>NGBS01000873.1:0-394689 GCA_002245135.1 Proteromonas lacertae
TTAAATAGATATGATGAAAGTGATTTATGGTGATAGATGGATGGAATTACATATCAACTTATACCAGATCATTATCTGAACAAAATTACCCTTTTTTAAATTCTGAAGTTGAAGAATTCAATTCATATTTGTATGATAGTTATCCCGATTCAGCATCTTTCTATTCTATAGCAAATTTAGAAATAATATATTCAATGATAAATTTATGGGTTCAAGTGGTTAATAACAGTCTATCAATAGATCCAGAAGTGATAATGAAATCGATACGATATCATGAATATCAATCTCCATCTGGTTTATTATATGTTCAAAATAGTTGTTATGTGCAAAGAAGACTATATAAAGGAGTTGTTGATAAGAATCATAAGAAGGTTGATATTACAGATTATTCAACAATGTTATCTCCTATACCATTACAGACAGAGAAATTTCTCAATCAATGCATGTTGGTTTAGTATTGGTTTATTAATCACTACTAATACAAATAGTATTATAAAAATTAAAACATAAAATCCAAATATAACATATATAGCTACTAAACAATCATCACTATATTCAAAATATCTTATTGTTGGACCATTATAACATTCTTTCATTTGTCTCTTTGTATGGTATTATCATATAACTCAAATCTGGATAAATCTTTATTAAACTATGAGCTTGAGTTATTCACTTAAATATAATTCATGACTGATTGTATTACTTTCACTTCCTTCAATATGACCAAATGCACAAGACAATGATATACTCTGAAATAAGATTTGAGTGTAAAGTATTATATTCTTATCATTCCTCTCTAATCCATCTTCATCAATTACTTTTAATGCATTATTGTAACGATCTAAAAATGATCTAAATACACAATCTAATGCAGCTATTGCTTCAGATACTTTGATTTCTGAACCTACACGTTTTTTAACAAATTCTTCAAATAATAAAACAGATATATCTCGAACATCACCATTATATGATGATATTATCAGAAAATTTGTTAAATTATTGTCCAAGTCTTTATCAAGGTAATAATATTCATAATTGTATAATAAATGATTATATCTTCCCATTGGAATTGAATGATTAAAGTAAATCGTTAAAAATTCTTTCAATACTGATTCTTTTAGAAAAATTCAATATTATTGTACTTGTTTCGCTTGATATTAAATCAGAGTAGAATGTTTCAAAATCTTCTTCCATATCAGTGAAATTTAAACCAAAATTATATTCTTCCATTTTTGTAGATGTTCATTTATCTCATTCTTTATACTTCAATAAATTTTAATTCATTTTCATCATTATAAATAAACATTATTCGAGAACATTTGATCCTTTCTAAATAGCTTAATGTAATATTCTTATAATGGTTTAAAGGAAAAGAATAACCTATAACATATTTATTACAATCTCTTTCTTCTACTTTGGCTATACTGAAGAATAATTGTTCTCCTGTATATTCATTTTTCTAACTACCAAATCATGACAATACACTGAAGGACATCCAAATATAAAATTAACTTCATCATTTGATAGGAGTTTCTTCACTTTTGATTCATCTTCAGAAGTATGATATAATATAACTATTTCAATTATAAACTTGTTTTCATTTGCATTTTTATCAAATATCAATATATTCATTTCTAATAACAACAATTTTGATAACTTCTTATAGATTGGGTAATAATCCAATACTAAACCAACATGCATTGGATTGAGAAATTTCTCTGTCTGTAATGGTATAGGAGATAACATTGTTGAATAATCTGTAATATCAACCTTCTTATGATTCTTATCAACAAACTCCTTTATAGTCTTCTTTGCACATAACAACTATTTTGAACATATAATAAACCAGATGGAGATTGATATTCATGATATCGTATCGATTTCATTATCACTTCTGGATCTATTGATAGACTGTTATTAACCACTTGAACCCATAAATTTATCATTGAATATATTATTTCTAAATTTGCTATAGAATAGAAAGATGCTGAATCGGGATAACTATCATACAAATATGAATTGAATTCTTCAACTTCAGAATTTAAAAAAGGGTAATTTTGTTCAGATAATGATCTGGTATAAGTTGATATGTAATTCCATCCATCTATCACCATAAAATCACTTTCATCATATCTATTTAATTCGATTATAAAAAAGTATATGTCTTTATAAGTGAATAATTGAATGTAGGATAGTATGTTAAAAGTCTCTTTGTTATATGTTGCTAAATAAAGGACTGCACAACTTCCATTATTGGAATAAATACTACATTTTGACAATTCATTCTTTATATAGAATATATCATTTTTTATTTTTTCCAAAATATCATTTACATATAAAAACTTATAACCAATATCTGAAACATTATATAATCCTAACATATAATCAAATGTTTCTACTCTTTCTTCTTCAATTATTATATATATAAAATCAGATATTGGAAGACTGAATTTATATAGATTATTTCCATATACACTAGTAGCTGAACCACCATTTAAAATATACTTTGATTCTACTTCTATAGCAGAATCTAAATTGAAAATTGCTATTTTGAATTTTTCAGATATTCTATCTAGACTATCACTGCTTGCATTGAATGGAATTGTCATAAATATAACTGATAAACCAATATCATTATTATCATCCAAAAAACGAACTAATTCATCTCCAAAATCTTTGTCAATTCATAACTTCCAAAATATAAGTTGATATTATATTGTTTCAAAAATTCGGAAGATTGTTGAAGAACATAAAGTCTATCTAATAATGTGTAAACTAATGAAATTGTTAAACTATATTTCTTTCGAAAGAATATTCCTATATTCAAAGGCAGCAATTCAAATATACCAATTGAATTTCTTGCATCACATCTTTTTAAACTATCTCTACCAATAAATATATCATTAGTTATTCTCATTATTTTTACTTCATCTTTTGGTTTATATATTAAAACAATATTCTTTTCAAAGTGATTATTATTATTAATCTTTACTTCACCTTCTATTGTATTTACTATACTTTCATATAAATATGATCTATATGTGTTATAATCACAACTATCTGATATTTTCATTGCTTTACATATTATTAACATGGTTGAGAATAATGAAGATATACTATAATCTTCTACACTTGGATCTAATACAGCTTTGCTATGTATATCATCTAATAACAAATAATAAAGCTTTGACAATTCATTATTTTCTATTCTTTTTATTGGAACACTGTTTACTGTACTAAAAAATACATTTGAACAATGAGGATGAGTAAAACTAGATATAACTATTATTGTTGATTGATAAATATCTTCAATATTTTTCACTTTTCCAAGAATAGTTCTTTTATTTCATCATTTTGTTCAAAGAAAATATAATATAAACCACCATGAACAGAATTATTTGCAATATTTTCCCATTTTAAACTAAATTTATCTAAATCACTATCATATTGCTTATAAACTATATTTACATCATAATGATTTGATAAAGTCATCTACAGTTTTATAATAATCAGCATATTTTGGATCTATAAAGAACAGTCTTTACCATAGGTACTAAAAACTGTACTGTCGAGTATAATATTCAAATCGATCATTAAGATATACTTCTGGAAATAAACCATTTACATATACATTCTCAGAACATTCATTGTTTATTCTATCAGATAAGACAAATATTGGGTTTTCATTCTTTAATGAAGAATTGTAAATAAAATCAGAACATAACATCTTTGGAGATACAAATATCATCAAGTCATAAGAAGAATCAGATAAAAATTCATTTATAAGATTAACACATTCTGACGATTCATTCATTCTTTTAACATAAGGAACAAATATTACATTACTATCATTAGATCTGCTTAGATAATTGAATAATAACTCACTGAACATTATTAAGGATATATCAACGTCATTTGAATCTATCAACAGATATACATCAACAATATCTTGTTTAGAAGTAAAAAAGTTACATTGTAAATTATCTTCTATGATTGGTTCTATATAGACTTTATATTCAATAATAGTGTTAAACTTTTCTGTTAAATCAAATTTTCTACGAATGTAATTATTTGCATTGAAAGATAATTCTTTTGAGAATGATGTAAATGTTTTCGTATAGATTACTTCATAAAACTTTTCTCTATTATGGATATCTTGCGCATTTAATTCTTTAATTGCTTGAAATATTATTTCTAGTGATGAATAAGGATAATATAATCTGTAAGATTCTTCACCATTAGTTTTATAATACTCTTGTGTTATTTTCATTGAATCAATTATATCATTAAAACGATAGAATGAAACATAATACATATAATTATACAAACCACTATTCAAAATTTCATAGTTATTATTTGTATCTATTGGAATTGATATTATTTCACTATTAAATAAGACTTTTAAAGATAATGTAAACTGAGATATATCATCTTTTGTTCTTAAAAATAAGATGGAAAATCCTTCTTCAGTATATACTTCCCTTACTATACTATATGCATTTACTTCTTCATAAGAACTAAGATCAACAGGTTTTATTGTTAATTCTTCTGGATATTTCTTCAACAATTTGTACATTATTTTGAAGTATTCATTTGATATTACATCATAAGAATAATAGAATAAATAAAAACACTTTGAATCTTTCTTAATATAATTGA
The DNA here is from genome assembly GCA_002245135.1 of Proteromonas lacertae. Taxonomy (NCBI): domain Eukaryota; class Bigyra; order Opalinata; family Proteromonadidae; genus Proteromonas; species Proteromonas lacertae. The sequence continues at coordinate 4,660 of NGBS01000873.1, forward strand.
TTATTTGATTAAAATATTGATCTGGAATTAATATTGTGAAAAATACTTGTTTATTACATATTTTACCAAAATAATTATCATTATAAAAGTATAACATATTTGGATATTCTTCTATTCGAGTTACTATTGTATCAAAACATAAATATTTATTACTTGTTAGTAAATATTCTACTTCTTTTTCTATCATAAAATCCATTCCATTATTACACAACAATTGATTATTCTCTACATTATATATATAATATTCAACACCTATTTTGTTATTAAAATCATATTTATATTTCAAATGATTTAATGATATTATCTCATCTAAAAATACTGTAAATCCATCAGAATCTAAATCATCTAAACTATATATAAAACCAAATTTTATTGGACTGATTTCTATTCTGTTTTTACTAAATGAACAAACTAAACCATCTCTTGGAGAATAGGGAATTGCATAAACATGTATTGTTGATACAACATATTCTTCAAAATTATAACCATCAGAAAGATGTAATAACATATATAATGGTTGTTCTAAATAATGAGCTTCATTTACTTTCACTTTTACATTACAAGCATGTAATATTTCAATATCATTAACATTGTCTAATAACACATTTACACTTATTGAATCCGAAGAGCTTATTGATCTATAAGCATTAACTATATACTTAGCTGACATATATCCATATAACACATATGGACTTATTATTCTTTCTTTTCCATTCTTTATTTTATTCAACAATTCACTTTCAATAAATGGATTATAATTACTAACTATAATATGATCAATATTTGGATAGTAGGGATAGTTGAAGTATTTCACATGAAAACTGACTAATGTGATTTTATTGCTTATACTATCTTTTACACTTTCTATCAAATTGGATGTTAATTCTTCATCTAAGAAATTGATTAAACAATTTGGTTGAATTATCAATCTTTGGTTTGTTGATATGAATTGATTTATACTTTCATTTCCATTTATATTGATTAAGTAAGAATGAGATATATTATAAAAGTTTAACTCTTTCTTAAAGAATTCAGATGAATATACACTATCCATAGAATTACTATTGTATAATACAATGAAGCTAACACATTGTTTTCGAATATTCAACATTATCTGTAACATATATGTGGTTAGATAACTATTCATATGAATTATGTTTGAATCACAACTTTCAGGTTTAGCAAATCCAATATTAAACAATAACGAATCTTTTTCTTTTAAGGATTTTCCTATTTCTTCTATTTCTGATGATTCTATTAAACCTAGATATAATGAATTTGAGGGATTGGATTTTATTACTTCAATCAATGTATTAATATAGTGTATTAGAATTAGTATATTTGTAAATGCTGGTTTATTATGTACTTGTTTGGTGATAATTTCAAAAATATATAAAATATATTATGATTAAAGTGAAGTATCGAAATGGTTTACTTCTCTAAAAGTAATTACAAAACAAAATCAAAACAAATATATACAATAATAATAGTATATACTCTAATTATTCAATCAAATATTTAAATGATGAATAGAAATTAATATCAGATAATAATGAATTTATGTTAAGATAAACATTGTCTATTATATCAGCATCGATAGAGAATTTGTTATCTTCATTGATATTTCCCTCTTCTAGCTTTATAGAAGTTTCTATCTCATTAGATAGTGATAATTGATCGTTTTTTGTTTTTATATCTTTATCATTTTGTTCTTCATTCGTATATGTTATGGAATTATTTATTGGTAAACTATAATCTATTTTGCGTTTCTTTTGATTCTTTATGATGCAGAAGTTGTATTCTGATATTCTATTTCTTTTCTTTGATTCAATTTGTTTATCTTTATTTAAATATATTTTATTCTCTAGAAAGCCTTCATATCCAAGTGGAGGTGGTATATATACTAAATATGGGTATTCATCAACATATAATTGATTTTCTAGATAATACCTAATCTTATCTAAATTAGAAATTTCTTCATATCTATTAAGAGAAGTATTTATAATGATATGTATACTTTTGTTTCTGAAAGATTGGCATCTTCTTCCATAGTCTACCAATTGTTCTATTTATATTGTTCTTATCTTTTGAATTACCATTGTAATATTTTTGTATTATTTCATTTCTTGAATATTTTGAAAATGCATTATAAGCACATAGTGGTGGAGATACTAGTTTAATAGCTAATGGTATTGTTTTGTTAACTAAATCATTAGATTTTTCTTGAACAACATCTTTTAATATAAAATCGTTGATAATATTTATTTCCATATTGTTTAAGGTGTAACGATAGTAGTTTATATTGTTTAATTCAGACTTAACAATTATTTTATAATTGTTATTCTTTTCATTAAATATATCATTATTTATTATTTCTATCATCTTTTTTGATTTGTTAGTGTTTCCTTCAATCTTGTTTATCAGTAATGACCATATTTTCTTAAGATTATCGGTTGGATTCTTGTTTATGTCTTTATAAGAAATATAATGCAAAGTTGAAGATAAATCATAATCATCATATTTTTGTTCAAATGAATTAAATTCTATCATATGAACATTTTGTCCATCAGATGCAATTATAGTAAAATTAAACTTATAGGTTTGTGATTTTACTAAATCGATGTAAAAATTTAGATATACATTTGAATTTATAGTTTTCATAACTGATTTGCTTGTTAAGAAACTCGAAATGAATAGATCCATCTGATATTAATAATGTATTTTCTGTTGTTTCTTTAATTATCACGATGAATATCCCATTATGACCAATACCTATAGTTTTTGATTCATTTACAATAATCTAAATAAAAATACAATAGCAATCATTCTAACATACTCGTTCTTTAGAATCGATGTAAACATTTTGATCCTTAGTATGATCTTCGCTTAAATCTGAGTATAATATTTGATAATCAACTGTTTGATTAATTTGTATATTTATCAAGATTGAATTCATGATGAAAAAGTAATAAATAAAATTTTAGTGAGGCTAAGTTTATATGACAATTTTATTTAACGAATAAAAAATTGTTTTGACTTTCCATATTAAGCCAAAAGTGAATATTTATTAACTTTGTGGATTATTTTGCAACGCATACAATATATTCAATAATTATTTATATTTATTCTATTTAACCTGCTATATTTCATGATTTTCATTTAGAATTTGTACAGCAACACCAACACAGAAATAACATATAGGAACTAATGATATGATTAATATGTGATTAATATGTGATTATTGCGATAATATTAAACTAATATTATATATAATCATATTTCATTTTAAACTATCTAATATGATATCAAGATCATTAAGTGCACATTTTTGTGAAAATAAAAAAATGCAATAAATGGATATATACAGTTGTTTGATAATTTTAAATTTGATTCACTCTTAGCATTACCAAATATGTATAAAAGAGGTAGAAAAAAAGTAAAGCTGTTGATAATGATGTTAATTAACTGATGAAAAAGAGATTTCAAAAAGAAGTTACATAATGTAAATTTATTATTATTTAAGAAACATCTATTTAATATGTTATTTTATTAACTCACACACAGTTATATATAAAGTATAATATATAAATAAACTGTAAATGTAGAGGATTATTAATATTCATTCAATTAAGGACTATGCGATTCTATACTACGTGAAAATTCACCAGGATCTAATGATCTTCCTCTATATATTTTACCATCTGTTCCTACTAACGGAGATGCATCAGATCCTTCATCATCATCAGAACTTAATAGATCATATTGTGGAACTTTTTTATTTCTTATCTCAGGTAGTCTAACTTGAAAACCACCTCCTAATGATTGATATCCAGGTCCTAAAGTAGAAATTGGTTTCTTTTCTTTATCCATTGTTCTCTTTCTATTACATGAAAGACAATACATTTCTGAGGAAGGAGATTCAACACCTTTAGTAGCCCAAGGATTACTATCTTCAGCTGGTAATGCTTTTTCTATTGTTTGATTAAGAGAACGACGTAAACTAAATTAATATAATAATAACAATATACTCCATTGATAATTGTGTAATAATTCTTTGTAATTCTTCTCTATCTGTTTTATTTGTAAGATATTCCATTGCTTCATCTTTATCCATCTTCTTGCTAATATGTTCAGATAATATTGCCACTTGTTCAGCTAAATGCTCATCAACTTGACTACGGCTAGTATTTGGTTTACTAACTGATCTCTGTAGACTGGATAATGATGACTTCATCTTTGTAGTTGCTTTTCTTATCTCATCTTCATCTCTATTAATAGCTTTAACTGCTGTCTGTAGCTCCAACATAAGCTTATTGAATTTCTTTTCAATCTTATTATCTACATTGTCTATTCTATCGAAATTAATTAAATCATCCATTATTTCTATTATTTGTACTATTTAATAAATAAATAAATAATAACAATTATACATTTCAGTTTTTCAATCTCATCTTTATTAATTTGAATATTTGCTCTATTTGTTTCAATTAACATTCTCAAATCAGTCAACATTTTATCAAACTTACATTGTGGATTTGGATCTTCTTCTGTTGGATCAGGAGTTGCATAATATTCATCAAATTTAGTCTTAATTGCTTCAGCTGTTTTTACTGCTTTAACTGCTAATGATTTATCAGCTTTACCATCTAATGCTTGATTTGTTAATTTTTGATTATTTTCTAGATTCTTCAATTGCATATTCAATTCACATATAAAATCACCTAAATTTTGGTTCTGTGTTACTATAACTTGTTTTGTATTAATACTTAGCCAACCTTCATTCAATTTCCTTTCTAAATCTTCTAATCTTTGGTTTATTCTTGCTAAGATATCATCTTCATCATCTTCCTCTTCTTCACCACCAGCACCTGCAACTGGATTTTCACCTGGTTTATTATTACTACCTGCTGTTGTTGGTTTACTTCCTGTTGCAGTACCTGGTTTACTAGTTGAAGTAGTTCCATCTTTATTCTTTCCACTTTCATCATCACCTCCAGCTGTTCCACCTCTCTTTGATGAAGATGGAGTACCTGGTTTACTACTTCCATTACTCTTAGATTTTCGTTTACCAGTAAATAATTTCTTTCCTCCATTTTCTAATACATCTACTCTGTCTTTCAATGTATAAAGTGCTTTGGATATATCTGTTAATGTCTTACCAAAATCTTGAATTTCTTCACCATTTGGTCCGAATCTAGATTGTTTTCTATGATTCCATTGTTTATAATCGAAATTAGGTGATTCTGGACGTGGAGGTAATCCTTTCTTACCTTTGCCATGAGATAAACCATCACTACCATCATTTTCACCATTTTCACCTCTTTTACTTTTTCTTGATGATTTATCTGCAGTTCCTCCTCTTGAACTTTTCTTTGATTTGGAAGTACCTGGTTTAGATTGTTTGTTTGATTTACCATCTTTTGATTCACTTCCTTCTTCACCTTCTGCTTCTTCTTCCTCTTCATCACCTCCAAAAGAGGAAACTGGTTTGGAAGATACTCTTTTTCCATTTAAAATATCAAATACTATTGTTGTTATATAATCTGGTAAATTATTTTCTAACTGGCTTACTCTTTTCTCCATTTTTGTTAATCTTTGATTATTTTTCTTAATTTGACCCAATATACTTTCTAATAATCTATGTTGGCTTTGGAATGCTCCAATTATAGAATTTTCTACATTTGGTATTTTGTCACCCACTTCTTCTATAGTTTCAGATTCTACACTATTTGTATCACTTCCATCTGATCTAGAACTATTTATTGAACTTCTTGGAGTATCTTCTTCTTCACTATATTCTTCCTCTTCATTATTTTCACCGTTTTCTTTATTTTCTTCATTCCCTTCGTTATCTTCATTTTCTTCTCCATTCTGTATTTTTTCAGGTTGTTCTATCACTTCTATATCAACTTTACCCTCATCTATTGTTCTTTGTGTAGAAGTATTTGATTGAGCAGTTCTTCCTGTGGGTATTTGGCTTGTAGCTGTGCTCGTAGGTGAGTTGGGAGTAGTTTCCGTAGAATTTGTGTTATCTGACTCTTCCATTTCAAAAAAAGAAATGTAACGACAAACTATTAAAAACGAATATATTTTTAATAATCTCAAAAACAAACAAATGAAGTAGTGGGATATAATATATATAAATTAAAAAAGAACTAGTAAGATTATTATTCATTTTTCTCTATATCTTCTACTATATCATGAGGAGAAGCAAATGTTGGGTTTGAATTGTGGTTAGCTGATTCACCAGATAGAATAGTTGTTGGCTCTTTAATTGGAAGACTTGGTGGTAAATTTAAATTTGAATTACTAGTACTATTACCATTTGGGGAAACAGTGCTAGGGTTAACCGTTCCTGGTATAGATATACCATGATTAGATGGATTAGAAGCACCATGTTGAGATGACATATTTGATATACCTCTATTTGGTGTGAATCTCCAATCTGTTCCTGAAGTAGCTGGAGTTGTAGTTGTTGATACACCAAAACCAACAGGCTTTGAACCACCACTGGAACTACCACCTAATGTACTACTTGATCTTGTAGTTGATTTTCTTAAATGCATCACTGTAGATCTGAATTGGATTTTATTATCAGTACCATGAAGCAAGTAAGACACTTCATCTTCAATAGCTTGTTTAATTTCATTATCAAAGGTGTTAAACTCACTAAACCACATATTAGCATTTTCACTCAACAAACCAAACTTACTTTGAATGAATAAATATGAATTATTTGTTAATATTAAATGTTGAATTTCTCCTATAGCTTCATCATATAAACTAGGTGTAATTTCTTTATTATCCATTGCTGTTTTAATTCTAAGTTTCATTGAAGTAGAAATATTAATTTCATTCTCACTTCCATCAGCAATATATTCTGTATATAGTTTATGTGCGAGTTTATCATTCTCTTCTTTTGATCTCTTCACATATCCCATTTGATATTTACATGCATCTTCCCAAAATAACATGCTCTCTTCTTGTAATACTTCCTTTAAGTATAATTTCAAACAAGCTCTTACTACTGGATCATCAAATAATAGATTCTTCATATCCATATTAGTTGTTGCTGTTTCTCTTTTGAAGAATTTAGTAATTGGCATTATTATTGGTATTATTATTATTGCTAAAATATTAATAATTAAATATAAAGCAAAAGTAGATGCGCTGTTTGGATAATCTCCTATTGTTAATAATCTGAATATAAACTGTGCAATTGAACATAAAGCTAACAATATTGCTATAAATATTTCTTTCTTTGCTGCTTTAGGTAATTCAGAAAAACCAAATGATATAATATGAACACATAGAATAAGTGTAATTATACTCAAGAAGAACTATTTTTTATATATAAAAATAAAATATATAATACATTTACCACAAATAAAGCTATTTGTTCAATTGTATTTTCAGATCCACATACTGTGGCAGAGAATGGATAACCATTAGCATCTACAGTCTTTGTAAACTGGAAAGGATATCCAAGATACATTGTTATACCAAATAATACAATAATAACAGCACCTATTTTACATACAAACTTCCATTCACCACTGGTTGAAAATTGTTTCTTTTCGTGTTTCTTGTATATATCGAAAGTAATAAAGAAAAATGAACTTGACATAGTTACCATACATGCTGCTAATATTGAATATTGAGCATAACAATGAACTTTATTGACTGCTAAAATATCACCAACACATCCTATTAATACACCGCTAATTAATATGATAAAATAAATAGGCGGACTTATAGATCTAGTATAGATAGGTCTAATCAAAATGAGAGTTAGATAAGTTAAATATTCAATCAGATTAATTGCAAACATAATATAAATAATCACTTTAGAAGCGACTGAAGCATCATATAATGCATCTATTAATATAATAATAATATATTATATATTATTTATACATCCTCTTTTTTGTATATTTTCTGGTAAAAGAATACCATCATGACAATTTCTTGGTTGTTTCCATTGATAGGACAATATAATATCAAATCCATCTGTTCCATTTTCCACTACTTCTATATCACTTTTCTTACAATCAACTTCTTCATATTCACAAGCTAAAACATAACTAGAAAAACAGGTAGACAAATCCAATACTGGATTAATAGCTAAAAAGTAAGAAGTATCTTTATCTTTAATTCTATCTTGAACATTTATGGATGCTTCAAGTTCTACTGATCCTTTTGGTATTATTGTACCAGACACTTTACTTAATTCAACATTTTTGGTAGTTTCTGTATTCAGTACCCAATCAATTGGATAATTTCCTGTGTTGTTTAATATAACCTTAGCTGTACTTACAGTATCATTGAGTGAATATTTAAACTTCAATACAGCAGGTGTAACAGACCATTTGGCATCAACACCACCAATTTGATTATATTTTACTACAGCCCAATATAAATATTTTACCAAATCTCTCGAATCATAATATGTTACATAATAATATTCACCATCATCTGCTTTAATTATTGTACTGTCTCTTACTGGTCTATGTATATTAAATTCTTCACATTCACTAGCATTATAATAAAAAAATTTATCATATATCTGAGAGAAACCTTTTTTCATACCACTAATAGTACGTTGAACATTCTTCTTATGATCACCATAAAAAAATTCCATCACAACATCATTCATACCAACAACAAGACCAGTACAATTATCAGTTATAAAATACATTATATCTTTATTATTTACATCCGGTTTAAGATTATCATCTAGAAATTCAAAAGTGTTAATCGTCACTTGAGAAACAGAAAATCTTTCAGTCCAAGTATAGTTTATAAAGAAATTTGGATATGCATAATCAATACATGTAGTTTGTAAAGCTACATCATAATAAAATTTATTAATTCTTCCTTCCAAGAATCTTCCTGATATTAGAATAGGCCACATATCAGCAAAACCATTAGACGATAGTTGAAGAACAAAACATGACAATGCACCAACAGCAGGATATATATCAATGAAGTTATAACTATCATTTCCCCATACAACACCTAATCTTGTTGCACCTTTGATCATTCTAAAGTATGATTCTTGACTAGATAAAATAATAAATATATATTATACAGTCCTATTAGATTTGAATGGATTTGAGTATTTGCATAATCAAATAATTGTTCTCTATCATCTTGTGTTAGTTTAGCTGTTGATTTATTCCTATCTCCCGTATCTTCAAACAAAATAGTATGCATGCTTATATTTGGATGTACAACGTAGAGAGTATAACTCATATTTTCATAATATGGTTTGATATATCCTGCTTCAATGTTTAGAGCAGGATAACCTTTTTCAATAACTAATTGAAATAATGGATTTATATCACAATTATTACTGTCATTGAAATATATTCCAATGTCTTTCTTTGGTAATGATTGCATTAGTTGACCATTTGCTGTAGATTGTCTGATGACATAATTAAAGTCTTGATTTGCTTTAGCAACACGATTATCAACATCAGCATATAGTAAATCACGTGAACATATCGTTTTTTCGCTAGAATATATACAAATAATTTCAATACCTATTTACTGATGCAAGGAAAACAACCAATATCAAGAAAATCGTTTTTAATGAACTGTCGTTACAAAAATGTCAAACAAGTTTGATCATATTTTTTGAATTGCATTATCCATGCAGAACTTAATTTTTGAAATGAATAACTTCAAACACAATTATTTCATTTCCACATACAAATAATGATAATAATATTAAATTAATAAATTATGGTTTTGAAATTGGCACAAGTGGGGTAATAGTAACATCAGGTGATTGTAAAGCTCTTTTAACAAGATCTCCCTCGGTTTTTCTTGAATATGTTTTCAAAGAATTAATTTCCAAAGCAGCTTCTTTTTGAGGACTTGATGATTTTTGTGTTCTATTTCAGTGATTATAAACATATAAATAATACAATAATTCCAGAGCCAACTGAGATGTCTTTGGTCTTAAAGTTGAAGTAAAGTGTTTTGGTGATGTATATAGTGATAAAGATGGTATCCAATTGGTAGTTAACATTGATTGAGCAGATGCTATAATAATAATAATAATAATAATAATAATATACGTTTAGTTTCTTTACTTCTTGTTATTGATTTTCTTCCTTTTAATTCTTTCTGCATTCTTTCAGATGGTCTTTTTCTAGAAGTTTCTAACTGTACATCACTCGATTCTTTACGATATAATCCCATTGATTTCCATCTATAATTAGTACCACCCCATTGACCTACATTGATACTATATACTTCTTGATTCATTGTCTCTATTGTTGCTGGTTCTGGTCTTGTTGTTGATAATCTTCTACCATTTGTAGTCTTCTATATAATAAGAATAAGAATATATACTGATGGAGATATTACTTTATCCTTCATTGTCTTGGATAATGTATTCTCTTTTGATTGAGATGGAGTTATTGTTTTATTATTATTATCTATTAATTCAGTTTTTGATTCTTCTAATTTACTTTCATTTATCTCATTATTATTATTATTATTATTATTATTATTATTATTTCCTAAAGAATCAACTGAATGTAATTCATTCTTATAGTCATCTCTTTTTAAAGCTGAATTAATCATATACACTTGATTCTGCAACTGTTGATTCTCTCTTTTCAATTGGTTTATTCTATTATCTCTTTCATATATTCCATCTTTCAATATTAAAACTTGTTCTTCCATCTCACGTTTATGAGTTGCTTCCATTGAATTAATTCTACCAATTTGCCCTCTGATTGCTGTTAATAACTGACTTAATAATAACTTATCATTTTCAATTTTACGTTTTTGTTCATTGTATTTTATTCTTCTTGTCTTCTTCTTATTTGCTACAAATACTGTCTCCATTAAGTTCTCTTTCATTGTTTCATCTATTTGATGTGAAACTTTTACATAATCTCTTTGTTTTTCATCTATTGCTTGTTTTAATAAAGGAATGATTTTCTGTAGACTTCTATCATTGGGATCTCGATTCATTAAGTCATTTTGCTCTAATAATTTATTCAATTTATCAACTGTATCTTTTAATTCATGATTCTCTTCTTCCAGTTGTTCATTTTTTGAATCTAATTCTTGAAGTCTGTTATTGAGTGTTAATAATTGTTGAGAAAATTTGTCCTTTAATTCTTCTTCTGCACATTGTTTTACTTTGTCTATTTTTTCATTGATTGGCTGTCTGAAACTGAGAAAATCAGATTGAACCCCTTTGAGCAATATTTCTGATCTATTCTGCATTCTAGTATAAAACCCATTAATTGATGCACTCATATTCTATTTATTGTATTATGATATGAAAAAAAAATACAACTTCACCATCAGACTCAAGTTCACCTTGAAGTGATGATAAATATCCTCTTAAAGACACGTCTACTTCTGTTATTTTTGAGTTGATTGATGATTCAAGTATTGATTCAAGCATTGCAAACACATCGTTTATCTAGACGATTAATAACTGTATAATATACATCTATCTTCTCGTTTTCAGTTTTTTTATCAGCAGCAACTAAAAGTGGATCGTCTATTACACTCATTTTCGATTTTATAAATAAAGAAAAACGATTCTTGAAACGGATATATTACAGTAAATGACAAGATTTTAATGGGACAAAATCAGGGTACTTTGATCAAAAAACAGTATGACAACCATAGAAGAAATGCTCATTTGAAATTAATAAATATAAATAATGAGGATATAGAACAAAACTTACAGATTAGTCGATTGTACAGTAGAAGAGATGAAGGATATTCCTCATATCTTAATCACAGTACATTTTTAAAAGCAAATATTCAGAGAACTAAGGAGAGGCTGAAGTATTTATTTCTATTATCAATCTTAGAAACGGTTCAAAGTCGCCATTTATGCATGCTTTGCTGGAAATCAATATTTTATCTAAAATGTACTTATTATCATCTTCAAATTCATACTATTCTATACCATTTGATCATTTCTTCTTCGTATAATCAGTGATATATATATTTATTAGAAAACCAATTTATTAACTCCACCAGTATATTCAGAACTAAATGACCATCAACCATCCAACCCAGAATATTTTATTGCAAATAAATTCATTGTATTGTTGTTAAAATCCTTATATTATAGTTTCAAGATTGTACTAATGAACCTAGTGGATATGATAATATAATGCTAGCGATATCAAATGCAAATGAAACATTTAATACATATTTTCAATTTGTAAATAGAATGAATAGTTCTACATCATATCAAGTAATCAATATAAAATATAAAGATATTGAAGAAAGTGATTTTCCAATAGAAATAGATAATGTCTCATTTAGAGATAAAGTAAATCTGTTGGTAGAATATGAAAATTATGATGAAATATATATGTTAAAAGTATTATATTTGTGGTTTTATTTATATAGTTTGTTATTAAAAATCTCACTATTCCATTATCTTTTCATTGTATCGTTAATGATAATGAACAGATATTGAATGGATATATTGATGAACAAAAATTGATTTTCAAATTAAAAGAAGCTGTCGTTATAAAGAAATTAAATATCACTTTTTATCCTGAAGTGACAAAAGGTAGAGCATATTCGTTTGTAGTAAATAGTATTAGCTTCTTTAAGGAAAATGATGAAATAAGTAACAGATCTAAGCTAGATAACTTTATTAAGAAAATGATAAAGAATTACAAAGGTGTTGAAGATGAAATGAAATTGATGAAGTTCTTTTTTGAATTAGCAAATAGAAGCAGACTGTTTTTGATTTATTTATATACTCTTTCTTACTGTTTAGAAAAACAAAAAACTGTTATATGGGATGATATAAAAGAGAAGTGTATAAAAATGGTGAGAGAATTAAAATATACTGAAAATAATATCTTCTATAATCAGATAAAATATCCTCAATGTGAAAAAGAAGATGGAATTTCACATTGATAAAGCAAAATGTTCAGCGTATGATATTATATTGATATATGTTTATAGAGGTGTTAAAATAGTGAATGATTCAAAAATAATTTCCAATAAAACAAGTGTAAAATATAATTATGCAATGATTGACAATCCATTAATCGATGATGGAGTTTATAGATTTGATATTCATATTGATCGTTACTCTAAAGATGATAATATATATTTTGGATTATCATCATCCCAAATATTCTTATGTGATACAATTGAAAACTGTGATAATGTGTATATAATAAATGGTAAAACAGGAAAAACACAACAAAATAGAATAAAAGGTAATGTAGTAATTGATGGAATAAATGAAAATGATACTATTACTTTGATCTATAATCATAATACTAGATGTATGATGTTTGGAAAGTCAATTGATAAAATCTACACTATATTTAATGCAATACCATCTAATTTATACTATCCAATTCTATTTTTTGATGGTAATTCTGAGGTAAGTATAATTTCGTGTAGTTTTTGTAATGAATCAAGCAATTTGACGATTAGTAATTATTTGAATGATGTAAATATCATTACTCCAACAAAAGTATTTTTTTGTATATATGATATGTTGCTATAGATAGGAAATAATGATTATGTTGTATTTCCAATCAATAAAAAAATATACCAAAGACAGGAAGAAAAGATAATTATAAATACAAAGAATAAAATTCATTATATTCATGGTTATATACACATTTGTTTATTAGATAATGATGAAAGATATGATAGTATTGTTATTAGTTTATTTGCTTCATTTAGATAATACTATAGTGATTGATGTGATAGGCAAAGGAAGTTCAACTTTAAATATTTGTACAAACATTAAGATATGCAACAAAAATGATGCTTATGAATTTGAAGGAAGTGTTAATGCAAATGCAACGTTATCTATAGAAATATGCATTAAATCATCATCAAGTAATAATCGATGTTTTGTGTGTATATATAATGTATCTTTATTGAATGAAAATAATACATATTTAACCACAAGAATTGATTCAATTGATAAAGTGAATGATACAAAATCATTTGTTGAAGTAGTAACCAAAATATATAGCAATATATCTCATATTCAATATAGGAAATATCATTATACAGAAACACTTCCAATATGGTATGATTTAACAAAAGAATCAGTAGTGGTTTATACATCAATATTAAAGACTTGTTTCTCTAACATTAAAGAATACAAACAAATAGCCATGAATATTTTAGGTTTATTGGGCAGTAATATCAATCAGTTTATTCTAGATGATCTTAATCCAATCAAATTTAAGTTATGGAAGAATGTTGATAATGTTATATCAAAGCTATCATCTGTTGAGAATCTTTTGAATTGTTTGAATGATTATATAGATAATCTAATAGGTGATGAAAAGAATGAAGATTTATTGAATATGGTTTTCAATACTATTTGCATTGGATTACCTGTATTATACTCAAATAAAAATGAAAGACTGAATATGATAATAGAATTGCATAAAAAGAATGAAAAAATGTTCTTTATTCTTTTAAAGTTCTTAAAAGATGAACCTCTTCATATTAAATCTCTTTGTGAAGATTTTTATATCAGTGATTGTAATTGTAATATTATGTTATTCGAAAAATTATTATATTTAGCTTCAGATTTGTATGTAAGTTTCATGAAGAAAAATAATGAAACTAAAGATGAAGTTGATAATTACATTACAATTGCTTCATTTTTAGTTGAATATCAGACACATTTTCTATCCTATTGTTATACAAACAGTGATAATGGAAATGATGTATAATCAATATTGTAGTTATATTTCATAGTTTTTGATTAGTTATATAGATTTCCTATCATCATTTCTCTCAACATTCTTTACTAAAATTAATAATGAGAATTTGTTTCATAGTCTTAAAAAGAATATTCAATATTCCCCCGTTGGAAATTATTTAGTAAGTTTCACTGAATTCTTTGAACATAAAAGTACATCTAACAAAATTAAACCAGAAGTTATTGAAAAAATAAGTTATATTGTTAATCAATTTCAATTGTATTTCAGCAGAAATGATGATGAAGTATATATTATGTGATTTATATATTTTAAAATATAAATAGTATGATACATATGATAAAATAGTTGGCAATGAAATTGAGAATGAATTTAGAAATAAATCATTTGAACAAGATCCAGAGAATATCTATCTTTCAATAGAAAATGGCAATGTTGATAATGTGAATGCTAATGTATGATTTTTTTGATATGATATTAATATAGATGGGATATTATTTTACACCTAAAGAAGAGTTGATAATATATTCATTAGGAAGAGCCGCGTCTTTGGTTGATAATAAAAGAAAGATTATATCATCTCATGTTGTTAGAATTACGCAGAATAATCATATATTATCTACTTGTGTTATTGATAAAAACTCTAAAATAGACTCACTTGGATATGCATATGAAAATTTGCCATTTCCAATTATATTATATCCAAAAACAGTGTATTGTATATATTCTAGTGAATCAAATAATAGTGGTGATTCATTCAAATTATCCCCTAATCCTGATAATCTCCATTATAGAAATACCTTAATTGAGTTTATTACTACAATTAAGCCACTTACAAATATAGAAGGTTTTAATAAATTGATGTATAATTATGGTTTAGCAACGATATTTGTTAAAAAGAAAATTGATAACGCTTTATCAATTCTTCCTCCAATATTATACCCTGATCTATCAAGTAAAGAAAAAGAGAATTATGTTTTAAATATACAACCTAGTGGAAATAATAATCTAAGAATTGTTAACACATCAATATTGCATGATGTTTCAGTTGAGTATATGATAAGAATAGAATCATATCAATCAAACGAAAAGCTATTGATAGGGATTAATAAAAATCCAATTAGTAATATTCAATCAGTTGATAAATGTCTTTTTTATGTTACAAGTAATGGAGAACTTTTCTATGAAGGAAGTATTCATCATACTAAATCATTTACCAAAGAATTACTAAAACCCATTCACATTAGGATCAATAGCAAAACAAATGATATAACAATATATAATGATGAAAAAATCCTCTTTCAATCAAGTGACTATTATAGTCTTATATACCCTGAAAATGATGGTGGAATTTCTGTAGTTATAGGGATTTATGGAAATGTTCCTATTTCATTATATTGTAATAGTATAATCAATATATTTGATTTAATTTATTTCTTAGAAGTATCTATATTAAGAAATGTTCCACTTTATTATGACATTCAAAGATCATTAGCAAGATGTTGTGGCATTATTTGTAAGAAGAATATTGAAGGTAGATTAAAAGAAAATCAAATAGTTAATGAAATAATTGGGAATTGGTTGTTAGATCCAATACTTGTTAGAGGACAAGACAATGAAGATAAAACGAGAGTATATCCTTTTCTTTCTCATATATTTGAATATAGCTAAGAATTCAACAAAATGTGAAAGTTGTTAATGATGTTAAAGAGTTTATAGAGAAGTTGAGGAATAATACAGATCCAGATGCAGACATGCTGTATAAATGGTTATGTAGACCGCAATATATTAGTCAAATTGTAAGAAGAGCAGAAGTAGATATGGAAAAGTTGTTGTGTATATATTTAATCATTATTTGTATGTTTTGAATAGTATCTTTAGTTGTTAAACATTGTAATTGTGTTTCATTGTTCAAAACTCTTATTAATATGTTAAAAGAAAAAAAAGATCCTCTTAATTGTTTAGAAGATATCGAACAATATGAAATTCAGCAAATATGCAGTGTAATTAACAGCTTTAGAAGATTTTTTTCAGATAAACTTGATCAAATAAAACAAGAAACAGAGGATGATGATGATATTGAGAAATTATCAAATGAATTAAGAAAATTTGTATTAAATAATATATATATATAAATATAATTAAATAGACAAAACAAAAATTAGATTTTCTTTATAGTTTTGAAGGTTATTTTACTCCATATTTATATCCAGAACATGAATTTAATGTGGATTTTTTACCTAATAAAGTAGAATTTCCAAAGAATTTAGAATCAAATAGTATAATAGTTATTATGGTTATATAAATATAGATTTATCATCAAGTGTCGATTTTAGTAATGATATTTGTTTTGATTATCAACAAAAGAAAAGTGAATGTATTTATTTTTTAAAATATATATTTGTAGTAAAGAAAGAAATACAGAGTCAAATTGCACAAATAGATGAATCAATCATGAGATTTTTAAAAGAAGTGGATCATAAATTATTTGATGATATTAAGGAAAGAATTGAAAAGAGAATAGATACTTGTCTATCAAGAATTGATGGATTAAAAGGTTTGACAAAAGCTATCTCCACTATAAAATCGTCAATTTGTCTAAGTGATTTATTAAACCCAATTAGAGAGAGTATGTTGATAAATTCAATAGGAATAGAAGGAATTCTATATGATAAATGTCATTACATGTCAAATGTAACTGGAATACCAGCAGTTTATAAAATTGCTTTATATAATGAATACTGGAATTTGTATATATATTTGGTTATTATATATAGCTTTGAATCTGCGGTTATATTATTGAGTAAGTGGTATTCAAAATCCGTTATTCTCTCTTTTACTTTATTAAAGACTTTAACTATTGATTATCAAGAATATGATTTACGTAACTTAATCAAATCTCAATTACCTCAAATTGTTCATCACATATGTTCTATTTCTAACAGAATATATCATTTCATACAATCAGATGATCAAAGTCAATATATTGGTGATTATTTGAGCAATTGGGAAATACAGAATATTCCTTCTTTATCAAAAGTTCTTAAACTTGTAAACCATGGCGATTTGACAATCATGGAAATGAGAGGGCTTTTAAAGAATCAAACCTGTTTAAGCTCATATATAAATGAAGTTAAAGACACATTTAATGATGATTCTCATTTCATAATACATTATAATGAATGTTTAAAAAGAATAATGAATAATTACAAAAGTAAAAATACATATGAAGTTAATACAAATCTAGGAGATAATATTACATGTCATGGATATAGTTATTTAGCAAAATATTGCCAAAAGCTGCAAATGTTTATGTTGTTACAGTATTTTGGAGGAAGAAGTAACCTTATGAATAGAAATCCAGAGTTTTTAAATCAAGATGAAAAATCTATTTCTGGAAAAGATATGGCAAAATGGAAAGTATATTAGTATATAATATAATGAATAGAATTTTATCTCAAGTTGCCTGAATGATGATTTTACAACATATGAAAAGTATAACAACATAAACAAAATAGAAATTGAATCTGTACTAAATGAGTATCTACTGCTTTTGTATGAATTGTTTTTTAATATTTTATTATTATAGTAAATCGAATTGTAGTCCAAAGCATCAACTACTCATTCTCAATAATCACTTCAATTTTCTTATTCATTGTTTAATGTTTGGATCTCCACCTCTTCAATTATCTGTCATCCAGTTTCTATCTTGTTCATTCCCAGAAGTATCATTTCCATATCTCATATTGAATAGATGAATTGTGATAAAAAACTAAATCAACTATTAACACCAATTGTAAGTATGATAGGAAAGACATTTAGTATTAATAAAAGCTACAATCCTGATGATATTTCAATTAGTGGAATAGGATATAGTTCAAAAATTGTCGCTTGTGAAATTGTATCATTCCTCAGAAAATTATATCAAAGTGGTGAACACTGGAAGAGAATTGTCACAAATTTCTTTATTTCAGTAATTGAAGATGCAGCAGATAGTATGAGTCTTTTTATAGGAACTGACAACAGTGATCAAAGGAATTTACCTCAAGCGATAGGCACATTTGATGTATTAGGTAGTCATATTGAGACATTAAGAGTTGGAGGTAATGCAATTTATAAACCTACAAATCAAAAAGGCTTGATAGTATCCTATAATCCAGAAATGAATGATATTGGGATGTTATTTTCAGATAATTACTCTGAGGAAGTAAGGCATTATTCAGCTGATAGTGTGATTGTGTGTGATGTATATCCTGCTCCATATGCTAAAGAAGTTATTGATGATGATGAAGTAAGAGATGTATACATATATTATATATATATTAAATCATAATTATTATATAATATATAGAGTGTTAAAGATATACTTTTAACAAAAGAATATGAATTGAATGTATCTCCAGAAAGGTTATACATTATTTCTAGTCTTAAATATAAAATCCTACAATTCTTTTCTGTACAAATAAAAGATCCATATGTAGCAAAGAAACTAGCAGGTAATTCGCTTATGGTAAAAGCATTTTGCATAGCACTAGGAAAAGATGTGAATGTATTACTCAATGAACCAGTTCCTGAATCACTATTTCCTATTATTCCTATATATAAGATTGAAAGTTATGTAAATGATGCTCAATGTAGTATATATGAATTAGCAAATGTTAAAGCAAATTATTCTAAAGAATCTGCAACATATAAATATGATGAAGATGTAACTGAAGCTTCAAATACTATTCGAAGATCTTTTCCTGGATTTAGTCTTACAGAATGCGCTGAATCATATATGAATCATTATGAGAAAAGAAAAACTGCTAATGAATTAATGGGAATAAATATGAATATAGAAGTGAAACAACCACTAGGCATGTCTGTTATTACTAATTCAGATAAAGCCACACAACAATCTCATAGGTCGTTAATATATGAAATTGTAAAGAAAACAAAGAAGCAGCCATATTTTGTAAGAAATGTACTTGAATCGACTAATTGGAATAAAGAACAAGCATTGGCATTTATTAATAATTATAATGAAAAAATTGAAGAAAAACTTAGTCTTGTTTCAGATGATCCACATTACAAATATAGTGATGGAAGTAGGTGGATAAATTATATATTAGATTCTCCTTTCATACAAAAGGAAAAAGATATATCTGTTGAAATAATAAATGCATTGTATGTGGTTTTGCCAAATAATGGAGTTAAGAAAGGTACATTTGTTTTGAATAGATCTTCAAATATGATCGGAGTAGTAATGAAAGATACAAGTTATAATCAACCAGTATTAGTAATGTATTATAATCCATTCACTGGATTTGAATGGAGTGAAATATGTCCTTATAATACATTAGAATATAATCCAACACTAAATAATAAAAATATATTAATTTCAAGAAGTATTGGTTTTATCACCCAACTACAAAAATATGCAGCATTACACCTACTTACAAATGTTATGAAAGATTCTAAATATTATAATTCATTAAAGAGAAAGTTTAAGAATTTATCAAAAACAATATATGATGCATTTTCTTTAGTGAAAGTCAGATCATTAACTGATAAGATGAAATGTATGGATATTAGATATTTTAAATTTCTGCATGAGTTAATGAGATGTAGTAATAATTCTGAGGATAATAATGACAAGAAATTATATGATGTATTTATCGAACAAGCTATAAGACATATTAAATCAGGCTATTTTCTTGAAAATAATGCTGATATGAATAGAGAAACAATTCATCCGTATAAACCTAATTATGAATATCAAGAAAAAGTATATTTCATTATATTTCTTTATATTATTGTTAGTTATTCATTGAAGGTGCAAGTTCAATCTGTATAACATTTGATAATCGATGTAATATTAATGTTGGAGATTCATTGACATTCTATTCTGATGCTGGTTATAGTAATCAGATTAACAGTTATACATCTGGTTCGTTATATCCTCCACTAATAATCAATTCAAATATAGTGTATGTGAAATTTAAATCAGATAGAGGAAATAAAAGTTGGGGATATCATTTTGAATTGTCTGAGTTAAAGCCAAATTGTGAATGGCTGTATGAAAATGATGTTTTAGATGAAAAGAAAACTAATAGAGAATGGGCATTATGGATTTGTGAAGTGTTATTGAATTGTGAAGATAGTTCAATTAGTAAACTAAACAGAATTAATAATGATCTTATTACAGCAACAATATTAGGATTACAGTATTCTCCATCAGTTGAATTATTGAAAATACTTATATTAACATTATCTACTCCAAATTTTGTGAAGACATTGCCTGAACAAGTTAAAATTATGTTGAATACACTTCATAATCTATACAGTATGACGAATTATAAAGGAAATAAAAGTATACATATATACAACTATATTTTTATAGACTATCAGTATTTGGTTGAAATTGATTATCATTATAGATATGTAATAAAACAGATTCCTCAAATAAGAACTGACAAACCTCAAGAAAAGGATTTTAGCTTTAAAACATCTTCATATCAAATAGAAGGAAGGAATAATGATATAGAGAAATGTATTGAAATATTCACAATGCTTTACCAAGGATTGAATGGTTCATATATACCAGATGAAATATTCTGTTCTGCATGGTTATATCATAAGAATACTATTAGAATAATTGAAACAAAACACCCTTTAGACAATACAACATTCAAAGATAGGATAGAAATAAATGGTGCAAATCGATTTGTGTTTTATTTTCAATATAATTGCCAATTACCAAATGGATGGAAGTTTGTAATAAGAGCTAATGGAAGTAATTATGAATATGATAATTCAAAATTCCCAAAGAATGAAATTACAGTAAATTGCAATAATATGAAATTGTTAAATCTGGTAATATTACTAACTGTTATGGTATTAAAATTACAGTTCATTGTTATGGTTCATTTAGTGGTGATATAATTACTAATAATAAATCCAAAGTTTTATCTGATTTAGAATCAATGAAAAGGTGGGATAAAACGGCTGATTGTGAAATAGTAAAATATATTAACCACAAAGTATCAAATGGATTAACAATTCACTATTCACCAGAAAAGAACTCATCATTATCATATCCTGTTATTAATGATTTACCAAATGATTTGGTAGATTTTCGAATGTATTTTATAAACACTATAAATCAATATTGGTCGAATTTCATAACATTTATTAACCTTCATTTAGATTATCCAAGATGTTTGTCAAAAATAGGAAGGAATTCTAGTTATTTAATAAATCAATATCAAAAGAAAGCTTATATGGCAGAAATATTAAATAAAACTGCCAAAGCTGGTAAGTCAATTAGTATTTCAATTGATATGGTATTAGCTTTAACTGAAATTTCAACAAAATTCAAAAACCCTTTTTCATCCCATGCTGTTATAATACAATTCTATAATAAAATGAAAAGTGAAAATCCAGACATTTTTAAATGTAAATACAAGAATACTGTAAAATTTTTAAATGTTTCTTATGTTGGAGAAAGAGGAATTGATGCTGGTGGTTTATTTAGAGATTGTTTAACACAATCAGTGAGTAGTATATTTAATCCAAATGTAGGAATTGTATTGCCAATAACTAATGGAGTGGAATTTGTACCTAATCCACAATGGAAAGATCCTCAAACATTAGATTTATATAGATTCATTGGTAGATTAATGGGATTTTCATTAAGAACTGATTTTTCATTGTTGTTTCAATGGGCTCCAATTGTTTGGAAAGGAATACTTCATTTGCCATATATTAACGAAGATTTGCAGTATATTGATCCAAATGCATATACTAATATCAATAATATACTTAATACACCTGATGATGGTTTTGAATATGTATATGAAGATGAAATGTGTGTAATTAATAACTTCAATGGTGAAGTTATTCCTGTTATAGATGGAGGTGTATATACCCCATTGACTCTTGATAATCGAAAAGAAGTGTGTGAAAAAATGTGGACAATAAGATTGCATGAGTTTGATGTTCAAATAGATGCTATTAGGAGTGGATTATTAGATGTAATACCTGAAGAAGCATTGTATTTCATTGATGGAAATGAATTGAAATTCTGTGTCAGTGGCAATGATGAAATAAATGTAGAAGTATTGAAGAAACATACAATCTATTCTGGATGGAAAGAATCAGATGTTGAAATTCAATGGTTTTGGCAAGTATTTGAAGGATTAACTGATGAACAACGAAGTAAATGGATATATTTCGTGTGGGGAAGATCAAGATTACCATCAACTGATCCTTGGGGAGTAAATTATACAATGAACAAAAGTAATAAAAGTCATACTCAACTTCCAAATTCTCATACCTGCTTTTTCTCTGTTGATTATCCTCGTTATACCTCATTACAAGAGACTGAAAGTAGAATTACTGCAACGATAATGTATGGTGCAGCTGCTATGGAAAACGGATAACTAACACTTTCATTAAATTCAATGATTGTTTCTATTATATAATTATGTTTTGTTTAGGCTAAAATCTTATTAATTATAATAATCAAAAAAAAATATTCGTTTCAGATTAGTCTAGAATTTAATATTTGAAAATCTTTGATTAATCAGAAGAAATGAGTGATACAATTAAAGTTAAACTTCAAATGTTGTTAATACCAATTGATGACAGGAAGATTTGTGCATGTGGTTCTCATCCTGCGCTATGTAACTGGAATGCTGATAATGCTCCAGAATTAACACCTCTCACACCTTGTCTTTATCAGGTATATTTATATCAATGATGATTATTAGTTTGTGTTTGAAGCTAATCGGAATGATCGAATAGAGTTCAAGTATGTTTACAAGCATTCTTCAGGTCAAATTGAATGGGAAACTGGTGATAATAGAATAATTGATGTCGCTCAAATTAGTTCAACAAAACAACGAAATGAAATAGTTCATCGTGATAACATGGTAGAAAATGATGGTTCACAAGCAGTAACATATGATCCATGGTTATTATGTTGTAAGGAAGGATTGAAAGAAAGATGGGCAAAATACCAAGAATTACAGTCCAAGATAGGAAGTAGCAATAATGAAGGTATAAATGGCTTGTCAAATGCAATGAATTTCTTCGGTTTCCACGAAATTGAGAATGGATTAGTTTATCGAGAGTGGTTACCTAATGTTAGCAAAGCTAGTTTGATAGGAGATTTCAATGGAAATGATGCTAACAATTGTGTTGGTGTTTGTACTGATAATGATATATATGAATTTAGAATTCCAAATAATGAAGATGGTAGTAATAATTTGATCAATAATCCTTCTCATCTATTGATTAGTATTGAGAGTAGTGAAAATAATTATAATAAATGTCCAATAATGCCGTGTTATTTCATTGAGAATGATATTAGATATGGATATTATGAAAAATCCAATTATACAATGAGTAATGATGAAACAACAACATCAGATCAAGAAGAATCTAACAATAGAAGTAGAAGGATCTATAAGATGAATATTGGTGAAATATCTATTAATGATAATGAGAAGAAGTATATATATAATTGTATTATTTATATTAGCTTCAATTATACTAAAGATGTTGTTTTACCACATATTATTGATATGAAATACAATACTGTTGAATTATCAAAGCTGTTTGATTGTAATAGTCAAAATATGATTGGATTTAATCATAATTATGGAACTATTGATGAATTAAAAGGATTGATTAATGCTTGTCATAATAATAATATCAAAGTGATTGTTGATGTAAATCATTACACAGTAGAAAAGGATCAAATATTGCCATCATCATATTTCAATCATTCTGATGATAAATATAATTATTATGATTATTCAAAGATAGAAGTAATTAAAATGTTATTAAGTCAATTGAGATACTTAATGAATGATTATTGTGTTGATGGATTTGTGTTTGATAATGTTACTGGAATTATGTATATATTATATTTTATTTCTTTATATATATAGTCATCGTAATATTGATACTTCAAAGTTATTTTATGCAGGTAAAAATATACCAGAATCAGTAAACGTTCATTTAGATGGAGTAATATATTTAATGACTGTCAACTCTCATCTTACTACTTTAAAAAAGACAATTATCACTATAGCTGATGAAAGAACAGGTTATCCAACTATCTGTAGAAATGTTGAGAATAATGGAATTGGATTTAAATATAGATATTGTAATAAGAGTTATGGTATATTTATTCATTTGTATTATATAATAGATGTATGGAGAAAGTTCATTAATTTACCAACTAATAAATGGAAGATCACTTATTTAGCCAACTGTATAAGTGTTAGAAGATTTGGTGAATATCAAATCACTTATTTGAATAATGATGAAGTTAATAACAATCTTGTTAATGGATTTGCTAAGAATTCATTGGATGAAAATATTACACAAGATCAAATTAAGTTATATAATATTGTTCAGATGTGTAATATGTGTATAGGTGGTGAAGGATATATGACTTACCAAGGTAGTGAATATGGAAATCCTGGTAAAACAAACAGTGGAATTAATTGGGATATATTGAAGAATAATGATAGATATTTCCACTGTTTAGCTGATATGGCTAAGGCTATTAATGATTTAGATGATTCTAATGGATTTATTGGTGGAAAAGGAGGAAAGTTGCTTTACATTAGTGATAATGATGGAATAATGATATTTGAAAGAGATTGTTATTTACTCGTTGTAAATTTATCAAGTGAAAAGAATTTAGATAATTATGCTGTTGGTGTATTAAAGGAAGGCAAATATCAATATGTATTATCTAGTGATGATAATCGATTTGGTGGAAATGGAAGAGTTAATGAGTTTACTGTTGATACTCAAAATCAAGAAACTCATAAAAGACCACATACTATTAATATTCCATTGGTACCTTGTTTATCAGCAATGATTTTGAAATATGAAAAGAATTAAAGACTAATTTACAATTTCTTGTTTGAAATTATATACACTAATTCTGTATCTTAGTATGTGTATGAATGGGCTGATTATTATCCGTTTATTTACTATATTGTCTAATTTTATTTTGCTTGCTTTTATATTACTCTTAAATAAATAAATAAGTCAAAATTTCAAATAATATTAATAATTAATAAGTTATTTATGGTTGATTAATGAAATTAGTTGTAAGCCATGAACACATCTTCGGTTTTTCTGTAATATCCACAGCATTAGCATCTCCAGAAATTGAAATGTCATATGGGATGAAACTCTTAGTATTACACATTAATTTTACAATGGCTGGACATGGCTCCCATGGACGATCAACGAAACTTGGAGGTGGATACACTAATTGGAATCCAGCATAGAATGTCTTTTCCTGTCCTTTAAACGATTGTTCTGTAATTAACCACACAACAGACCTAGTACTTCTATCAATACTAGCAATAGCAGGTGTAAATCTTGTACTAAATTGATCAGTACCAAATGGAGGTACTAATATTGAAACTTCCATTGCATCAATAGTTGAAGGTAATTGAGGATGAATTTTTATTTGTAATGTCAATTCCACTAGATTTCCTGTCTTTCTCCATAAGCATTGTATAAGAGTCGGTATTGCCTTAAATGATTCTTTCACTCTGTATTTTAATATTTTAAGCTAGTAGAAATAACATAGATAAACAAAATATACTTCAGTTCCTGTATTTGGAAGCATTGTGTATTGGAATATGTGTTGATCAGGAGATTGTGGCTTTAGTTGTGGATGTGGCTGTACATTACCATTAACACTTTGTATTGTATCTATAAGTGAAGCTTTGGATATTTTAATATCTAATTTTAATGGTAAACTTGGTGGTTCAATTACTTGTTTTAGTAATGTAATTTCACCATCCAATAATAGCTGTGTAAATTTATTCTGTACAAAACTATAAAGAATATATAATAATAAATGTATATACTTAACTTTCATATCTTCTACAATCTTAGCTCCAAGGTTAAATGATGGTTTCGTCATTGCTAAGAATGGATCACCACCAACACCACCACCACCCATTATATCAGGTGATGCAAATGGATCTCCACTCATACTACCACCTAATCCCATACCACTACTACCACCCATACTTTGATTCAAACCAGCACCAGCAAATAGATCATCAGTAGCATCACCAAATCCATTTGTTGTCTTGAAATCATTACCTCCACCAAAATCATCAGGTATATAGGCTGATGATGCAACTGCTTTACTATCACCAAAATCAAAATCGTCTAATCCCATACTGGATGATGCAGCTGGTGCAGAAGTTATTGGTAATCCAAAATCATCTAAACCTCCACTAGCTGCTGCACTACTACCACCAAATCCATCATCGTCACCTGCAGCTCCAAATCCATCATCATCTCCTGTATCACCAAAACCATCATCACCTCCACCAAATCCATCATCATCTCCACCTGCACCAAAACCATCATCGTCACCTGTAGCTCCAAATCCATCATCATCTCCTGCAGCTGTACCAAATCCATCATCACCACCTAAATCTAATCCTAAATCACCTACATCAAATGCATCACCTCCTCCACCTGTATCTCTACCAAATCCATCATCATCACCTGCTGCGAAACCATCATCTTCATCACCTCCTTCCATTTCTGCAGCAAATCCATCAACACCTGTATCATCTTCTTCATCTGGTTCTTCTTCATCTTGTTCTACCTTCTTCAATTTTGGTGCTTCTTTAATCTTTGGTTTGGCTGTTTCTACTACTTTCTTTATTGGTTTTGGAGGCGCATCAAAGTCATATAATGATGACAATGTCGGTGCACTAATATATGGTAAAGCATCAATGGCTTTATGATCATCATTGGAGAAAGAAATAGACATTTGAAACAACAATTCTAAATCTGCAAAATCATCTCTATTCTGCTTTGTTTCATGTAATAATCTATTGTTATTGAATAATCCTTCTTCTATCACATCTTTCATTGACTTCTTAGTAATTGATACATCCAAAATATCTCCTTCAAGAATATCATTTCCTGTTAAACCATACAATATTCTAGTTAAACCTAAAAATACACGAGAATATCTCTGCTTCAAATCTGCTATTTTGAATGAATCTTTACTTGCTGCAGCTAATAATGATTTCACATCTTCTGCTAAGTTAATTGAATGGAATGGATTTGATTCTGGCGTATCAAATATAACAACATAAAAATCACCTGGCACTGTATAAGTTAAACGTACTGAGTTGTTCAAAATGATTGAGTTGTATGTTCCAGCAGAAAAAGAATCTTCTGGTCTCATCATCCTATACAAAACATGAATTAAAATAATAAAAAAATACATCGTATTATAAACACTAAAAGTACCTGCAACAGCTCTTCGTTTTTTCATTTCTGTTGCAAATTGTTTAAGAAGTTCAATGTAATTCTGGGTACCAATATATCCAGTTCTAGCTAAAAATGCTGGCTCTCCTTCCAATGTCTGAATGGCAATACCTAAAGCTGACATTACTCACTAGCTTTCCTCTAAATACAAAAGATCTTGTTTTTCACAAACCTTCAGGCTTGTTTTATTTTAAAAAATAGTATCGTTTCTGCATTTTTCTGAAACTTTCTTTTTGGCATTACAGTTATTTAATTATCATTACAATTGCTAAAAATGAATAACGATGGTGGAAGAGTGCTTTTAAATGATATCAATGATTTTGTTCTTCCATCTCAAACATGTGTTAATCCAGTTTTCAGTTCTGCACCTTCTGGTTCTGCTAAAATATCTCTTGAGACTGAAGACAATGAATTGGAAATGTATCTTTTCTTAATAAACATTCTAGGTCATCTGTTCATCCAAATATTATCAATAAATCAGACCATTTAACAGCAAGAGTTTCTTTGAATGATTGTCTAGCTTGTAGGTATATTTAAATAGTAATAATTTATATAATAGTGGATGTATTACTTCAGCTGAAACAGTATTGATTAAACAAGAAGGTAGTAAAAAGTTCATATCACTATTATCCAATATTCAAACAGAAGGATCTGTTGCAGTTGTAGCATTATCAAATCAGTCTTATGCTTCATTATGTACCTTTTATGAATCACCTCCAAATGAATTATGGTTGAAAATACAAGCACTATTAGCTTCAAAAAGAATATATTTAGTATCTCCAGAAATTGCAGTTTATTTATCTCAACAATTAGTTTGTGAAGAGTTTGAAGAGAAGTGGAAAAACAATCAATCAGTGGATGGAGTTCCAAGAACAGTAGAATGGAAAGAACAACCAACATCTGTTGCTTATAATAGTGAAATAACAATGTATAATATATATATATTAATAATAATGTTATAAATTATTAGATATCCTCCAGAGTCAAGTCAAGAGAGTTGTTTAGCTGTATTATCTCAATATGAACAAAAGAAAAACATAGAATCGTTGAAAATAGAGAGTAGCATTAATTTCACTAATCATTTACCTTTATTAACCAGTTCTTGCCCAGCTTGGATATGTTATGCTGAGAAGAAATACAGTGAAGTATTACCATATATATCCAAAGTAATGCCTCCATTACAAATACTAGGAAATTTATTGAAGAGTAAAAATAAAGGCAAGAAAATAATATTAACCTCAGTTGAACCATGTTATGATAAGAAATTAGTATATTTTTATATTTTATTATTATTAGGAAGTTAATAGAAGTGATTTTAAAGATTCTAAAACTGGTGAACAATTAATTGATTGTGTATTAACAACTGAAGAATTTAGAGATTATCTTCAATCAATATCTCCATCATATCCAATCAATGTTGATATTTCAGTATTACAGAATATTAAACCACCTGAAGGTTTACCATCTGCTTTATTCCAATTACCCAATCATTTAACAGGATTTCATAGTGATAATTATTATAATGATGGTTATGTAGATATGGTGATAAGATATATATCACAAAAGTATTATAATATTGAGTTAAAAGATGAATTGGATTATGTTCAAACTAAGAATAAAGATTTTCATGAAGTCAGCTTAGTTGTTGATGGTAAGACTGTATTGAAATGTGCAAGAGTTAATGGTTTAAGAAATATACAGAATATAGTAAACAAACTAAAAGTATATATTTTATTGTTAATTATTATTCACTACTATAGACTGGGAAATGTGATTTTGATATGATTGAAATAATGGCTTGTCCTAGTGGATGTATCAATGGAGGAGGACAAATCAAAGAGAAGAAATATATTCAACAATTAGAATTATTGGAAAAAGTAAAAGTATAGTATATCTTAATTTTAATTCATTAGAAAAATTACTTGTTTGCTTTCAATCTATATGGTAATTTATTCAATTATTTATCTAATTTGTATAATTTATGCATATTATATTGAATAGTGGAGTTAATTATAGTGATGAAGAGAAAGTTCATCTATTCCATACAAGATATCATGCAATACCAAAACTAAAAACAGTGACTAGCATGACGTGGTAATTTATACATGTTTTTTTTCTTTAATTCGGACATTTTTTCTAAATTTTGTATTGTTTCATATATATACCCTTAAAAAATATATTTAAACCGGACATAAATCCGAAAGAGAAGAAGATAAAAGAATGTCATACAATAATGTTACTTTACTTTGTAGATTCATTTAATTTTTCAAGAATACCCACCCATTTAGCATCAGCATTCTCTGTATTCGTCAGTAATTGCTTGATTAATGGATGTAAAATACGGTAAAGTCTTTGTTTTGTCTCTATGCTTGTCACCACACTACATGCCTTTTGAATTACATATGTACCAAACTTGTTTGATATTAAGTTAGGTAATGAGTTTGAAGTAAATAATTCCTATACAAATAAATAAATATTAATATATATAAAATACTTCAATAACAATATCTCTATAATGATCATTATTATACATCAAACACTTTTCAACAACATTTGAACTAATTTTACTATTAGATAATTGAGAATAATGAGTTCTTAATGCTTCTAATATGGTAATTGGTATTCTATATACAATAATAATAATAATAATAATAATAAATATACGATTCATCTCCTCTGTCAATCAATAAATGTTGAATCACATAATTACCCATATCATGTTGAGATAAATGCAATATTTCACTCTTAATAGTATTAGTAAACTCCTTAATAAATGTAATATTTGATACATCAATGCAAGTTCTACATACCATTGAGCCATTCTTATCATAACAATATTCTAATGCATCTTGTAGTATAATTGAAGGCAAACATTCCCACACATCTTCATCAAAACACTTTAATAGTTTCTGTATGATATGAGTACCTTTGTTATCTTTAATCATTTCTTTTATATTAAGATTCAGTGATTGAATAGTATTCATTAATAATTTACCACCTTCATTTGTACCTTTCATTTGTTGTATTATATTCTGTAATGCATATGTACCAATCTTATCATATATTAATGTAGGTAAAGAGGGAGATATATCTTGTAATATCTTAATCTGTTGAACATGATTGCAATTCTTGAACAATGTTTGAACAAAATAATTTGCAAATGAATTCATCATTAATGTTGAAAATTGACCAATACATTCATTAATCACTAAATCATATAACATCGGTTTATTCACTGTTGATTCTATTAATTTCTGTAAGGATTTACTACCACTTTGTGTCAATGCTAATTCACATATTCTATTGGCAATTGATTCAAACTCTTGCTGTGCACCACTAATTGAAGACATTGTCATTAATGGTATAGTTGTTGCTGTTGTTGCTGTTGTTGTTGATGATGATGATGATGATGAATTTTGGTTATTACTATTCAATGGAATTGGTTTCACTATTGTATTCTGATGACTTGGAGATGATATTACTCCTGGTAATGGATTGTTACTATTTGCATTATTATTATTACCAATAGATGATGATGATGATGTTGTTGTTGCACTCATAGTTTGTGGTGGTGTTGTTGTTGCCATTATGGGTGATAAACCAGATACATATGGATCTAATCTTCTTTGCATATTACCTGATGTATTGATTTGAATACTTTGTTGTTGTTGTTGTTGTTGTTGTTGTTGTAACGATGATGATGATGGTGGTGATGGTTGCTGTATTGATGATGTTAATGGTATTTGTGTAGGATTCATTGATGCTAATGGTGATGGCTGTAGATTGGGTATTAATTTATTCACTGTTGGAATAACCATCTTAAATGAATGTAATAATAATGATGAAGTATTCATTAACTCATAAAATGATACAGTAATCATTGTATTTGTTTGAACATCACATAATGTCATTGTTAAATCACTATACATATAAATTATGTAACATTATAAATATACTTTCTATCACATTGTGATAAATCATAACAAGCGTAAAATGAATTACTATAACCAGTATTATTAACATAAAAATGAACAATAAAACGACCACATAATGATATACACTTCTGTAAATCAGGCAAATCTCTACTATTCTCTAAATAAATGATATATCCTCTTTCTCTTGGTGATGTATATAATGGAATATCACTAATGGCAAACAATAATGAAGACATACCTCCTAATAAGTGCAATAATATTAAGGAAACAATAATATGTATATTATATATAAAAGATATATGTCTAAAATCTATTTCCCAATAACAGGTATATCCACTATATTGACATCCTTCTATTCCTCGTTCTGGTTGTCTAATTGGAGATGATTGAATAATTATTGGAGGAGAATGAAGTAATAATAACTCATCCAGTAATGGAATTGAACCTAAAAGATGAGGTAAACATGATATATGAATCTATTAATATATATAATGATAATTATATATATATATATATATATATATATATATACAAAGTGAATACAACCCATTGAAACACATTGAAACACCATATATGGTTCTTTCTTTTCAAACACTGATAAACAATAAATACATCCTTCTTCATGATGTACAAAAAGATATTAAAGAAATTACAATAATATACTCAAAAAAGAAAAAGAAAAAAAGATATAAATCTTTAAATATTCTGGTTTTACTTCATTCACAATAGATATGTTATAAAGTGATGTTAAAAGATGATAGTCTTGAGGAGATAAATGTGGAAAATAATCTATAAGATTTGGTGATGGATTATCTGCTACATAATTATAATATAACATTCGACTTTGACAATATTCTGGTGGATAAGATAATAATGGTGTAAAACATAATGATGGTTTATTCCTCTTATAATTCCATTCTTCAAATGTAAGGAAATCATTGTATAAATAATCATTAGGTTGTAAAGAGGGCATCATTGTTGTATTTATAGGTTGTGGTATTGGTGGCGGAATTGATGAAGTTGTTCCATTTCCGATTTTCTCAATACCAACCATTGGACTTTGACCTGTTGTTGTGCTTGTTCCTGAGGCTGTTGGGGATTGGGTATAATAACTAGGTGACATTGGATAACTATTACCATAACCATCATCTGTATAACGCATTGGATTATAGTCCGAATCACTCCAGAAGATTTGGTTAATGGTTGGACTACTTTGAGCACTACATGCTACATTACCATAATTGAAAGTTTTAGGAGAAGTAGGAACACTATATCCACTATTTTATTTATAGAAAACCCAATATATACCCTGCATTATGTGTAGCTGGAGGAACTATCACTCCATTCGGAGAACTAACACTCGGCTGAACAGTAGTAGATGTTTCTTCCAAAAATAATCTACATAAATAATTAATTCCTAAAATATACTTATATCCACATTCAGAACAATATTTGCTTAATTTTTCATTTGGAAATTGGCATCTTGGACAATTTTTATTATTAGGCGATGTTACAGGTTTGTTGGTTGGTGTATACGAATTTTGATCCATAGCTTTCTGGTTGAAAGAAGAATCACTAAGAACTAACTTAAGACTTGCTGAAGGAAGCTTCTCACCTGATTGTTCTGACATTATATTTTTAAAAGATGATGAAAAAGATATTTCAAAATGAATAACTTTTCATGTGTAATTTTTACCTGTGAATTACATAATTACATATTTTTGTTTTTTCAATCAGAATTTATATTTCAACCAAACAAAAATGTTTATTCAAAATCAGCTATATGAAAGTAATGAGAATAGAGGAAAATATAGTTAAAGAAGTGTTTATGTTTGTAAATACAGTTGAAACTTATATAATTGACAGGATGAATACTTTTATAGTACTAAACAGAGACATATAAATTACAGAGAATTAGGATGTATATTAAATCAATTCTTGACTGAAGTGAAAACTAATATAATAATCATCCTATTGAGTATTATTAGCCTTAATAATACATAATTCTGATTTATACATTCATCAAATCTCACATTATCATAGTTATTCTTGATTAAAATATGATCATGTGAAATAAACATCCAGATAAACCAGTATCATCATCATCATGAAGTAGGTAGTATTATTGCTCCATTTACCTAATGTAATTCATCCAACAAATGCGTTGAATACGATTCTTATCTGAGATATGGATATAATGTTGTTTAATGGAATTAATAGTGCTTTTTAAAAGTCCAATTTTAGGAATTATGACTATCAGATTTAATTATTTCTTATATAGCCAAATAAATGTAACGTTCCGTAATAATTACTGTGTAGCAATAGTATTCTATGATAAAAGTATTTGTCTTGTTAAGAAAAAGGCTTGTATTGTGAAATGATCCAAAACGATAATATTTTTGAAATTCGTTATTCATTCAAAAATGGTTTTGTCATTACACATATTCTTAGTAATTATTATAAGTTGTGTTACTGTACATTCATACAAAATAGATATATATTGTCCAACTTCATCAAGATTTAGCAGTGATTGTGCCATTTTCTTTAATCCTGTTACGCTAAACCTGACAAATATTGAATTGAATATTATTGACAGTACTGCAGATATTGCTAGCAGAATAGTTTTCCAGTTAGATGGATCTAACTCAGTATTCCCTGCTACTGATTATATTATTTATTATCCATCTTTTACCTTCCAATATCAATGTGGACATCCAGAATATTATTCTTCTACAATAGTTAAAGCAACTCAGAACTGTATTTCTAATATTTTGTTATTCTCTATTGATATAGTGATAGAAATGTTGTATATGGAAGGAAGAACTGACATTGTACTTTTTTATGACATAGTTGCAAACGAATTTTGTAATTCTTTAGAATTCTATTTGCTTGGATTAGGTTTTAATGTCATATCAAGTAAAAATTCAGATATACCTTTTGATGAAATAACAAATGTTATGCCAAGTATAACTAATCAAGATAAGACAGCTATTCTACTCTTTTATATTGATCCATTGTTAATTTCAATGTTTTTGGATGATCCAAATGCACAATCAATAAAATCGTCAGTTAAAATCATATCCTTTGGTATTATTGATGAATTGACTACAACAGCAACTGGAATGAATACAAAATATGAAGGTACATATTCAGTAAATGGTTATTTTGAATCATTAAATCAATCAATATCAATTAACAATGATGTGTTTTTTATATCGTATTAATCTGTTTAATACATTCTAATAGATATGCAATGTTGAAATATCTTGATGAAAAGCTAGTTGAAGATGAATCATTTGATTATTCAGTAACCTATTTACAATCTATAATAAATGATTTTAATTATGAATTTGGTGATGATAATATGAAGATTTTAAACTCCAATGTAATAGAAAGAACAATGTATTTTGGTAAAGTTGGTTCTAATGGTAAAATAACTGACATTATTAATTTATTATCCAATGCTTATGAAAGTCCATATACTTATTTTGATTCTTCTATTTTCAAGATTTGTCTAAATAATCAGTTAGTAGAAGATGAAAATATCATAAAAGTGGGTTTTATTAGTAAGAAATCTTTAAGTGATAATTATTATTATCGTGAATTATATCGTGGTTTTATACTTTCAATGAATGAATATCAACAAAATGTATTATATGAAATATATAATTAAATTGTAATAGAATACAATGATAATGAAGAAAAGAATTCATGTAATATCACCACCAGCAGTTGATTTAGACAAACAAATTGATTCTTTATCGTCAATGGGTGTGTCAATATATATTTATTATATGCATACTGATATGTATAATGATATTGAAGAATGTATATTTTATAATCTCATTTATAGTGTTGAAAGAAGATGTATTTGTATTTACATTTGGTTATAATTCTGGTCAAAACTGTCATAAAAATTCTGCTCATATATCTTTTTTATTTGAATGATTAATATGATTTAAAATGTGCCTTTAATTCAATTGTAAGTAGGACTAACACTTCCATCTGAGTTTAGTTATTTTATATCATTGAATATCACAGAATCAGTTTATATTGTTTATTCAAATACAGCGTATATATATATAATGATTATAATTATATTTAGTTATGGAATGAATGGATATAATTATATGTTAATTGCATGTAAAAATGCTGATATAAATATAGTTGATAGTTGTATGGTTGATATGTCTAATATCAGTATCTGTCTCTCAACTATTAGTGCAATGGATAATGAAATGAAAATAATAACAATACTTGGAAGTGAATATAATAAAGTAGTAATATCAAATAATGCTATAACAAAAGATATGATAATGTTTGATTTAATAGTAGATGATCTTAAAGGAGTAACTATATCATCATCAAGTAATATCTATTCAATAACTTCACTAAATAATGACAATATCAACAATAATGATAATAGTAATACAATATTCGGAAAAGATATTTCTACATATGAGAAGTATGGAAGAATAACAAATGGTTTTTTAACAATGACTTTCACTTTATCAAAATCAATAGAAAGTGAATCATTTTATTCCTATTTTGGTGGTATTAGTAGAAATGAATTACAAATATCTAATGAACATTATTCAAGTGAAAGTTTATATTACATTAAAGTATTAAATGATGGTTCATATATGAAGATTGATAGTTTATACAATATATATCAACAGCCTTTTGATTATTTCTATGATTCAAGTAAAACATTTGTAAGATGTAACTGGAATGTAGATAGTTATGTAGAAACAATTGGAATTAAGCATGTTATAGTGTTAAATCCAATTTCTGATGATTTTGTTAATTATATAAAAACGATAGTTGATAGATTATCTTATACATCAAAATTACCATATAAATTAAATGTATTAGAAGCAAATGTAGATATAAGTGATGAGAATGTATTTAAAGAGAAAATGTCTCATTTAATAGAAAAATATAATCCAGTTATTCTTGGTGGTAAAACATCAAATGAAAGAAGAATAATCAATGATTTATTGACTGAAACTAACCCAAAAGAATTATTTCTATTTCATATTTATCCATATAGTACTGATGAATGTTATACTCAAGTATATCATACAAATACTCATACCTATAAATCATTCTATGATACAATATATTACTTCATAAATAATGGATTTAAAGAATTCTATTACATTGAATCAGAAGGAAAAGATGAAGAAGATAGAAAATACATGACAAACCAATTTATTGATCTAAATATAACTTTTGAATCACTTAATATACATTTCTATATATGTGAATATAAAGATTCAGTATCAAGTAGTAGGATTGTAGATAAAGTGAAAGACAATAAAGAAGAGGATGTAATATATATTGATTTGGATTATAGTAATACAATGGATATATTAAATGATTTAAATGAAAGTGGTATTAACAGTACAGAATATTCCATAGTTTTGATGAATTATTTTAGTAACGAGTATTTGAATAATGATAGTTATTCAAATTATTATTTTATAAAATCTATTCAATATTCTGATGAGAATTTCAATTATGTTGATGATAAATCAGCTGAAGTGATGAAACACAGTTATAACAGTTTATCAAATAATGATGTTTATATTAGTTCTTATCTAAGCTTACAATTATATACAAAAACATTATTTGTTCAATCAATTAATCAATATCATTCATTAGATCAGTTATTACATAATATAACACTATCGTTGAGTGATTCGTGTATATAATAATAATATTATTATTGTTTATTATTAATAGATGAATCCAAATTTTCATTAAAGAATCAATTACACTTTCCTGTTGTTTTATTCAGAAGAAATCCATATGAAGAATATATACAAAATAATTATTACCATAATATTCCTTATAAAAGTGATAATATCAATATTTGTGATTGTTCTACTACGTTAAGATGTTATACAGCTGATATAGTATCAATAGGTTTTTTATATGATTCAGTTAATTATCCTTTAGAATCTAAATCTCTTATTGCTAATTCGAAATTGATATTAGACACAAATTGGTTAAAGAATGATGAATTGAACCATATTTATTACAATAGTTTCTATTATGATATTCATGATCCAAATGATATATCAAAAGCTATGGTATATTTCATTGAAAAGAATGTTCATCATATCTTTGGTGGTATAAATTCAAGTTATGTAGAAAAGTTATCATTATACAGTAAAAGTAATGATATTCAGATATGGTATAGTGGAAAATATTTTATTCAAAATGTTTGTAATCCATTCTTATTCAATTTTGTTCAATCAATTACTCCATTATTACCAATTTATATGAATATTTTGGATATGAATAACATTTCCTATGTGATAATAGAAAGTGAAAATGAATCATATAATGATGATAGTCAAAAAGAGTTTAGAGATTATTTAAATGAAATAAAATCTGATGTTGCTGTAATAATGATAAATGATGAGATGAGTGATGATGAAATATTTAATAAAATAAGTTCAAAAATGGCTGAAGGTGGTTATTTATTTTTGAATTTTTATGATAGAGATTTAGACTTTCTGAAAGTATTGAATAGTTATATGGATAAGAATTTTAACCCTTACCAATTCTATTATTTTTACTTAATACCTGACAATTACTGGAATGATAGATATGAAATAATAAATGAGATAGGAAATGGAGTTAGTTATAGTTATTATGATATAGACAGTGAGAATAAATACAATGAAATAATCGAATCATTCAATGGTAAAAATCCTTATCAAAATTCTCATGAAATTTTGCATCCAATTCCTTATATTCATTTTTTGAATTATCTAAGATTGTAGATTATGATGTTTCTAATGTTTATAAATACCAATCATCAATATTTGATCAAAAAATTTCTTTACCAAGTGGACAGTTAAGAATCAATAATGATTATACATTTACATATTCAGTAACAACAATATTTACAGATAATAGCAGTTTTGTAAGTGGAAGGGATTTATATATTTCATCTTCATTATTTTCTGATGGTGTAAAAGGATGTGATTATAGAAATGATGATTTTGGAAAGAATAAATCTGTGATAAGAATATATTTAATAGGAAATGATAATAATGATTTTTCGGAATTTGTAGATGATATATTCTCATTGCTTGGAAGAGTGAATAATGATAATACTGAAGATTACTTTTATATGATGAGATTATTGCCTTACAATAATAGTAATACATTGATTGAAGTAATAAAATCCAATCCTTCAAATTCATTATATCTAGGTTTAATAGAATCATCAGAAATAGAAGAAATAGGAAAATCCTTAAAAGAAAAAGATTCGTTATTGTTTAATATTGGATTTGCTAAACCTGAAAGTTGTGATTCAAACATAATTCATATGAATAGTTATCTAACCACATATATGTTACAGATAATGTTGAATATTCGAAAACAATGTGTTAGCTTTATTGTATTATACAATAGTAATTCTATGGATAGTGTATATTCATCTGAATTCTTTAAGAAAGAGTTAAACTTTTATAATATATCTCATTCTTACTTAATCAATATAAATGGAAATGAAAGTATAAATCAATTCATATCAACAAACCAAAGATTAATAATTCAACCAAATTGTTTAATCAATTTCTTAGATGAAGAATTAACATCCAATTTGATAGAAAGTGTAAAAGATAGTATAACCAATAAAATCACATTAGTCAGTTTTCATGTGAAATACTTCAACTATCCCTACTATCCAAATATTGATCATGTTATAGTTAGTAATTATAATCCATTTATTGAAAGTGAATTGTTGAATAAAATAAAGAATGGAAAAGAAAAAATAATAAGTCCATATGTGTTATATGGATATATGTCAGCTAAGTATATAGTTAATGCTTATAGATCAATAAGCTCTTCGGATTCAATAAGTGTAAATGTGTTATTAGACAATGTTAATGATATTGAAATATTACATGCTTGTAATGTAAAAGTGAAAGTAAATGAAGCTCATTATTTAGAACAACCATTATATATGTTATTACATCTTTCTGATGGTTATAATTTTGAAGAATATGTTGTATCAACAATGCATGTTTATGCAATTCCCTATTCTCCAAGAGATGGTTTAGTTTGTTCATTTAGTAAAAACAGAATAGAAATCAGTCCTATATACAGTTTAGATGATTTAGATTCTGATGGATTTACAGTATTTTTAGATGCGATAATATCATTAAATCATTTGAAATATAAATATGATTTTAATAACAAAATAGGTGTTGAATATTATATATATAATGTAGAGAATAATCAATTGTTGTGTAATAATGGAATAGATTTTATGATAGAAAAAGAAGTAGAATATTTACTAACAAGTAATAGATATTTATGTTTTGATACAATAGTAACTCGAATAGAAGAATATCCAAATATGTTATACTTTTATAATGATAATTATTTTGGTAAAATATGTAATAAACAAGTATTTTTCACAATATTAATTCCAGATCAATATTTTAATCAAATAATCAATTATATTAAGAAAGATTCAAAGTGTTTTTATTTATTCTATTATTCTTATGATGTAATATCAAATGAATACTTCAAAATAATGTACAAATTGTTGAAGAAATATCCAGAAGAATTAACAATAAAACCTGTTGATCTTAGTTCTTATGAAGAAGTAAATGCATATAGTATAGTAAGGGAAGTATATACTGAAGAAGGATTTTCCATCTTATTTTTAAGAACAAAAGATGATATATCTCAGTTTACATTATCTTTAAAAGTCTTATTTAATAGTGAAATAATATCAATTTCAATAGATACAAATAATAACTATGAAATTTTGAATAGTGGTTTGTATAATTATATGTATTATGTTTCATTCTATCGTTTTAATGATATAATTGATTCAATGAAAATAACACAAGAGTATTATAAAACTAATGGTGAAGAATCTTACAGATTATATTATCCTTATTCATCACTAGAAATAATATTTCAAGCAATTAAAGAATTAAATGCGCAAGATATCCATAATAGAGAAAAGTTTTATGAAGTAATCTATACGAAAACATTTACATCATTCTCAAAAGATTTATCTTTCAATGCAAATAATTATATTCGTAGAAAATTTGATTTAACAGAAAAGTTTAACACTATTATTGAATATAAAGTCTATATAGAACCAATCATAGAAGATAATTTACAATGTAACTTTTTTACTTCTAAACAAGATATTGTTGATGTATATCTGTTGATAGATTCAAATGACGTTGATATATCCTTAATAATGTTCAGTGAGTTATTATTCAATTATCTAAGCAGATCTAATGATAGTAATGTAATATTTGTTCCTTATGTTAAAAGAATGAATGAATCGTCAGAATGTGTTAATCTTATAAATGAATTTTTATCTGATTCTTCTTATGACTTGATGATATTTGTATCTCCAAAGATGTTATGTTCTGATTTTATTTACAATTCTTCATTAAAGAATGAAAAACCAATATTTGTCTTATCTGATAGAATAAACAATGAAT
Source organism: Proteromonas lacertae (assembly GCA_002245135.1). Taxonomy (NCBI): domain Eukaryota; class Bigyra; order Opalinata; family Proteromonadidae; genus Proteromonas; species Proteromonas lacertae. The sequence goes on from NGBS01000873.1 coordinate 46,129, forward strand.
GTTCTGAGAATGTATATGTAAATGGTTTATTTCCAGAAGTATATCTTAATGATCGATTTGAATATTATACTCGACAGTACAGTTTTAGTACCTATGGTAAAGGACTGTTCTTTATAGATCCAAAATATTCTGATTATTATAAAACTGTAGATGATTTATCAAATCATTATGATGTAAATATAGTTTATAAGCAATATGATAGTGATTTAGATAAATTTAGTTTAAAATGGGAAAATATTGCAAATAATTCTGTTCATGGTGGTTTATATTATATTTTCTTTGAACAAAATGATGAAATAAAAGAACTATTCTTGGAAAAAGTGAAAAATATTGAAGATATTTATCAATCAACAATAATAGTTATATCTAGTTTTACTCATCCTCATTGTTCAAATGTATTTTTTAGTACAGTAAACAGTGTTCCAATAAAAAGAATAGAAAATAATGAATTGTCAAAGCTTTATTATTTGTTATTAGATGATATACATAGCAAAGCTGTATTAGATCCAAGTGTAGAAGATTATAGTATATCTTCATTATTCTCAACCATGTTAATAATATGTAAAGCAATGAAAATATCAGATAGTTGTGATTATAACACATATAGATCATATTTATATGAAAGTATAGTAAATACAATAGAAGGTGAAGTAAAGATTAATAATAATAATCACTTTGAAAAGAATATTGTTTTAATATATAAACCAAAAGATGAAGTAAAAATAATGAGAATAACTAATGATATATTTATTGGTAGAGATAGTTTAAAAAGATGTGATGCAAGAAATTCAATTGGTATATTTGAATTGCTGCCTTTGAATATAGGAATATTCTTCCGAAAGAAATATAGTTTAACAATTTCATTAGTTTACACATTATTAGATAGACTTTATGTTCTTCAACAATCTTCCGAATTTTTGAAACAATATAATATCAACTTATATTTTGGAAGTTATGAAATTGACAAAGATTTTGGAGATGAATTAGTTCGTTTTTTGGATGATAATAATGATATTGGTTTATCAGTTATATTTATGACAATTCCATTCAATGCAAGCAGTGATAGTCTAGATAGAATATCTGAAAAATCCAAAATAGCAATTTTCAATTTAGATTCTGCTATAGAAGTAGAATCAAAGTATATTTTAAATGGTGGTTCAGCTACTAGTGTATATGGAAATAATCTATATAAATTCAGTCTTCCAATATCTGATTTTATATATATAATAATTGAAGAAGAAAGAGCAGAAACATTTGATTATATGTTAGGATTATATAATGTTTCAGATATTGGTTATAAGTTTTTATATGTAAATGATATTTTGGAAAAAATAAAAAATGATATATTCTATATAAAGAATGAATTGTCAAAATGTAGTATTTATTCCGATAATGGAAGTTGTGCAGTCCTTTATTTAGCAACATATAACAAAGAGACTTTTAACATACTATCCTACATTCAATTATTCACTTATAAAGACATATACTTTTTTATAATCGAATTAAATAGATATGATGAAAGTGATTTTATGGTGATAGATGGATGGAATTACATATCAACTTATACCAGATCATTATCTGAACAAAATTACCCTTTTTTAAATTCTGAAGTAGAAGAATTCAATTCATATTTGTATGATAGTTATCCCGATTCAGCATCTTTCTATTCTATAGCAGATTTAGAAATAATATATTCAATGATAAATTTATGGGTTCAAGTGGTTAATAACAGTCTATCAATAGATCCAGAAGTGATAATGAAATCGATACGATATCATGAATATCAATCTCCATCTGGTTTATTATATGTTCAAAATAGTTGTTATGTGCAAAGAAGACTATATAAAGGAGTTGTTGATAAGAATCATAAGAAGGTTGATATTACAGATTATTCAACAATGTTATCTCCTATACCATTACAGACAGAGAAATTTCTCAATCCAATGCATGTTGGTTTAGTATTGGATTATTACCCAATCTATAAGAAGTTATCAAAATTGTTGTTATTAGAGATGAATGTATTGATATTTGATAAAAATGCAAATGAAAACAAGTTTATAATTGAAATAGTGATATTATATCACACTTCTGAAGATGAATCAAAAGTGAAGAAACTCCTATCAAATGATGAAGTTAATTTTATATTTGGATGTCCTTCAGTGTATTGTCATGATTTGGTAGTTAGAAAAATGAATAATACAGGAGAACAATTATTCTTCAGTATAGCCAAAGTAGAAGAAAAGTAACAAAAGTATATCCAGCATCTGGTTCGACAAGTACTCCAAGTGGCTCAACAGGTACAGGAAGTACAGGTAAAACAGGTAATACAATTAGTTCAAAAAATACAAGCAATACAAAAGAAGAAAATAGAATTGAAATGAAAGAAAAATCTATAACGAGCAAAATGAAAATAGCAGCAACACTACCAACAGATAAAGATAGACCTAATCAAATGTCTGAAGAAGATTTTAAAGATTTTAAAATAGCTTATGGTCTAACTAAAGATGATGATGAATTAATTGATGAAGAAGAGGATGAGGGAGAAAAAGTTAAATTTTAATATATTAATTTAATAGATGGTCTTTAATACATTCATTTTAAATGAATATGTAATTTAATATCTTGTTGTTTTAGTATATAATTCATTCTTTAATTAATATTATTAGTGGTGAGAATATACTAAAATAACCTGAATATCCCTTAAAATAAAAAGAATTTATAATTACAGTTATAATATTTTAACTGGAAGATAGTACTTCTGTGTCATTCAAAAAATAGCTGAATAAATCTGACAGTGATAAAACACCTAACGGTCTACTGTGATCATCCACACAAATCAATCTAGGAACCTTAGATTCTGCAAATATCTGAATAATTGTATTTAAAGTATCATATAAATGACAAGTTCTAACTCCATATCTAGTTTTAGACTAATATAATATAAATTAAATCTATACAGAATTTAAATATATCAAAACATCTCTAATAGGCTTATTAAAACCTGTTATCCATTCATCCCAATTACCAAAACTATGGACAATATCTGGTCCTTCATAAACATCAATAATTACACCATCTGTAGTTGATATTATAGGCATTCCTGTTAATTTATTCTCTGCTAATATTTTCACTACTTCTCCAATTGGAGTATCATCTCTCATTGTTACTAATTTCTCGAATGTTCCAATATTTAACGATTGTAGTGTAGTGTTGAAAAATACTTGAGGATCTTTGAAATTCTGATATAAATAGTGTAATATATCAGAATGAGTTAATATATTTAATACAGTATTCTAAAAATAAAACAATTATCATATATATATATATATACTTCATTTGGATCTATTAATGCAACTTTATGTACATTGTGTTCTTGAAATGTCTTACATATTTCATATAGACTCTGCTCAGGATAGCACGATATCAATGATATGTCTCGATAGCCTTGCTGTATTTGATAGTTTCGCCATTGTTGTATAGTCTCTTGTAAAATATTATTTGTATTATTATTTATATTATTATTTGAATTATTTTGATTATCTTGTATATTTTTTAATTGAACTGCTAATGCTTGAATTATATCGGTAAGTGTGACTAATCCTTCATTACTTGATGTTGTACAATTCCATAATGGACATGCAATTACGTCTATATGATATAAAAGTGATTATTTGAGGAATATACCGTGATACACAAAAGCTTCATAAGCTAGTGATAGAGGTATCTGTGAATCTAGTACTACCAACTCTCCCCTCTCTGGCATTACATCATAACCTATATGTTGTTGAAATATTTTTCTAACCAGAAATTTTGCTAGATAATTGGATTAAAAAATAACAAATACCTTCACTTTCTATTGGTACTGCTTCACTCTATTTAAATACAATAAATGTGAAAAAAATACCTCACTGAACCTTAGAGTGTCAATTTCCAATGCGCTTACACTGCTTTCTCCTTCTCCCTAATAAATAGTATATTTTATTTGTATAAATACCCTTGTACTAGCAAATAGTGGATCATGTGGAGGGCTTGAAGGTGCAGAAGGTTGTGAATTTTCTATATTAATTTAAATCACTATCATATATACGTTTTGTATCACCTTCCATCCAAATAGTTATAAAAATATCAAAAATAAAATAACTTGATAATCAATAAAGCTTGATGTTCGATCATTTAACTTGAATCTTTCAAATCTTTTTTTCTTTTGATTTGCGTTTATCTCACTAACAATATACAAAAATGAAGTAAAAAAAATTAATTTCATGAAACTTATTAAAAAATATTTAAAATCTTGGTAAAGCAGATGATTTAGATAGCTCTAAATCGAATTTGTGACCAAATAATTCTCTAATATTATCAATACCATATTTAATCATAGTTGGCCTTTCTAAGGATAAACCACATGCAACAACTACAACATCTTCAGGTAATCCCATTGGTAATAATAATTCAGGTCTGAATATACCAGAATTACCAATTTCAGTCCATTTCTTCAAATCAGGGTGATATCCAAATATTTCCATAGATGGTTCGGTATATGGGTTAAATGCAGGTTTAAATCTAATATTAGTAATACCAATCTTAGCAAAGAATGAATAAATCATTCCAATCAAATTACCTAATGTCAAACCACGATCAGCAACAAATAATTCAATCTAAAGTGCAATAATATAAAGTATATTTATATACTTGATGAAACTCAGCAAGATGAGTAGCATCTAAAGTTTCATTTCTAAATACTCTATCAATGCTGAAATATTTCACTGGTTTAAATCCACCAGGACTGTTAGCTAATTCATATAACATCTTACCTGATATGCAGGTAGTGTGCGTTCTTAATACATTCTTCATTGTCTCTGATTTTTTCCATTCATATCCATAACCAAAAGATCCATGGCCTCCAATGCTGTGCATTTGTTTCACCCTGTTCATATACTCCTCTGGAACAGTGTTGGCCATTTCAGGGTCTTTAATAAAGAATGTATCTTGTAAATCTCTTGCTGGATGGCTCTGAGGGACGAATAATGCATCGAAATCCCAAAATGAACTTTCTACAAATCTATTGGTTGGCATTTCAGCAAATCCCATTTCTAATAATATTTTTCTAAATTCTTCTCTTACTTTTAATAAGGGATGTAAATGACCTCCACCTACTTCTTTACCAAGTGCATTGAAGTTATATTCTTTGAATTTTGCGTCTTTCCAAGCTCCTGAATCTAACATCTCTTTAGTCAAATCTGCACATAATTTTTCTCTGTGTGGTGAATACTTTTCTCCTTTATTTATTGAAAAATAGGTTAATGAGGTAAAGCTAATCATTTGACGTCTTACTAGATTCTTTGCTTCAGCATTATCTTTTGGTAATGTTTCTAATGATCCTTCACTATTCTTTATTTCTTGTAATCTATTCTTTAAGGAATCTTCTGGATTTGAAACAGTTTTTGTTATTAATTTAGTAGTTTTATCAGATTTAATCATCTTATTCTTCATACAATAACTGAATCCAACTTTATAAGTACTATCACCAACAGCTTCCTTCAATTTATCTGGTGTTATTCCATCATCTGGTATTGCATTGAATGTTCTTATTTCTATATAAATATATATAATTTTACTATAATTCATACCTGGGCTTCCTATCTTTAATACTTCTTCTGCTTCATCTGTCAAAGCCCAAAACTGTTTGCATAGTTTGGTTGAGACAATCATAAAATCTGTTTCTAAAGACTTCATACTACCAACCACAGCTTGATGATCACATTTTAATTCTTCAGCGATTTTTAATGTATTTTCAATGCTTCCATGCTTATCAATGGCCTATAATAATTGTAAAAATGCAAGAAAATACTTGCAAGAGATAGTCTTCTATTTGATCTGGAGTATTTGTCATTTTTGTGGGTATTTTGAATTTTAATGAAAAAACGTTTTCCAAACCCCCATTTTTATGAGTTTCAATCCAAAATACCTGTTACCAGAAGATAAAAAGACTGAAGATGATGTCAAATGTGAAAACATAGTATTTAAAATCGATATGAGTTTTTAGATAAACGATTCAATAGAAAATAGAATGGAGTTTATTCAGAACTTAGCAGAACAGAATAAGACTGAACATCAAAATAGAATGAAGCTTCTGGAAGAACAATTGAGAAAAAATAAACAAAATTGTAATGAAAAGTATGAAGAAGTAGAAAAAAAGAATAATTTTTCTTTAAAAATAACAGAACTTGATAAATGTATTATTTAAAAACTATGTTTTCTAGTAATATTACCTTTTTATCACAAAGAACCAAAAGATTATATAAATCAATATAGAGAATCCAGATTTAATACAGATAAAATAGACCAAATAAAAGAAAAAAGAAAAATACAAAAGATATTATCATCTAGAAGAAAAAAATATACAGGATATTTAAATGAAGATAATCTTTCAGTATAAATAGAATCATTTCATATTATTGTTTTGATTTAGTTATCTGTTCCAGATATTCGTAGTCATTACAGAATAATCAAAGATGAAGTATTGGCTAGAATAATAGAACCAGCATTAGAAAAGATATTATTGCCAAGAAAAACGCAAGGTGAAATTGATGAAGAGAAAAGAGCAAGAGATGCATATGGAGATATTTTAGATACACAGATGAAAGAGTTTTATAGAGAACAATTAGCTATATTTATTGTAGATAGATTGATTAAAAAAGTATTAAATATTGTTAAATATTGTGATAAATAGACAACAGAGCTTCGTGTTGATACAATTCTAACAAAAATAAAAGCTGAATCAGATGATGCTTTTGAGAATGCTAGAAAATATATAATGGAAGGTGGAACGTGGAATTCTTGGAGAATTCAAGTAGATATATCACCTGATTTACTATTGAAAACATATCAAGAGATAATGAAAGAAAGAAGAAGATATGATATAGCTACTTATCACACTGAACCAAATACTACAAGATTATTTCCATTTAATCATACATTGGCTTTAGTAGAAAGAAAAAAAGCGGAAAAATATAATAAATCGTTAAATAAAATGTCTTATCAAGTGTTTTCTGATAGTTTTATTGTATTTTATTATTTTATTTATATAATATAATAGGAAAGAGATGAAGCAGAAACAGCATTTCGTAATAAAGTAGAAAATGATTTAGGAATTAATTTAGATAAATTATTGAGAGTAAAATTGATAAATATAAATATAACTGATTTAGCTGCACATAGTTTAATTAATTTTAAGGAATATATGGAGCTTGAAAGATATTATATGACAAAATGGCAATATATCAAATCTCCTGAAAAACTAAAAGTATATTTATATATATAAACAATATATTTTTTAATAACAGTTACCAATCAATACAGGAGTAAGTTGTTTTGCTTTTTCTAATCACAATATGTTAGCTGCTGGTACATCTCATGGATCAATTTATATCTATGGAATTCAATATCATAATATTCATTTACTCTATGAAATATCAGAAAAGACATTTTTCAGCAGATTCTTTGATACTCCTGTGATACATATGGCATGGTCTAATGATACAACATCACGATTATTAGTGACAAATAAGAAGTATGTAACAAATTTATTTGCTTTAAATAAACCACAAGTTGATAATAAACAAAAAGTCAAAAATGTAAATAAGCATTCAGGATTGTTTCTATCCAATAATTCAAAGCCAATGATTCCAACATTATTAGTAACAATTGATTCAAAATCAGTTCAAAGAGGAGATGTATATATATTATTTTATTTATTAATAGATAACAATAGCTAGTCAACTTGGTATGATTGATTATGAAGAAGGAATGACATTGAGATATGGTATTTCACATGCAGTATTTCATCCATCTATTGATTTCTGGGGAATCCAGCATTCTGTTATGTTGGCACTGAATTCGGGGGTTATTTTAAAGTATAATTTATCTCCAAATAAATCTCCTCCTGAAATTATCAATAAACATATTCCACTAGTAGAACCTGAGAATCCAATTGATCCAGTAGTTGAAAAGATATTTAAGAAAGAAGATGAAGAAGAAGATAAAAGAAATGAAGAAGAAAAGAAAAGAGGAATATTTAATAGAATATTTGGAAGAGGAAAAAAGAATGAAAAAGATGAGGATAATGAAAAAGAGAAAAATGAAGATGAAAAGAAAAATGAAAAAGATAATGACAAAAATAAGAATGATGATGAAATGAAAATAGAAGATGAAAAAGAAAAAGAAAAAAATGCACAGCCTAAGAAAGAAGATATGGAGAAAGAAAAGAATGATGAAATTAAAAAAGAAGAAGAAAAGAAAAATGAGGAAGATAAACAGAATGATGAGCAAAAGAAAGAAGATAAAAAAGAAGATGAACAACCAGAAAAGAATGAAGATAAACCAAAAATAGATATACAAAAAGGAGTAATACATAGAGAATATTTTCAAGGTCATTTAAGAAGAGTTATATTAATCGCATTTGTTGAGAATTTATCTTCAAAAATGGTATCTGTAGATGAATCAGGTATAATATCAATGTGGACATATGATGAGTTTCATTTTTCAGGGTATAACTGGTTTGTCCCACACAATAAATACAAATTGAAATTAGAGTATAAAGTATATATTCCATATCCAAGATCGAGAATTGAAGTGTTAATAAAGAAGCCTGATATTATTACAAGTAAAAAAGAAAGTGAAGAGTTTATAAGGAAGAGTTTTGAAGTGTTTCATTCTTTACAAGAGAATCATAATTTAGTTGTTTTTAATGTAACAGAAGGTGATGATGAAATGTTTGAATATTCATGTATTGATGAAGTAACTGAGGAAATGAACAAAAATGATCCAACTCCAGTAATGGTGGATTTATATACAATTAAACTACATCATGGAATATTAATGGAAGCAAGAAGAATGAAAGGCATTCCATGTACTACTAAAGGGAAATTTCTCAGTGCACAAGTTACACCATGTGGAAAATATTTAGTTTGTATGTGTATGTTTTATAAAACTGAAGTTTATGACGATGTTCTTCGGTTTTTTGTATTTGATTTGATCAAGGAAGAATTATCCCCTTTTTCAGCTGAAGCAAAAGTAGATGGTAAGCTTCCTCCAAAGTTTACAGTTTCAACGATTAAAGATTCAACAGGTTCTGATTACATGTATATTATTTAATTCATATATATATATAATAGATTCTTATTAATTGATAATTCAGTAAGAGTTATCTCTTTAACATCAGGAATAATAGTGATTGGTGCAAATTATCCATTGAGAGAGAGTGAAAGAGTTGAATTACCTACAATAGCTTGTCAATCAATACCAACAAGAATAGCAATTGGTTCACCTTACAGTAAAGAGTTTTATATTTATAACATAATTGATGAAAATGCAAAGAAAACTAGTGAATATTTCTTAGAATTCTTAAGACCAAGAGTGGATGAAGTTAGAGTTGAAAATAGAGAAAGATTTGAACATTATTCAGAAGAGAATGAGAATGATCATATTGTTGCTAGAAGAACTGTAATGAAAATACTAGATTTAGCATATAAAAATCGAAAAGAAAGAAGAAAAACAACAATAAAAAAATAAACAACAACAATAAATTAATTTTTCTGTTTTTAATTTATATCTCATTATTATATATGATATATTTTTATAATTCTTCTTCCAAACCTTCTGATTTGTTATTTCTTTCTTCTTCTTCTTTGAATGTAGAATTAATCATTTCATTATCTACTTCTACATTAACATCTTCATCAAATACTCCACAACTATCATTAATAAACTCAACAATATCATCATAATCCATTTTATCTTTATTAAATTCCATCACTTTATTGTCTTTATCGAATATAATTATTTTGGGATATGTTTTAATCTTCAATTCTTCTTCAATACTGCTATAATGAGATGTATCAATTGAAGCAATAATTACATCATTATTCTCATGATAATGTTCACCTATTCTATTCCAAGTAGGTATATAATCATGACACTTTTCTCTCCATTTCTGACAAAAGAGTATAGGAGTATGAAAGTGAGAAGATTTTGTCAGTGAATGGAATAATTGTGGTTCTAATTTCATAACTGAAGGAATATATTCTTTAAAATTAAATGGTTCTATATTAATTAGATTTACAATAACTTATACCATAGCATTGATGAATGAATATATAAACTTCATAAGATGTGAGGGAACCTGTATATATTTTGTAAGAGGTTGAATTGAAACTATACCACACAAGACTAGGTAAATTTGATTCAAAATAAAATGACTCGCATTGTATTGTATCACAATCAATTGATAATACAGTAATATTAGAATAACTATGAAACTAATAAAAGCATTTATACTTATCTAGATTATATGATATTTGCGTATATAGCACATCAAAATCATCTGCTTGTTTTGAACCCTAACATATCAAATAAATTATACGGGTAAAACAAAAAATGAGAGTATATTGGTTGTATTTCGATAAATGAAAAAGTCATTTGTATCTATTAGATCCTCACAATATCCAGAAGGTATGAAAATTATCAAAAACAAAATGGTTAAATACATAAAACAAAAAACAAAAAAAGTGTAACGACTCTTTTTGCATTTTCTATAATTTCTCATTTAAAGCCATAAGTTGAATATTTATTTCATTAAAAAATCATTTATAAATAAAATTAAACTGAAAGAGTCATAAATATTTAAAATCTGTTGGCGGGAATTTTGTTTGCAGCTGCTCTGTATTTCTATGAGCATTTCATTTTTAATCTAAAAATTAAAGCGCACATGAAAGGCTATATGCAAAGTTAAGAAGAATAAAATGAAGTCGTTTCAGTGAGGCTAAATAGATTATATTATATCTATATACTTGCGCCTATCTAAACTCAATTTTTAAAAATTATTTCGTTTATGGCTACTTCAAAGAAAACCAAGAGCTACAACAAATTGACTGATGACACGCGAACTGAAGTGATTGCTAACATTGTCAATCAAAAAAGACCTCTCAGCGAGGTGTCTACTGTATTTGGAATACCAAGATCAACAGTATGGAATATCGTTTCCACTTATAAAAAGACTAAACGAGTAGAGCCTGTCTCCAGATCAGGAGGTCGCAAAAGAAAGTTCACAGATGATGATGCTTCTGTAATTCTCAAGTTAGCTAGTTCCAGCACAGAAATCTCATTGAAGAAAATTAAGAAAGAATATGAAGATCAAAGACCAGGTCAATCTATTTCAATTTCGACAATTCACTCAATTCTAAAGAAAACTAACAGTAACACCAAATCATTTTTCGTCGATGAGTTTGTGTCTAATAGTCCACAGTCTAAAGAACAACGTCAAATCTATGCTGACCATTTTCTTAAATTATCTGATGTTACTAATAGCAGCCTGTATACGGGTGTATTAGTAATAGATTTAAGCAGTAGTGTATTTACACCAATATCTTACGGTGATTTCCAATGTAAAGGTTCAATATATATTATGGTCTCTCTATATGTAGGTGGTATATACAATCATGTTGTACAAGTTGGAACAATGCAAGCGAAAGTATTTGATAGTTATTTAACCAATACATTGAAGGAAGTACAAACAAGAATTCCTGATTTTAAGAATGAAGGATATTTATTCGCTGACTGCTTGAAATATCTAGAGGAAAGTCGTATATCTTTAATTGCTCAACAAGCTGGTTTTCATGCCTCAGTAATTCCAGCATTTTCATCATTTTTAAGTCCCATTGAATATTTAAGGAAGAAATTGAATGATAAAGTAATTGTATCAAAAGCTGATCAAGATTCACTTATTTCTGCAGTAGATAGCGCATTAGGTGATATAACAGCTGCTGACTGTAAAGGATGGATTGATTACATTAAAGATACTCATATTAAGGCATGTGCAAATAAAGAAGATTTTGCTGTTGAATCTGCTTCAGTATGAATTAATATTGGAGATTTAACAAAATAAATAATTTAAATGTTTTTATATTACTGATGAAAAAAAAATCCATTATTAATATTATTATGTTATTCGATAGTTTTTTTTACAATTTAAAAATAATTAATCAAAATGATGTATATAAATCCATATTTATTCGATTATTTTAATATTACTAAATTCATTAACTATTGTTTGATATAATAGTTGTGAGCTAATGCTTTGAGAAGTCATTAACAACAAATTCAATTTTTTATGTTTTCTATCTTGAAATGAAGATAATATAACTGAATTATTAGCATTTTTTCTATATTGAGATATATATGGACCTTCTAATATGGAATCTGGAAAGTTGTAATTTCCTATAGATGTTAATTCAAAAGAAAGTTGTGTAGTTCTATCATTTTCTGTAGGAAATTTGCTAAAGAATTCATATGGATTTTGACCTATATATTTACAAGCAGCTTCCAGCAATTTTGGATCTTTTTTATACTTGTTTATTTCTCTTCCATTATTAATAACATTACTTATGATATTACTTGATTTTATTGAGACTGGTATTTCTATATCTGCTAAAGATTGATAAAAAGTTTCATTGCTATTATTTATACACGAACGAATTAAATGTTCACAGCTAAATAAACAATATATTGGATAATATAATTTCTTTGGAGTGTGATATGTTTTGTATATTGAATTAGCAAATAATGTAAGTAATAAAGCTGCTGGGCCTATTTTTATAGCTTTTGATGCAGAAACATATTGAATTTTGGATAATAGATCTTCATATTGTTGATATCTATCATTTCTTATTGACAGAATATATTGATCAAAGTTATTATTGTGTGAATATGGAACGACAACTTTTACTTTTTTATCTTCATTAATTTTTATATTTTTTGAATGATAATCTTTGTTCATAAAATATTCATGTAAATCTAATAATGATGGTTTACTAGCTATAGGTGAAGGATATTGAATAACAGGCTCTTCTGCAATATTTAATATCCTTTCAATTGTTTTAAAAATATGCTTTCCATCAACTCCGGTATGATCAATTGATATAACCAATTTGTTATCTTGTACTAAGAATTCTACTGGATTTTTATTCTGAGGAGAATGATTTACGCATTCTGTTATTAAATATTGAAGTGTATTATTTCCTGTGACTGTAGAACATGTAACTGGATTATGATCATAATACCAGTAATATGGAGTATCAGTTGTATGTCTTAATTTTAACCAATTGTGTGATCGTAATTCTGCCACAGAATTGATAGCTTTATTTAACTGGTTGGTGTTAATTGTATGTTTATAAGATAAACCAATTACAGCTCTGTAAGATCTTGTGTATAACAATTTTTCGAATACATTGAACTTTCTAAGATAAGATGACATTATCTTTGTTTTGATCAGGCGGAATATCCTTTTTATTTCTTTAACAAAGCTTGATTCTTATCAAACATTTTTTATATAATTTAAAATTCTGAATGAGTGAGCTTGATAAAATATATGGTGTATCCTTTAATCTTTACATGATGCTAGGATGGATTCATAAGCCCTATAGAATTAGATGACGAAAAAACAGATACTCATAGACCTTCAGATGATGATGATACTCCAAATAGAAGTTATGAAAAAGATACTGATGGAAATGAAAATAATACTGATGATGAAGATAATGAAAACAGTGAGGAAGATGAAGGTATTACACTTTATATATTTTTAAACGAAATAGATCATATAGAGGATTATGGAAATAGTGAATATTGGGATGACCGATATTTAAATGACACAGATCAGTTTGATTGGCTTGTTGAATACAAAGATTTAGAAAAAGAAAATCTAATTACAGATATAATATATCCAACAGATTTAATTTTGATTTTAGGTTGTGGTAATGCAAGTATACATTTATATTTCTATATAATATAGCATTTTCAGAAGATATGTATAATCATGATTTTCACTATATAATTAACATTGACTTATCAAAAGTAGTACTAGATCAGATGCAAGAACGTAACAAAGATAAACCAGAAATGAAATGTATTATTATGATTAATTTATTGAAATAGATGTCCAAATGGATGCTACACGCTTATTATTTCCAGATGAGTCTTTTAATGTTGTTATTGATAAAAGTACAATGGATTGCTTGTTGTGTTGTGTAGATAGTGACAATAAAGTATAATGATATTGTTTTTCATATATAATAGATACATAGTATGTTAAAAGAAAGTTATAGATGTTTAAAACCATCAGGAATATACTATTGTATTACTTTACATGAGAAAGAAAAGATGTTAGAGTATTTTGAACACTCTGATCTTCCTTGGGGTAATATATTAGCCTTTCCAATACGTATTATTATACATATTAATTATAATTTAAAATAGCTAATCCTAGATGGGAACCTGGAAGTAATAGACACCCATTTCATCATATAATCATCTGTCAAAAATAAGTTCTTTATTATTAACTTTAATAATTACACTGTTTTTAATTTTTCTTTTTATTTTCAAAACTTCTATTTTTAACAAAAACATTAATCAAAAATCTAATAGTTACTTATAATTAACAAAGTTTTTAGATTCTCTTTCTATCAATGTTTTAAATTCATTTACAGCTTCTTCATAATTAAATTTATTTCTTTTTTCGATCAATTCTTTCATAATATCTATTGGATCAGTATATTTTATTATTTGCTGTATATTTGGATGTTTTAAACGGAAAAATGGATTAACTTCTTTCTGTTCTTGAATTGATAATGGAGGACAACGTTGATTCTCATTAACTTGAAAATAAATTGAATCTCTTAATGTTTTTATAATTGGATTATTAGGTTCGATTGAAGAAGCAAAAAACACATTTCTCAATATATCATCTTTACCTGGATAAATTAATGTCTGAGGAGGTAATGTGAATATATGATTATATCTATAAAAATATTAAAATATAATATTAATATATACATTAAATCATATAAATTATTATATTGATTTTCATTCACTAATCCAACTCCACATGTTTGAATAATATCTCCAGTAAATAAACGAGGTTGACTATCTCCAAATACACAATATAATACTTGATCAATACTGTTAACACAACCTTTCATCATATATACAGACAATCCACCTATATCAACATGATCACCACTTTTCATTGGATGATTTACATTATTCAACTATATTTCATTAGGATTAAATAATACATACATTAGATTCTTCTGAAGTTGTGAACTTTATTCCTGAGTGACTGCTTAGAAACTTTACATTCTCTACTTTATTATCTAATCCCTTAGTAGCAAATAAATGCAAAAATTCACCATCTTCTTCATTTATATTCTGCTTTAAAATTGAACTATCTAAACAATCTATTCCAAATTGCTTCATATTACATCTATCTTGAATTACATATCCTGTTTCATTTATTTTGTAATTTATCGGAATAATTCTTATTGAAGATGACAATCTATCATTGACAATAGTATGATGTCTTCTTATTAATGATTTAAATGCTTTTTGAAACATTTTCATTCTCAAGCCAAACCATTTTTTTCTTTTTTGAGTTTTTCAATTACTTTAGAATAATATTTCATTAGGTCAATATTTTATATACCATCTTCACATTAAAATACTTTCATATCTAACATTAATAAAAATTTTGATTTAGTATTGTTTATAAAATGTAATTAAAAAATAAAATTAAGCTGTGATAGCTCAGTTGGGAGAGCGTTAGACTGAAGATCTAAAGGTCGCTGGTTCAATCCCGGCTCATAGCGTTATTTTTTCTTTTTTCTTTTTTGTGAAATGATGTTTACTTAATTTTTTATTAGTTTAAATTTATCATATAAAACTTCTAAATATTGCTAGGAATAAATTAAAAATAGTGAATAAAATACACTCTTAAATGATAAATAGACTTTGCTCAAACTATTATTCAGCTTATTAATTCCAGCTTCATATGGATTAAAATATATTCATTCATTATATTATTGTGAATAATAGCATAAAAATATTCTTAGCTAATATATTTTACCAAATTCGTCAAGAATAAAAGGAGATAGTAATAGGAAAACTCAATATAATTGAAAAATATATTCAATTTACACCATCAGTCCATATGTTTTATCATATAGTGAACAAATTCAACAAACAGTTAATATAAATGAAGATGAAGTAGTCCAAGATCACAATAAAGTGACAAACATATTCGTTTTTATAGACGTATATAATTTTTAGTTTTAGTATTTTTGTATGCTGTGTTAATAATTTACCCTGTTAAAGTTGTAAAAAAAATATTTTGTTAAATGTTATGCTACTACGATGGTTAAATGGAAGATGAATAGACAAATCAACTATGTATTTATTTAGTTCTCTATATATTTTAGACTTACTTGATTTCACCGTATTAGGTAATTATTATTTTGATAATATAGAGAAATGACTTATATTACCAATTATTAACATAATTACATTATAATTTAACTATCATGATTATAAACATAATTAAATCATCATATTTATCAAAAATATATGAACAATATTCATTATTGATAATGCAACATGCAATTAACCAAGTGGAGGTAGATAGTAATTATTTTGGTAAATTTGAAGATTGAACTTGGTCAATTACATAATTTTTATACTTATTTATATATTATTTAAACTATATATATTATTATGAACTTTGAACTATTATATTTAAATGATATAATGATGATTGTTATGAAAGTTTCTTTCATATTATTTGCATTTATTATGGCTAATTACATAAATATAACAAATAATTATAAAAATATAATCTATTTATCATCCTTAACTATTATTATTATCATAATCTTTATAATAATTAAAGTCTTTCTCAAGAAATTCTTAAGTTTTTTGTTAACACATATATCCAACGGCTGTAAGTACGGTGTGCATCTAGGCGGTATCATTATTACAATTATCTTATTTTTGATACATAAATCTATTGCATTTTAGTTATAGTTGTTGTTCCCCGTATGGCTGAAATCCCCGTATGGCGAAATTCTATATTGCAGAATGATTAAATAAAAACTAATATGATATTCATGATGTTCGGAGTTAGTTATTAACAAATATATAGTTAGTTTGTCATATGACCTACATCTGTGATCTACTTTTTTATGAACTTCATTATTCTCAATATTATACTAATTTTCTTTACATTCTCTATTTTAATGTTTCAGCCACTACTACAGTCTAAAATACATTATCTGATATGAATAGAATACACTATCTTTATGTTAAGGTAGTGAAAACAGAAAAAAGAAAAAAAATAATCAAGCCTCACTTAAGCCAGCTGTTTAAAATCTTTTTTTAAATAAGCTGTTGTTATATTTATTGCAATATATTTATATCAGATAATGTATTTTAGACTGTAGCAGTGACTGAAACATTAAAATAGAAAAAATAATAATATTAGTTTAACGTTAAGAATAATGAAGTTCATAAAAAAGTAGATCACAGATGTGGGTCATATGACAAACTAACTATATATTTGTAAATATCTCTTTATAACTAAGATAAAAATGATATTAGTTTGTTTTAAAAGTAATTGTATGATGAAAGAGACTCAACGGCGTACAACACTTCTACTAATCTTTTCATAGATTGTATAGCTAATTCTAAAATACACTTGGAAAAAAATGTTATTCTAACAGCAGATATCATTTACCAAACATCATCTTAATCACATTTTATTCATTTTTACACATTCATTTGATTTTTAAATTCAATATATATCAAACCTTCAAGCTGTGATAGATCAGTTGGGAGAGCGTTAGACTGAAGATCTAAAGGTCACTGGTTCAATCCCGGCTCATAGCGTTATTTTTTCTTTTCTCTTTTCCGCCTTATTATGAATCAATATATTATGACATATACTTATATTTCCTTGATTCACAACAAAATTATTAATAAAATAATAATAATTTAAAATCTTGTTACTTCACCTTCTTCACCTTCATCTTCTTCCTCTATTAAGTCATCTTCATATTTATCTTCATCATTTTCTTTATCTTTATCTTTTAGTTTATCTTCTGCTAGTTTTAATTCATCTAATTCTTCTTTAGTCATTTGATTGGGTCTATCTTTATCTGTCGGTAGCGGAGTTGATCCTAATTTCAGCTTGTTTAATAAAGTTATTTCATCTAGTTCTTTAGAAGGATTTTCATCTTTTTTATTTTCTTCTTTTGTATTGCTTGTATTTTTTGAACTAATTGTATTACCTGTTTTACCTGTACTTCCTGTACTTGTTGAGCCACTTGGAGTACTTGTCGAACCAGATGTTGGATATACTTTTGTTACTTTTAGACAAGTAAACCATTTCGATACTTTACTTGAATCATAATATATTTTATATATTTTAGGAATTATCATCAAACAACTACATAATAAACCAGCAAATCCAATACTTACTACATTAAATATTAATCTCTGATTAGGTTGGTATATAATCATTGTATTTACACTAAAATAGGCTAATATAAACACACAAATAAAGAAAACAGAAGTAGCTAATGCTTTTGATTCATTATAAGCATCATCAGTTTTTCGAGTTGTCCAAGAAAAGAATATTCCAAATCCAGCGATTATATACAAAAATACTAATGCTAATACACTATATACTATATTATTTTCACAACTTTTTACAAAGACTTTTTCTACTGTGATACTATATTCATCAGAATATGTTATGCTTCTATAAACAGTATCATAAATCAAACTACTGATTATACTATAAACTATCCAAACAAACGATATTGATAAACTCAATACTATTATTGCTTGACTGGAAATACGAACTCTTTCCATCTTACTGTTATTATAAATCAAGTGAATTCTCCAGGATTTTAATACTATCGTTGTCATTGAGTTTATTATACAACCAAGCAATAATATATCACCAATTATACATTCTAAATCACTTTCCAATAAAAATTGTTGAAGTGTAGCTGCAAATAGCAATAGAATGTTCGATATTATTGCATATACTAATATTATTAAACTTGATCTTTTTATCACATGTTGTTGTTTATTAATCACTACTAATACAAATAGTATTATAAAAATTAAAACATAAACTCCAAATATAACATATATAGCTACTAAACAATCATCACTATATTCAAAATATCTTATTGTTGGACCATTATAACATTCTTCATTTGTCTCTTTGTATGGTATTATCATATAACTCAAATCTGGATAAATCTTTATTAAACTATGAGCTTGAGTTATTTGACTTAAATATAATTCATGACTGATTGTATTACTTTCACTTCCTTCAATATGACCAAATGCACAAGACAATGATATACTCTGAAATAAGATTTGAGTGTAAAGTATTATATTCTTATCATTCCTCTCTAATCCATCTTCATCAATTACTTTTAATGCATTATTGTAACAATCTAAAAATGATCTAAATACACAATCTAATGCAGCTATTGCTTCAGATACTTTGATTTCTGAACCTACACGTTTTTTAACAAATTCTTCAAATAATAAAACAGATATATCTCGAACATCACCATTATATGATGATATTATCAGAAAATTTGTTAAATTATTGTCCAAGTCTTTATCAAGGTAATAATATTCATAATTGTATAATAAATGATTATATCTTCCCATTGGAATTGAATGATTAAAGTAAATCGTTAAAAATTCTTTCAATACTGATTCTTTTAGAAAATTCAATATTATTGTACTTGTTTCGCTTGATATTAAATCAGAGTAGAATGTTTCAAAATCTTCTTCCATATCAGTGAAATTTAAACCAAAATTATATTCTTCCATTTTTGTAGATGTTTCATTTATCTCATTCTTTATACTTTCAATAAATTTTAATTCATTTTCATCATTATAAATAAACATTATTCGAGAACATTTGATCCTTTCTAAATAGCTTAATGTAATATTCTTATAATGGTTTAAAGGAAAAGAATAACCTATAACATATTTATTACAATCTCTTTCTTCTACTTTGGCTATACTGAAGAATAATTGTTCTCCTGTATTATTCATTTTTCTAACTACCAAATCATGACAATACACTGAAGGACATCCAAATATAAAATTAACTTCATCATTTGATAGGAGTTTCTTCACTTTTGATTCATCTTCAGAAGTATGATATAATATCACTATTTCAATTATAAACTTGTTTTCATTTGCATTTTTATCAAATATCAATACATTCATCTCTAATAACAACAATTTTGATAACTTCTTATAGATTGGGTAATAATCCAATACTAAACCAACATGCATTGGATTGAGAAATTTCTCTGTCTGTAATGGTATGGGAGATAACATTGTTGAATAATCTGTAATATCAACCTTCTTATGATTCTTATTAACAACTCCTTTATATAGTCTTCTTTGCACATAACAACTATTTTGAACATATAATAAACCAGATGGAGATTGATATTCATGATATCGTATCGATTTCATTATCACTTCTGGATCTATTGATAGACTGTTATTAACCACTTGAACCCATAAATTTATCATTGAATATATTATTTCTAAATCTGCTATAGAATAGAAAGATGCTGAATCGGGATAACTATCATACAAATATGAATTGAATTCTTCTACTTCAGAATTTAAAAAAGGGTAATTTTGTTCAGATAATGATCTGGTATAAGTTGATATGTAATTCCATCCATCTATCACCATAAAATCACTTTCATCATATCTATTTAATTCGATTATAAAAAAGTATATGTCTTTATAAGTGAATAATTGAATGTAGGATAGTATGTTAAAAGTCTCTTTGTTATATGTTGCTAAATAAAGGACTGCACAACTTCCATTATCGGAATAAATACTACATTTTGACAATTCATTCTTTATATAGAATATATCATTTTTTATTTTTTCCAAAATATCATTTACATATAAAAACTTATAACCAATATCTGAAACATTATATAATCCTAACATATAATCAAATGTTTCTGCTCTTTCTTCTTCAATTATTATATATATAAAATCAGATATTGGAAGACTGAATTTATATAGATTATTTCCATATACACTAGTAGCTGAACCACCATTTAAAATATACTTTGATTCTACTTCTATAGCAGAATCTAAATTGAAAATTGCTATTTTGGATTTTTCAGATATTCTATCTAGACTATCACTGCTTGCATTGAATGGAATTGTCATAAATATAACTGATAAACCAATATCATTATTATCATCCAAAAAACGAACTAATTCATCTCCAAAATCTTTGTCAATTTCATAACTTCCAAAATATAAGTTGATATTATATTGTTTCAAAAATTCGGAAGATTGTTGAAGAACATAAAGTCTATCTAATAATGTGTAAACTAATGAAATTGTTAAACTATATTTCTTTCGGAAGAATATTCCTATATTCAAAGGCAGCAATTCAAATATACCAATTGAATTTCTTGCATCACATCTTTTTAAACTATCTCTACCAATAAATATATCATTAGTTATTCTCATTATTTTTACTTCATCTTTTGGTTTATATATTAAAACAATATTCTTTTCAAAGTGATTATTATTATTAATCTTTACTTCACCTTCTATTGTATTTACTATACTTTCATATAAATATGATCTATATGTGTTATAATCACAACTATCTGATATTTTCATTGCTTTACATATTATTAACATGGTTGAGAATAATGAAGATATACTATAATCTTCTACACTTGGATCTAATACAGCTTTGCTATGTATATCATCTAATAACAAATAATAAAGCTTTGACAATTCATTATTTTCTATTCTTTTTATTGGAACACTGTTTACTGTACTAAAAAATACATTTGAACAATGAGGATGAGTAAAACTAGATATAACTATTATTGTTGATTGATAAATATCTTCAATATTTTTCACTTTTTCCAAGAATAGTTCTTTTATTTCATCATTTTGTTCAAAGAAAATATAATACAAACCACCATGAACAGAATTATTTGCAATATTTTCCCATTTTAAACTAAATTTATCTAAATCACTATCATATTGCTTATAAACTATATTTACATCATAATGATTCGATAAATCATCTACAGTTTTATAATAATCAGAATATTTTGGATCTATAAAGAACAGTCCTTTACCATAGGTACTAAAACTGTACTGTCGAGTATAATATTCAAATCGATCATTAAGATATACTTCTGGAAATAAACCATTTACATATACATTCTCAGAACAAATAGTCATAATTCCTAAAATTGGACTTTTAAAAAGCACTATTAATTCCATTAAACAACATTATATCCATATCTCAGATAAGAATCGTATTCAACGCATTTGTTGGATGAATTACATTAGGTAAATGGAACAACAATACTACCTACTTCATGATGATGATGATACTGGTTTATCTGGATGTTTATTTCACATGATCATATTTTAATCAAGAATAACTATGATAATGTGAGATTTGATGAATGTATAAATCAGAATTATGTATTATTAAGGCTAATAATACTCAATAGGATGATTATTATATTAGTTTTCACTTCAGTCAAGAATTGATTTAATATACATCCTAATTCTCTGTAATTTATATGTCTCTGTTTAGTACTATAAAAGTATTCATCCTGTCAATTATATAAGTTTCAACTGTATTTACAAACATAAACACTTTTTTATTACATTTTCCTCTATTCTCATTACTTTCATATAGCTGATTTTGAATAAACATTTTTGTTTGGTTGAAATATAAATTCTGATTGAAAAAACAAAAATATGTAATTATGTAATTCACAGGTAAAAATTACACATGAAAAGTTATTCATTTTGAAATATCTTTTTCATCATCTTTTAAAAATATAATGTCAGAACAATCAGGTGAGAAGCTTCCTTCAGCAAGTCTTAAGTTAGTTCTTAGTGATTCTTCTTTCAACCAGAAAGCTATGGATCAAAATTCGTATACACCAACCAACAAACCTGTAACATCGCCTAATAATAAAAATTGTCCAAGATGCCAATTTCCATGAAAAATTAAGCAAATATTGTTCTGAATGTGGATATAAGTATATTTTAGGAATTAATTATTTATGTAGATTATTTTTGGAAGAAACATCTACTACTGTTCAGCCGAGTGTTAGTTCTCCGAATGGAGTGATAGTTCCTCCAGCTACACATAATGCAGGGTATATATTGGGTTTTCTATAATATAAAATAGTGGATATAGTGTTCCTAGTTCTCCTAAAACTTTCAATTATGGTGAGCTTAGTATATAATAATGTGATGGTATTAAAGAAAATGAGAAACATGAAATATACATTTAATGATCTAATAGTAGAAAGAAAAGAAATCCTTTATAATAATGATTTGTTAGTAGAAATATTTCCATATATTATAGAGAAAGGAGAGTATCATTTGAAAAGCGATGAATGGAAAAGTATTAACTATAAAGAAATGGATGTGAGTAGTATATTAATAGATGATGAAAATGTAGTGTTATTAGAAATTGAAATGATTTAATAAATAATTGTCATATTGTAAATCTAAAAGGAAATAATATCAAAAGAATCTTGAAATGTTGAATAATTATTTATTTTTTATTGCTTAACAGAAATAATAATTATAAAAATATAATTGATAGAGATTATAATTTTATTTATTGTCTCCAATGTTTACCACAGTCATAACATGTTCCAAATACTGTCATTGGTTCATCAGCAGATCTAGTTTGTTTCTCATAATAGTTTGTATGCATTGAATGACATTTTGGACATTCTAATAAACCTTCACTTTTTGTATTTTTTTCTAATATTTTCATCTTTAATTGCTCTACATCAGCAATTGCACTATCAGATATAAAGTCTCGATATTGAGCATCAGCTTTTTTTTGATCATCACTTAAGAAATCATTCGCTGAATAACTAGCTAACTTTTCAGGAGATAACATTCCTGACAATAAATCAAAACAAATATTTTTATTTTTTGATAAATGGAATTTTATTGTTCTACATTGATTTGTATAAGAATCACCTTCAAATTTATTGTGAATTTCATTTTCTAATGAATTTACTACTTCAGCTAGTTCTTCTTCAGTCAGTTTACTATCCTCATTATTACTTCTCACAGTTTTATATAATAATATTCGTATTTTACTTCTATCTCCTGATATTTGATCTAGTTTAAGTGATAATCTTTCTTCTTTACTTAATTCATTTGAATTCTGTGGCTTTAGTGTTGGAGATTTTACTGTTGGGGATATGGAGGTTGGTGATACTACACTTTCACTAGAAGTAGATGTATTGGATTTAGGAGTATTTGATTTACTTTCAATCTCTTTTTTCCATTTATCAATTAATTGCTTAGATAATTTTTGTAAATCATGATGTTGTGTTATAAATTCTTCTTTCGATTTTATTATACCCATATTTATTAACTTTCCTAATTGTGTTTTCTAAAACTAATAAAAAAACAAGAAATACTTTTAGATAGTCTTTTGTCATTGGAATCTTCATCAATTTTTGTATTACAGCATAGAGATGGTTTTCACTCTAAAAGTTATATTAATCAATAGTTGTACCTGCTCTTTTATTCCACTTTGTATTTCTTCTCTCAATCCCATGAGCACATCCATCGCAGTTATTGAGCAATATCAACAAAAATGTTTTAAAAGATTTGGCTCGACTCATGTGAAAATGAAGATGAAGGTGTTTTTATCTCCAATTATATATTATAAACTCATTAGAATTACTTAAAATGGTTATATTTCTAACTATGTCTATCAACATCACTCATTTTATTAAATTTTAGTGTAGGTAGGATTAAAATACATTAGTATGAGAAAATATCACATAAAAAATATAATTGTGGAAGAATCATTGTTAAATAATAAGAAGATCCTTTTTTATGGCTAATACAAGTCTTTTGTCTGATAAACTGTATACTCACCATATTAAACATTCTAGAAAGAATATATTTCTTCAAAACCGATTAAATATGAAGGTAATAAATGAAGAGTATGTAATTCAGCATTTTTCTTGAATAGAAGGACAAAAATAATTCAAAATGATGCGAACGAGATTAATAAGAGATCAACATTGATATTTGAGGATTATATTGTATTAATAACGTAAAATTTACGTTTATATAGAATCAGGATGAAAAACCTGCTAATATGTATTGTTTTTATTATACTATATTAGACAAACTAATGATTTTCCAGAAATTATTCCACAAAAGAGAATACATGAAGATAAAACAACAAATGTAAGAAAAATAACACTATTATTATATTTACGAATAGAATTATTGGAAATACGCAGATGATGTATTATTTAAAAGGATAAGAACTGTTTAAGAAGACTGGTTCAAATGATCGATTAAGACAGAGAGTTCATGATGCATATCACTAATACCCTAAATATTATAAAGTTATTGCTTATACTGTTGGTGTTGGTGTTACTACTGATGGAGTTGCATTTTCTTCAATTGTTCTGGAAGCATCTTCATCTAATTCTGCCATAAATTCTGTTAATGCTTTGAGTACTTCTTGCTCATTAAGCTGTTTCTCGTGACTAATTTGAGTTACAACAGGCATAAATCGAAAATTATAAATGAATGAATCAAGCTGAATGTTTGAAGTATTGTGGTTTTTCAAAATAAAAAACAATAATAAATGGGAAATGGTCAAAGTTCATTAGATAGTAAATATGTCAATATGATTAGAGACCAGTTTAATAAGCTAAAAGATGGAGATAAAAACTATTTAGTATTGAATTTAAATTAATTATTATGCAGGTGTTGGAACAAATTTTAAAATTAAAGGCACCAGCTCCATATCAATTGGATATGACAGATGTTGCTGTTATATTTCTATTTGATACAAATTTAAACGGTTTTCTCACATTCGATGTATATTTTTAAGAATATTTTGTTGTTTAGGATTTAAAAAATGGTGTTGAAGTATATGCAAAATATTATGGAGATCACAGTAATAATTCATACAAGAATCAATTTACAGGACTTTGTATTTGTAATTTGTGTTATGCAATGAAAGAGAAAGGTGAAGGTCCAATATCTACGTGGTTGTTGTCTTTAATTACAAATAGTCTTGCTTATAGAAAGAGTAGTAATTATACAATGTCTGTAGTTGAACTACTATATAACGTATAATGTTTTTAATCATAAATAATAGTTTTTGAAAATAGAGCAAACCTCTGGTGTTCCGTTTGATAGATTTAGTGAAATATTGAAGAGTTATTTAGTTAAAAAGGAAAACAATCCAGATATTGTCCCAAAAGAAATGATTATTAATTTATCGAAACAATATCTAAGTGGTGTTGGAATATTAGTTGAATCAATTTTAGAAAGTTGATATAGGTTAATTTATTTATTTCAGATATGTTTTATGTATTCTATAGTTGATTATAATGTTGGAAAAAGCTCAAATAACAAATTGAAAAGATAAATTCATATTAATTACCATCGTTATGTTTTCTCATCATTTCATACACTTTCTGATCATTTTTAGAGACAGATGGTTTAATATTATCTAGAGCACTCTTAAAATTATCTAATGTAATAAAATCAGGAACTGGGCCTGTTTGCTCCAAAGCTGGCCTTAAAGCAGTTAAAGTAGCTTCACGAACAAGACTTTGTAAATCAGCTCCACTGAATCCCTATTGAATAATAACACATAAAAACATACATCACATCTTGGATCTTTAGCAATTATACTCAAATCAATTCCTTCTTCTAAATGACTATTTCTTGTTAAAGTTTTGAGGATATCATATCTATCTTCTATTTCTGGTAAAGGAACATATAATTTTTTATCCAATCTTCCTGGTCTTAACATTGCATGATCAATCATATCAACTCTATTTGTAGCAGCAATAACAAATACTTAGAATTGAATTAAAGGAAAATAGTATATTAAAAAAATAAATGATATATCTCCTCTTTTTTCTAAACCATCCATTTCTGTTAATAATTGATTAACAACTCTTTCACTTACACCACTATCTCCTTTACCATTTGCATCTCTTGTTGGACATAATGCATCTAATTCATCAAAGAATATCACACAAGGATTAGAAGCTCTTGCTCTAACAAACACTTGACGAACTATATAAAACATACAATAGTGAAATATATATACCTGCCTTTTCAGATTCACCTACATATTTGGTCAGTAATTCTGGTCCTTTAACAGATATAAAATTTGCACCACTTTGATTGGCTACAGCTTTAGCCAACAATGTCTTACCACAACCAGGTGGACCATAAAGTAAAATACCAGCTGGCATTGAAATACCATGTTTCTTAAATATTTCAGGATGTTTAATTGGATAAACAATACATTCATTAATTACATTTCTTATTGATTTTAATGAACCAACATCTTCCCAAGTCACATTTGGTTTTGTTGCAAATCCTTCTCTTTGAGCAGATGGTTGGACTTTCTTTAATGCTTTAACGAAATCTTCCATTAATATGTATAGTTTATCTAATTCTGATTTATCTAATGGCCCTTTATTCCTCAAATTTTGACTTATTGATTTTCTTACTTCTATTGATACTGATCCACTTCTTGTTCTTTTCTGTGGCTTGTCCTCAATTGGTATATTATTATCTTTATCACTTGTTATTTCTAATGTTGATAATGAAGATTCTGTGGTTGTTTGTTGTGAAATTTCATTAATTATTTGACTTTCTAAAACATCTCTAAATATTCTATTTACAGCTATATTTCCTGCTTCATTTCTATATATATATATATATAACAATAAAAAAGAATATAATATACACTAAAGATACTAAATCTGCCCCAACATAACCAGCTGTTTGAAATGCCAATTCATCAAAATCAATTGAACCTTCAATCTTCAATTTTGAACATAATTTCTGTAATATCTTCAATCTTGCTTCTTTTGTTGGAACTCCTAAGCATATTTCTTTATCAAATCTTCCTGGTCTTCTTAAACCATTATCAAGAGCATCAGGACGATTAGTCGCTCCAATTACTATCACTGTTTTATTGTCATTTTCATTATTACTATCACTATTATTATTGTCTTCTTTACTAACTAGATTATCCATACAACTTGACAATTGAGCAACAATTCTAATATCCATTCCTCTTTGTGATTCACCACGTTTTGTAATAATTGCATCTAACTCATCTATAAATAAAATACATGGAGCTATTGATTTTGAATATTCAAATAGTGTTCTTAATTTTCCTTCACTTTCACCACTCATTCCTGAAACAATTTGTGGTGCAGAGATACTTACTAATGGAACTTGTAGATTTCCAGCTATACAATGTGCTAATAATGTTTTACCACAACCTGGTGGACCATAGAGCAGAATACCATGAGGTGGCTCTGTTCCAATCTCCTTATATATTTCTTGATGTGTTATTGGATATTCTATCAATTCTGTTACATCCTGTATTACATCATCTATTCCAGCTAATGAATCATAGTTCTCTGTTGGGATTTTAGTGAATTTTTCATACTCTGCGTATTGGCTTACAGGTCTATACATTATAATTATACATAATACCTTAATGCAGTATCTGGTTTATTTGATCTAGGAGTCATCGAGTCTATTGGCATGTTATTAGCCGATCGAGGCCTTTTTGCAGGGTTTTCAACAGCTGATTCTGCTTCTTTAAGTAACTCAAGATGATATTCTATTTTTTTGATTGCACTATTTTGAGGCGCTCTTTTTAATCTAAAATATGAAATTATTTTGATTATACTCTCTATCTCTTGAAAATACAAATTGCTTTAAGTCTTCTAAATTGGTTGGTTTACCTTCTAAGCCAGACAAATATTCTTTTATTATAGCTAAAAGCTTTGTATCTGTTCTTGGAGGCTTTTTACCAGACATGAAATAATCAATTCAAAAAATATATTCGTTACACTCAATACAATATAACAATTATTCTTTTTATTGATTTTAATAAACTCGACATTTTTATAAAAATAACAATATATATTAAAAAAATGAAGTTAATATGTGTCTTTTGCTAATTTCATTAATTGGAATGGCTTTAGTATATTTTCTTTATTTGTCTCAACTATTGATCCACTTAATACCATTTCATCTAATATCATATGAACTTTTTCAAAATTAAATAGAATCTATTAATAAAAACAATTATAAAATATAAGTAATCATACATCCATTTCAGTCTATTTAAATATATTAGTAAATATAAGTAAGAATATATAAATTATACAACTTGGCCAAAATATGCATTTAAGGTTTCTACATAAGTTTGTATAAATTCAAATATTCCTAACTCGTTCTATGGGTTATAAAATGTTTTAAACATTTATACCTCTCTATCTTCCGGTCCTACACCAACAATAAAGAATAAAGCAGCGTATCTTCTATATATTATTTTGTATCCGTGCATATCAAAAAATAAACACTATATCAATTATATAGTGAATAATACTTGTTTTGGACCACGTGAAACACATCGTCTAACTACCTCAGCTTCATATTGTGCTCTTTGCTCTTGTGACATGAATTCATAGTATTGTGACAAACGACTCTGACCTTGTAAATTTGCTATGATGAAAAATTTTATCATATTTTGAATTAAAAAAAGAAAAGATAAAAATTGACTGCAGAATCAGATATGAATATGACGTGAAACGAATATATTTTTGATCATTGTTTATTTTTCTTTAATATACTCCAATAACGGACTCACAAAGATTATTTATAAAAATTAAATAAATACCGACAAAAATCTTTCAATATATACCATTATCTTCATTCCAACTATGTGAACATTTTTGACACGTTAATTTCACTATCATATCAGGTGTATCTTTACTACCCCAAGTTTCACCCTTTGGAATATCTTTTGGTGCTTTTATATACACATAACTACAGTCATTACAACCACATTTTGGACATGTCACTTGCTTAGTTTTATTTACTTGCTCTTTTACTATTGGTAGTGAATTATCACCCATTTGTTTTAATTTAATTTTAACTTTTTGATCCAACATGTCTTCGTTACTCATATTCACTATTTGACTTGTATCAATCTCATTGTTGAGTATAATCTTATATAATGTTGTGTTGGATTTATTATCAATTTGCATTTTTAATGATCTGAAGAATCTCCTATAATTCTATTTATATTAATAATTACAATATATATACATCATCATCTGATGATCTATATTTAATAAATAATTCTTCTTCTATTCTATCAACTCTTTCAGTTATATCAGAATCATTGATATTTTCATCATCACCTGTTATTCTGTTTTTCAATGATTTTACTAATTTCTCTCTAACATTCTTTCTCACATCTTCTCCAGTTGATAGTTTATTGGATTGGCTTTCTGTTTTTAAACGCTTTACAGGTGGAGTAGGAGGAGGTTCATTATCTTCATTTTGTTGTTGTTGCTGTTCTTCTGCTTCTTGATTTATTTCTGCAGATAATTTCCATAAGTTTGCTGGAACTGTATCTGTTCTTTGAGTTGCATCGTAAGTATCCTCATCATGAATTGGCTTTTTCTCTTCTTCTAGTAATTCTTTCACTAAATCACTTTTAATTCTTTCTACGAACTAAAAATATAAATAGTATATATTATACTTCTGTAACTTCAGGTTTAAATTGTTTATATATTTTTTCATCAAATATTACAGCATTTGAAGGATGAGTCCAATGTATTGTACAATAATAATGTAAAAGACATATGTATTTATCGCAACATTTTATACAAGCATTATCTTCTTTGCAAACAAAACATTTCATTTGTAAAGTCCAAAATGAAATAATACAGTGTATTTTGTATATACACATGTATTAATTATTTTTCTAATGAATGAACTAAATAAGCTAAATGAGACAAAAAAAGAACAAAAAATATTAATCAATGAAGCTAATGCAGCTGTTAAATCACACATTCTTAGGTTACAAATTGAATTTTCAGAAAAGACATGCAGTTTAGAAGATATGCAAGTAATATTTGAATATTTCCAAGTATTAATAGAGTTAAAATTATATTTTATAGCCTTCAGATTATTTAGGATTAGTAGAAGAAAGATCGGTTGATTATAATGCATGCGGCTTTCCGTTATGTCCAAATCATATAAAGAATAGAGAGAAAGAGTATTATACTAATTATTTGTTTTATGTTTAGAGATACACTTTATACTTCACTTCATCCTGAAGTTAAGATAGAAGAATATATACATTTTTGTTGTAGTGATTGTTATAAAGTATTTATATAAATTTTTTAAATCTATTAGTCATCAAAAGAGTTTGAAAAATCATTGGATAATGAACCATACAATCTCAGAAAGAAAAACACTAGAAAACATTTTACAATAAAAATACCAAAGCATTTAAAGAAGAATATACCAACAGAAAAGCCAAAAGTAGAAGAAGATCAATTGAAGTTCGGTATAATTTATGTTAAACCAAAAAATCAACCAAAAGAAAAAGAAAAAGAAATAAAAGAAAAGACAAAACAATTAAAAGAAGAACAACCATTACCAAATCCTCCAATATTAGAAATTAAAGAGAATAAATTACCAGCAAAAGTAATAGAAAAAGGAATAGAAGATTTAACCATTAATAATGCTGATGAAGATGCATTTAAAGTTGACAATTATCAACCAAATGTATATATATAATCATTATTAATTTTTGTGTAAATTAGATAAATAAACAATTTGATATTTTTCAACCATATGTACCAATTAAAATATCATCTGATTTGGAAAGTTTTTATAATTTAATTCCAATGAGAACTAGATTATGGGATTTCTTATCATCATTTAAGACTATTTATACTGAAAGATACTTACAATCTCCTGAATTAAAGGATTTTATAGTTCCTAATATAGAAATTAAATTTGATAATGATAATGATAAAGACAGTGGTATGGAAAGTGATGATAATGAAGAAGAAGTAGTAGAAGAAGAAGATGATGATAAATATTTAAATGTCCCAGCTGAAGATGTTAGTACAACAAGAATGAACGCATTATCTTCAAAAATTGAGCCATTCTTTGATAAATGTATAACAATATACAATTTAACTGTAACTAAAGTCAGTTTTGCTTTGTGTATCCAAGGACTGTTGAGAACATTCAATTATTATAGAAAAATTATGGATATGAATGATAATGAAGTATTTTTAACATGTCTTGTATTTACTGAAGCAATATGTAGAAAGGGATGTTCTGAATCGCAACAAGTAGAAGATTTGTTGAAATCGTGCAAAATGAGTTATGAAGATTTCATAGACTTATCAAAATTGTTATATAGAAGTACAGAATAATAATAATAATAAGTTTTGTTTTTAATATGTAATTGTTTAATTGAAGGTAAATATATCATCATTAAACCAATCAGTATCATTTGCTTCAACTTCATTCTTTGTAATTGATGAAACTGTGCTTTTCTTGGTCTTGCGTCTCTATATAAACGTATATACAATAATATATAAAAATATACTGTCTTTTGAATTGAACTTCTAAATTGTCTCTTTTCTTCAGTTTTACTTGTTTCTTCAATTGTAGGTTGTTTAACAATAGGCTGTTTTCTATATATTCTAACACTCTTATTGGTATTATAAATGCCCATTTTACCAATACTTTCTTTCTTTAATAATAATTTATCTTCTTCTTCTTCTTCCTTCTTCTTTTTCTTCATTTCATACTGTTGTTGTATCAATTTGATTCTATTCCTAGCTCTTTCATTATATCCTCTTTGTATTTCTTCTCTCATTTTAGCACCAGTATCTTCAATAACTTTACATTTTCTGATATGTTCTTCTTCTATACTTTTCATATCATTTTCTACCTTTCTTTCTATTTCTAACTTCATTTCTTCAGTTAATTCAATAACCATTTCTTCTCCACAATCATCATCATTTTTATTATTACTGCATTTCTTGGCAATTTCGTTGATTTGTATATTCAAATTCGATATTTCTTCATTTAACAGTTTTAACTCATTTGATTTTGCTTTCAATATTTCTTCATTCTCTATAATCTCTTTTTCTATTCTTTCTTTCTCTTCATTGAGTTTATTATATTCTAATGACTTCATTTGATTCTTTTCTTTTTCCTTCTCTTGTTTTTGTTTAATTCTTTTCATTTCATTTATATCAGCAGTCAATTGGTTCTTATATTCTATCAATTCACTAAAACATTGTTCTTCCTTGTATAATGTAGTTTTCATTTCTTCTTGTTTATTGTTTTCTAATATCTTATTCTCTATTTGTTGTTCAATTATAAGGATATTATTATCTAATAATCTTTCATTCTATTCCATAATAATATAAACATATATAATAATACATTTTCTATTTCAGTCAGTATATTCAATACATTCTCATTCTCCATCTGTTGTTTTTCAATCTCTTTGGTTAATTCACTATACATGTAATAGTATAATAACTATATAAATACTTTATCTTCAATATCATTGATTCATTTTCTATACTCATCATAGTTTCCTGTTCTTTGAATTGATTTAACTTCATCTCATTTTCATTGATTATTTGTCTCATTTCATTCACTTTATTATCATATACTCTCAACTCTTCATTTAACATACCATTAACATTGGTTAATTGTATTTTCTTCTCTAATAACATATTATTATCATTTTCATCACTTAATAACTGTTTCTGAGTTTTATTCATCTCATTCTCTAATGATTGTATTTTATTCATATTATTATTCGATTGTATTTCCATTTTCTGTATATATTCATTACCTGCTGATAATTGCAATTGTTTTGTATTTTCATCTTCTATAATTCTCTTATTCTCATTCATTAAAGTATTATTAAGTGATTTATACTCAGTCTTGAGGTTAATATTCTCATTTTCTATTAATAAAATACTACCAGAAATATTTATACGATATTCTTTCAACTTATATTCATAATTACTCAATGTATTAGTCATTATTTGTATTTCTCTTTCTAGAAATTGTATCTTATCAGTATTTTCACTAATGATTCTATTATAATTCATAATATCAGTCTCATAAACACTAATTACCTCCAATTTACCTTTTATATCTTCATTGGACATTAAATATTTCTCTTTTACTATGTCATTATTAGATTTAAATCTATATTTATTATACATGTTTCTAAGGAGGTTTTTATACTATCAACTTTATATTTGTAAGAATTGAGTTTTTCTTGATATTTATCATTCTTAAGTGATAATAGTGAATCAACTGATGATATTGTTTGACGAGTTTTCTCAATGTGGTTTGAATATTGTATACATTGAAGGACTGAAGCTTTAACTCTTTCATACCTTTTCTCTAATTGGCTCAATACATCATCAAGTGAATTTATTCTGGAATCCATCAACGCATTCTTTTCTCTGAAAAAATTAGTGATATAAACCTACATTAATGAACTGTTTTGGGTTTTCAATGAATAGACGACATGCTGCGCTGCTTTAAATTGCTCTATAAAGTCATTAACGGGATTATACGTTTTTTTGATTCGAGTAGTTTAGTCTGATTTAACATTAGATAAATATAAGTACCGATTTAATCAACTGTATTTTGGAATCCATATGGTTCTGCAATACTCTTTCAGCCTGTTTTCTTAATTCTGAAGTTGATGTCTTTAGTTTCTTAGTTTCACACATCGGATTGGATGCTTCCAGAGTCATTAGATAAAGAAAAAGCGAATGAACGCTTTTGAAACACCTTTGAAGTTTGCATTTTAGGAATTGGCGCGTGAATATTTAAATTCAAATTCTAAGCTCTAAAAAAGGATCTTGTTGATCTGTTTAATAACTAATACATGAAGTTGATACTACTCATACTCATAAATGCATTGATACCATAATTAATCCCATTTGACATTAATAAGATTATTAAAGAAGCAAAAATATAATTTGGTGACAAATTATCGTCAAACTTTTTCGATTTATCATTTTTTCTAAAATAATAAGAAAGATGAGTTCAGATGAATCTCTAACTCCTCTAGAAGTTTTAAATATACGTATAATTTCATTTAATATAACTACCTCAACATTCATTCTGAATTAATTACTTCAAAGAAGTGCAAACTTAATAACCCATTTTTTGTCTATTCATTGCATTATACAATATTCAACCAATTTATTGATTATAGGTGTTACGGAAGTAAGAGAAGCTATGGTTTATGCAAAGTGGGGAAATATATTATGGCCTTCAAGGGTATTAATCATGCATATTATTATCTTATAAAACAGAGTGCAACTGAGGAAGAGTTTGAATTTCATAAAACAACAAATGACACAAAATCT
Organism: Proteromonas lacertae; assembly: GCA_002245135.1. Classification (NCBI taxonomy): domain Eukaryota; class Bigyra; order Opalinata; family Proteromonadidae; genus Proteromonas; species Proteromonas lacertae. The sequence continues at coordinate 81,366 of NGBS01000873.1, forward strand.
AAATACTTGGTTTATTTTTTCGGAAGTCATGATTTGTATATCTGAATATTATTTATATAATATATATGAATAGTGGTTGGGTAAACTCCATAAAGAAATTTGAAAAGGATTCTGTTGAAGAAAAACCAAAAAATCCAACCTCAACTTTAAGACTAGCTTATATAGAAGCAAATTTATTATGGAAGGATTTGCCCTGCACAAGTATATAAATATGTATAAAAATAAAATAGATTGTTTTATATGTGGTGGAGCAGATCATGAAGAAGAAATAATAGTATATATATATATATATATATATATTATTATTATTATTATTATAATGTTAATAGTTATGTGATATATGTGATTCAGAGTATCACATGAGATGTCTAATACCTCCATTAAAGAAGGTTCCTGATAGTGAATGGATCTGTCCACGATGTGTAGTATTAGGTGAAAGAAAGAAAAAGAGAAATAATAATGGAAGAAGAAGAAAGAGTAATAATGGTAATAATAATAATAAGAAAGGGAAGAAGAGAAGAAGAAGGAGTAGTAATAATAGAGATGTTGATATTGATGATGATAATGATGAAGATGATGATGAATTAGATGGAGAAAAAGGAAGTCGAGGAAATGATGTAATAAATGAAGATGAGAATTATACTCGTATATATATATAAATATTGAATAATATGATGTTAGCTAATGAAAGAAAGAAGAGAAAATCAACCAATAATGTATCTCAAGCAAAAGAAGAACCATCTTCTAAGAAAGCTAAAACATCAGTATATATATATATATATATATTATTGTATAGCAAAATGATGATTATTGTTGTATTTGTCACAATAACGGTTTTCTTATGTTTTGTGACTATAAAAATTGTACAAAATCTTATCATCCGCAATGCGTTGGATTAATTCATCCTCCTGAGGACAATGAATGGATATGTCCATTTCATTATTGTAAAATGTGTTTGAAAATGAGTGAAAATGATGATGTATATATATATATATATATAACTATTTTATAGATATATTATCATTGTACAAATTGCCCTAGTAGTTGGTGCAGTGTAGAATGTATGGAAAAAGATGTATCTACTATCACTATACACTCCAATAAGAAATGTACTTATTGTTCAACACCTTCACCATTAATAATGTTTACGTTAGTATTAGAAAACTGTTTAATGAAAATAATACAATCTAAAGTTGGTAATATATTTTATTTACCTTTTGAAGATGATAAAAGTTGTAGTTTGAGAAATGTATTGAAGGAAATAAGATCATTGAGTTTTACGAATTATCCTACGTTTTTAGAATACTTAAGACAGACTGTATTTTTGTATTAATTATTGTATTTGTATAGTTGAATAAAATGTGTTCATCAAAAGACAATAATGATGATGGTGATAATTCATCATTTCCATATTTAAGAAAAGCTGCCAATATAACGTTTGAAACAATCAAAACAATCATAGAGAGAGATTTAAAATTTAATAATATGTTAGATATACATTTACCAGAAGATGTAGATAAATCATCAGATATAAATTTCCGTAAAGAATTAACACTATTCCCTGATGAAGAAGATAAAATCATCACAACTAAACAACAACGAGAGAAATACTGTTCAAATTTAAAAGTTGTACCAGTGGAACACAAACTACCAGAAATAAATCAACCTGTCACATCGAAGGTAATTGTACATCCTAAATTAGATAATAGTGGTGCTAAAGTACAGATTACTCAAATTCCACCTCCTGGTATTCCATTAGAAGTATTAAAGAGCGTTCCATTAAGTGATGATGAAGATAAAAGACTTGTAAAAATATTATCTAAAATACCACAAGGTGAATCTCAATCATATAGAGATTATGTTACTTTAGATTTACCATCCATCATGTCTGTATTGGATCAACAGAATATATTAATAAGGAAATTGGTAGAGCAGAATGCAATAGTAAAGAAGTCTTTGTCGAAGATATATGAGAGTAATGGCAGTGATAATAATAATAATAACAATAGAACGAGAACGAGGAAGAGTAAGATAATATCATCATCACAACAACAACAACAACAACAGGAACCACCACCACCTCCTTCTCTTTCTACTGTACCTGGACAACAATTACAACAATCACAACAACCAATAAAAGAAATAACAAAAGACAATGAGAATAAAGAAGAAGAAACAAAAGAAGAAACAAAAGAAATAAAACAGAATGATAAAATGGAAGAAGAAGATCAAGAACCAATAAAATCAACAGAAATAATATCAATGCCTCAACAACAGCAACAACAACAAGAAGAAGAGAAATTACAAGAAATAATACCTATACAACAGTCATTACCTCAAGAATCAATAAAAATGGAAGAATGCTCAGATAATTCATCTACTTCTCTTTCTTTTGATGTAGACAATAATAATATCAACAAAGAATATATGACAAATGTTCATTAGATATATTTTTATTTTTTGTGACTTTTTTATCACACATATGTAATAATAATAATAAAAACTTTTTAATTAGTAAATAGATATTATTATGATTATATTCATGTATGAATAAGGGACTGTTTTTATAAATTACTGATTGTCGTCTCCTGTAGACTTTGGTACTGCATCAGGTGGTGCATCTTGAATTAAATCTAGTAAATTATCTGCATAATGTGGATCATAGTATGAAATTACTTCAGGTGGGAATAATGCTGTTATTTCTTCGACTAAATCACCTAATAAATCTAAATTATCTCTTTTCAATTCCTGTACATATGATAAAGCACCACTTACAACGAATTTCTTTTGGTATTCTTTATTTTTGGGTAAAATCACTGTCAATTGTTTCAATACATACTTTTTGATAGATACTGGTGCTTCTTGTAATATTGGCTGTAATGAGTCCAATGTCATACACTTCTCAAGTATAATTTTCAATGCATGATCAGTTTTGTGTTGTAAATCCTCAGAAATACCTTCACACATATTTACACTTACTAATACCATAACACATTCACTATCTAACAAATACCTAGTGTGGTCCGGACTGTGTCTTCCTAATTGGCCAAGTGTCCAAGCACAAGCTGCTTTCATAAAATCTTCTGGACTGTCACAAAGTGTTTTCTTAATAAATGGCAATACACCTGTCACTAAAAAGTTCATTGCCAAACTATCGTTGAATGCTGCGATATATCCTACAGCCATAATTGCAGGTAGTTGTGTTAATCCATTTGTATCTTGAATAAATGATACAATTGGTTCACAAGCTCCTTTCTCCATAATTAGCTTAGAAAACTCTAATGAATGCTTTGCTATTTCTCTTAAACATGTCACTGCATTTCTTCTTACATAAACATTCTCTACTTTTAAGCAATCAATCAAACCATCAATTGCACCAGATTGAACAACAGCTTGAGCCAAACTTGGGTTATGCTTGGCAATTTGGGATAATAAAGTACATACTTGTCTTCTTATACCCATGTCTTGATGCATTAACAATGGATTAGTGAATTTCAATGTTTCATTATTGACCACTTGTTGTGCTAATTCTGCATTATGTTTAGCAATATCTCCTAATACAGATGCTGCTATTCTTTTCAAAAATATTTCTGGTTCTTGAAGACATCTTACTAACCAAGCTACAGCTTCAGTATCGCATATTGGTTGAGCTGTATTAGGTGAATGTTGTGCTATATAACCTAAAGACCATGCACCAGCTTCTTTAACTGTAGGATCTAAATCTTGAAGTAAAGGAACAAGATTTTCTAATGTACCCGATTTAATAATTTTTGTTGCTAAATCTGCATTGTGTCTAGCTAATGAACGAATAACAAATGCACCTGCTTTACGAGTGTAAGTCTATTGAATAAAAATAAAGACAAATATGAAAATACATTCTTTGATGCAAGTGTATTGTTGATATGTGGTAATAAATCAGCAGAAACAATTTCGTTTGAAAGTGATGGACTCTGAGATGCAAGTCTTCCCATTGCGAGTGATGCTGTTTGTTGTATACTTGGAACAACATCTTTTAACAATGGAACAACTAAACTTAACACTCCTGCATTTAGTAATAAATCAACAAAAGTATCTTTTTGAGACAATTCTGCAACTCCTTGAATAAAATCAATTCTAGCTCTTTGATATTTCTCAAATAACTATAATAATATATTTTTACTATTGCAATACTGATAGAACAGGCAGTATGAGACATTTTTCAAATTTAAAACGGATTACTGTAATTTACCAAAAGTGACAAATGGTGTTAGGTATAATAAATAAAACTAATCAAATTTGCATTAGTTGAGTTATTGTGCTTAAAAGAAAGACAATGCCAGTATATATAACGACATATAATATCTCAATCATTAACTGTTATTATGATCTATATTATAAGACTATATATTCCCACTCTAATCCTCATTTTTGAATTATACTTATTTTATAGCTCCGTCAATTTCAAGTTGTTGGTAGAAAGGTTCCAACAGAACAAGAACCAAATCCAGAAATCTACAGAATGAAAGTGTTTGCTCCAAACGATGTAACTGCAAAATCAAGATTCTGGTACTTCCTTCATGTATTACACAAGTTAAAGAAAGCTACAGGTGAAATCTTATCAGTAAATGAAGTATAGATCCATTAATTAATAAATCGTTATAGATCTATGAAAGAAAATTAGGAACTGTAAAGAATTATGCAGTATGGTTAAGATACAATTCAAGAAGTGGATCACACAACATGTACAAAGAAGTACGTGATGTAAGTTTAACACATGCAGTTCAAGCAGTCTGTATAATAGCTAATTTTATTTTAAATAGACAACGAAATGGCTAGCAGACATAGAGCACGTGATCGATCCATCCAAATCATCAAGACAGCCGTATTACCAGCTAAGAAATGTGTAAGACCAGCCACACACACATTCCACAATGCACACATTAAATTCCCATTAACCCACGTCAGACCACGTAGAAACCACGGTTGTGAAGCTACCTTTGTTGCTCATCGTCCACATACATTCAAACATTAAATATGAAGGAAGATAATCGATTTAAGCACTTAACTGGCATTATTAAATATGTTTTTTTTTTTGATATATAAAAATAACAATGGACAAGAAAAAAAAACTAATTAATAATTTAAGAAAAATAAGACATTAATTTCCCTAACAATGTAGTTTTGCTCTTTTTTGCTGGTTTTAATATGCTGTCTGGATCTACTGAATATGGTCTCTTAATTTTCTGTGGTGGTTGTATTGGAATTGTTTCAATCGGTTTAATTATATGTGCAGATGTAATAGGATTAGCAGAATCAACAGGAAATTGTATATTTTTAGTTAAAACTACTCCAATCATATATTGTGGCTTTTCTCCACAAAAGGTACCATTATATATCAACACTCTTTTTGCTTCTTCTTCTGATGAATATTTTATCGTTACATAATTACTGTTGGAAGTTGATACATCTAAAACATCCCCGAATTGTTTGAATTTGTGTACAATATATTCACAACTATTTGTATCTGAAGGAAAACCAAAGACTGTAACTGATGTTTCATTTGTGATATTAGGAAAACCAACTGGACGACTTTTAGATGATTTTGAAGGCGAAGAAGAACTATTGGATTTAGTTTTTCTTTGTTTTGAACCTACTTGAAACAAGGAATCAACTGGAGGTATTTCATCAAAAGAATTACCTTCTGGAATATCATCAAGTGGTGGAACATTAGCTCTATTAGGCGAAGAATATGGATGTCCTTTCATAAATGGTGTGTGATTGGCTGAAGAACTCTCACTTGCTCTCTAATGAAGAATTATAATTACTACAATACTCGTCTAGGTGAATATGATCCATCCTTTTGTGAAGATGATTTTGACATATTTGACTCTCTTCTAATAACATTAATAGCAAGAAATATACCCATTTGAAGAGTTATTCGCAAAAACTCTGTTGTTCTTGCTTAGATTTGATAAAGGTGTGAAGAAGGTTGGCTTTATTCCAACTGTCGGCTGGTCCATCAGACAAAAACTAAAAATTTAATTTATGCAAGTAAAGTAATTCTTTTCTTTGATTTAGAACCAAAAAATAGAAACTGAACGTATCTTTTTTGTTTTTAAATAAAAAATGGCAATGAACGTGGTAATCCGAAGCAGGTATATCTTTATTTTGATTTACTTATTCTATAGACCAATTCTGGAAGGTGAAAAAGCGCCTGCAGGTATTAGTATAGTCTGTGATTCAAATACAAATGAAGTATCTTGTAATCATCGAAAATCTTCTACTATGCCTAATAAAACATGGAAGTTTGATAAAGTATTCGATGCTTCGAGTGGAAATGAGACAATGTTCCAACACTCAATAAAGAAGTTTATTACACCTGTCATTGATGGATATTCATCTACTGTTTTTTTATATGGACAAACTAAGACAGGTAAGAGTTATACCATGGCAGGAGAAGGTAATGAAGATGGAATGATCTCTAAAGCTGTTCATTTAATATATGAAGAATTAAGAAAATTAGATGATGAATATATTGTAACAGCATCTTACTGTGAAATGTACAATGAAGCCATTACAGACTTATTTTACCCAAATGACCAAGAAATCAAGGTAGTTGAAGATCCAATACGTGGTTTAGTTTGTAAAGGTTTGAGTGAAATAACAGCCATCAAAGAATCAGAACTTCAAAACAAATTATCTCAAGCCTATCAAAGAAAAAACAAGACTGATGCTACTAAAGCTGCTTATACACATTATATATTTACAGTATATATTTATGTCAAAGAATTAAATTCAAAAGGTGATGAATACATGAGAATTGGTAAATTGAATATGGTAGAGTTATCTGGAAGTGAATGTTTAAGTAAAAGTGCATTACCAATCGATGGAGATCCAAAATTATTGAATTTATCACTTGCTTCTATAGTGAAAGTTATTAATTCAATTATTGACAGAATGCCTCATATTCCTTTTAGAGATTCTAAGTTGACAAGATTATTATTGGATAGTTTTAATGGTAGATGCTACAGTTGTTTTGTAGGAACAATTGGATTATCTAATCATTTATATGAAGAAATGGTAAATACGTTGGATTTCCTAAGCAGAGTAAAAAGTCTAAGAAATCGTCCAGAACCTAACAAGAGAATATTAAAATCAGTAATAGTGAATGATTATTCAAAAAGAGTGAATGAATTAGAAAATCAGTTTAAAGATATAGCTGGTCATGGTATCTATATTCCCGAGGAAGAGTATCAAGCAATGGTGGATTTATTAAAACAAAGAACAATTGAATTAGACGAGGCATATTTAGAAATGGATCGAGTTATGGCAAGCCTAAAAGAATTAAAAGAAAAGATTATACAATTTGATGCTGAGTTAGAAGAAGCAATGGAACACTTATCAATCCATCAGGAGAATGAAGAAAAGAATATAGAAGTAGCTACAAAGTTAATAGAAACAGTAGAAGGAGCAGTACAAGATGTAAGAGGATTACATGATAAGATAGAAAGAATAGCATTAACGGAGACCACTAATTTAGCATTAAATGATAAATATATTAAAGAACTATTAAATAATCTAAGAGATATGCATAAAACTATTGAGGAATTTCAAGCTAAGAGAGATATAGATTGTCAAAAGCTATTAGATAATATCACATCCTTTATAAAGAAACAAACTCAGGAATTAGATAGTGTATATGATAGTTTTAAGAATCTATCAGATACTTTAACTAATAAGTTTGAATCAATGTGTAAAGATACAGTGTTGGTACAATTAGATGGATTGAATAACTTAGTTGATAATGCTAAGTCAAATGTATATATATATATATATATATATATTAGTTGAATTTATGGTATATTGCTGTATGTGATAAGATAGAGAAACAAAGATTGGCATTGAATACATATCATGAGAATAAAAAGAGTGAATTAGATGAATATGAGAAGTTTATTATTGATCATTGTACAGGAATGGTATATATATATATATATATATAATTATTATTATTAATAGAGTACTGAATTAGATAAAGAATTACAACAATTCAATATCAATATAAACCAATATCAAGAAGAAATCTCCAATGATTTTGCTGAATTCCAACAGGTAATTAATGACCAAATTGAGAAGATGACATCTCATCATATCACTAGGTACAACAATCTTACTGATTCTAATACTAATAATCTACACAATGAGAAATCTAGAGTGGAAATAATGCAACAAGGAGGAAAAGAAAGAATTAGATTGATGATTCAAGGTGAACATAAGTACAATAAGCTAATGAAGAATCAAATGAACGAAACTAAAGAATCTGTTAATGAAACTCATACACAGACTAATGAGAGTTATAAATCTTACACTGATGCTATGAAAAAACTGACAACTTCTGTTGAGAATGATGTAAATGAGATAATTGAACAATCGAAAGGTGAAGCATCTATTACTGAAGTTTTAGGACAATTAACTGATGAGATACAATCTTGGAGTATTATTGATGAATATGAACAACAGAATGAAGAGATTAATGTCTATCATTCAGGTTTGTTCTCATTTATATCAAATATGCAAATTATGATGAATAACTATTTGAGCGAATATCAACGAACTCAGACAACAGCTAAAACACCTCGTGAAAGAGAATATCCAATTTCAGTCGAATTTCCTGTTTGTTCTAAATGTGAATCATCTAAATAATTTCGTTATAAATATAATCCATCTTCTTTTTATTGTGTATTCTCTCATTTTGGTTATTATTTCAACTAACAGAAATATATTCGTTTCAAATAAAGAAAAATAGAGTTTATTTAAGAAATATGAGTAATGATTGTGATAATGTTGATGTCAAATATTTTTCTGAGGCAATGACAAACGACTCGACTTATGGAAATTGTTCTTGGGATATTTACACAAGTGATACTAATAGTTATAGTGGATCTGTGCCAAATAGTATTTATGATAATAGAAGCTCTGTTAAACGTGATATAATAAATTCCAGTGGTAATTACCTTAGTGAAAGTAAATTGAGTAATGACGGTAGCATTTGTTGTTCAAATCCATCGAAGATAAAAAAACACCCTTTTGAAAGAATAGATGAGTCAGATAGTTATAACTTTGAAGAAACAAAAAATAATTGTGATTTACCTCCCCGTTATGAACATCCTTTAAAAATTCCTGTAATAGAAAGTGGAATAAAGAATTTATTCTTAGTTGATGGAAGTAATAATGGATCTCTTCTCTCTGATTCAGTTTATCAATCTAACTCAAAAGATTCTCTATCCTTTAATTTATCAGATAGTATTGTAACTCCTTTACCATCATTTGATAATATTCCTATTACACAAAAAAACAATAACTTACCACTACCATTACCATTATCTGATTCATATATTATGAAAGATAGAAGTCAACATAAAGATAAAACACAATTACAATCAAGTGAAACAGAAATTGATGTAGTTGCAAAAGATGAGAATAAAATAGATATTCCGGAAGTTAAAGAAGAAGAAAAAGAAGAAGATAATGGTGAAGGAACAAGTAACTTTTCATTAGAAAAATCATATTCAGTATATACTAATGAAATTCCAGAAAAAGTATATGAACAGTATGAGATGAGTAATAAAGTAATATGTATAATAGATGGAAAAGAAACAACATTATTGAATTGCTTAAAATATAAGAATGAAAAAGAATATGTATGTCTGAAATGTGCGATTAATAAAGAAATGAAAGGTAAAGAATTTGAGGATTGGTGTGATTATTCGGTAAAAAAGAAAGACAAATATCGAGAGTGTTCAAATTGTAAATTATATAAACCATTATTTGCATTCTTAAAGAGAAATAATGAAAATGAAGTTTATTCAACAACTAAAATGTGTTTATTTTGTAAGAATAAGAAGAAATTAGAAAATCATAGTAAGAAAGAAACAAGTGGTTATAGTGATAAACAAATTAACGCAAATACAGAACCATTTGAAGAATCATACTTTCATATTCTTCCTATTCGTGAACCTATAGTAATTCCAGATGTATTTGGAATAATAAAACCAGAAAATTTTCCAAATTTTAGTGAATCTATTTTGAGAGATGAAATAGAAATATTTATTAGGAATAATAATATGATATGTACATGTGCTAATTGTAATGAAGAGAGTGCTTGTATAAAAGGAGTAAAACTGAATTATTCCTTCTTTTGTGAAAAATGCTTTAAGAATAATAAAATTTCTGATGAAACAATAAAGAAATGTTGTATGAATAATGAAATGAATAGTGAAGAACTAAAAAGCTTTATTGAGAGTAGTAATTTTGAAGAATTAAAGAAGAGTTTTTTTGTTGATCCAGTTTATGAATGTTATAGTTACAGAGAATATAAATATCTCAAATATTGTGTAAGATGTTGTACCTTTAAAAGAATTGCTTCATTTATGACTTATAAAAGTAAAAGAATAAAAATACTTACATATTGTGGATGTTGTTCATTGAAGAAGAAATTTAAGATAATTAGCTAGTAATTATATACATAATATTGGTTTTTTATAATTTTTATTTTTAAATCCGTTATACATAAAGCTTGGATGGGGTTTGAAAATCTAAAACATGATACAATCAAATACTCCTCCGCCAATAAGAAAAATATTCCTAAATAACCAACCCAAGAACCACAAGCAATCGTATTTATTGTTTTTGTTATATCAAATAGACTTGATCATCATTATTGTAGTACAAACGAAATAACAACAGCGAAATATCCTGGTTTTAAAATTGTATATAAACCATTAATTGAATTCTTCTGTATTGTTGCTAATATCTATTTTTTGATAATCTCAATCTTACAGGTATATATTTAATGAAATATTTATGGTTTAGTTATTCACAAATCTCAGTCCAGAATCAAATCGATTTGTAACAGCTGCACCTCTAATCATCATCTTTTTTGTCTCACTTATAAGAAAAGGACTTGAAGATTGGCATAGAAAAAAAGCAGATCATGAACAGAATTATGCACCAGCCTATGTTTTAGATCCAAACTCCAGAACATTAACTCAAAAACCATGCAAAGAGCTGAAAATAGGTGATATAATCAAAGTCAGTTACCAACAGCCAGTTCCAGCAGATTTGTTACTATTAGCAACAAGTGAATCAGAAGGAAATTGTTCAGTGGAAACTTCTAATCTAGATGGAGAAACAAATCTAAAAAGAAAAGAAGTTCATAAATTATTAGCAGAAATAATTGGATATAGAAAAAATGATAGTTCAAAACCTGTGGATGAGAAAGTGTTAGTATCCTCTTTATTGAGTTTACAAGGTGTTTTAGATTATGAAGGTTCTACTAATAACTTATATAGTTTTACAGCAACTTTAAATATAAATGAAAAAGTCATTCCATTGAATTTAGATCATGTAATTTGGAGATGTTGTAGTTTGAAGAATTGTGATTATGTTTATGGGTTGGTTATTTATATAGGTAATGATACAAGATCCATGAAAAATACAAGAGATCCACCCTTGAAACAGAGTTTATTATACAAAAAATCCAATTGGTTGATTATTATAGTGTTTATATTAGAGTTGTTGATTATCATTTTAAGTACTATTTTTTCGTATATTTTTTTCAATAATGCTGACACACATTGGTATTTAAACCTTGAAAGAAATAAAGGTAGTTGGACTATCATATTTACCTTTCTGATATTGTACAATAATTTTGTTCCAATATCATTATATGTATCTTTAGATTTTGTCAAATATTTTCAAGCTCGATTAATGGAGAATGATCAAAATATGTTTGATGAAGAAAATGGTATTCCAATGATGGTAAGAACGGCAGAAATATGTGAAAATTTAGGACAAATTGATTATATATTTACTGATAAAACTGGAACATTAACTAGAAATGTTATGGAATTAAAGAAGTTCTATACTGGCAATATGTCTTATGGTTTTTTAGATGAAGAAATTGCCAGGAATCATTATAGACTTTGTACAAGAGAAAATACTCATTTTATATTGGATAAGACTGTTTCATTTCGTGATCCTAAGTATAAGGAAGATATAATCAATCAAAGTGATGAACAAAGTAATATATTATTTGATTTCATGAAGTGTTTGGCTTTATGTCATACAGTTGTACCAGAATTCAAAGAAAACAAAATTGGATATAGAGCTAGTTCTCCTGATGAAGAAGCTTTTGTAAAAGCAGCTAGAGCACTAGGATTTAGTGTATTTGTAAGAGGTAAATCAGTTTCTATTGAAGTAAGTGCTTGTAAGAAGAATTATACCTTACATTATGAGATAATGTGTATTAATGAATTTGATAGTAATAGAAAGAGAATGAGTATAATTATTAAAGATTATAATGATGAAGAAAAGTATTAAATATTAATTATTGTTAAAATAGAATATGGTTGTTATGTAAAGGAGCAGATTCAGAAATAATCCCATTTTTATCAAAAGAATCAATTGATAATGATTTAGAAAAGATAAATGTAAATACAAAATCATTTGCCAGCATGGGATTAAGAACATTGGTGTTTACAAAGAGACAACTGAGCCAAGAAGAATACGATAATTGGATAAAAGAATTTGATGAAGCTAATAACTCATTTATTGATAGAATATGCAAATTATCAGATGTAGCAAGTAAAATAGAAAAAGATTTGATTTTTGTAGGTATAACTGCTATAGAAGATCGTTTACAAGAAGGTGTATCTGATTGTGTTGAGAATTTAACAATTGCTGGAATTAAGATATGGTTAATTACTGGTGATAAGATAGAAACTGCAATTAATGTTGCACAATCGTGTAATCTGTTATTACCAACAATGAGGTATTATATAATATCTGAATTAAGAGCAGAAGATATTAGAAAACAAATATGTGAAATTGAAGCTTATATGAAACATAAGAAATCAACAGAACAATATGGAATTGTTATTGGTGGAGCTTCATTATCATTAGTATAATATATATAATATAATAATTATAATTATTATTATTAATAGATATTGAAAGATCCAAGAGCATCAGGAACAACTTTAAAACGTCCAGAACTCAACTTCCAATCGCGTTATTTGAATTGCTGTAAAAATGCAAGATGTGTAATTGCATGTAGAGTTTCACCAGCACAAAAAGCTCAACTAGTTGATTTGGTAAGATTTGGCTTGCCAAGCCATCCAATCACATTAGGAATAGGAGATGGTGCAAATGATGTAAATATGATACAATCATCTCATGTTGGTGTTGGTATAGTTGGTAAAGAAGGATTACAAGCTGTTAATAATAGTGATTTTGCTATTGGTCAGTTTAGATTCTTAAATTATCTCTTGTTAGTTCATGGTAAAGATGCTTATAGAAGAGTTTGTGGTGTTATTTTATATTCTTTTTATAAGAATATTGCCTTGGTTTTAACTATTTTCTTCTTTCAATTCTTTACAGGTCAAAGTGGAGCAACATTTTATGATTCAATTCTGAAAGTATTTTTTTTTCATTCTATTTAATAGTTGTCATATAATTTCTTTCTAGCAATACCAATTATTGTATTTGGTTCAATTGATACACAGTGTAAACCAAGAACATCAATTAAATATCCCCAATTATACAAATTCGGAAGAAAAGGAAAAGGATTATGTGTAAGAGAATTATTGTTATGGATGTTGGAAGCTATTTTACATGGAGCTGTTCCCTTTGTTGGTGGTTATTTCTTAATGGAAACTATATGGGGAGATGATGGTCAAATGGATGGAATATCACTCTATGGAACAGGAGTATATACAGCTGTATTTATTATTATGAATGTTAAAGTATTCTTTTTTAAAATATGTTTTATTTTATATGAAATAGATGGCCTATATGAATCATATATGGAATTGGTGTTTTCAAGTGTCTTATTGGGGATCTATTATTCTGTATTTTGTTTTTGCTACTATCTATTCTGCAACTCTTTCGCCTCAGAGTGCTTATTATCGTGTTAGTGTAAAGATATGGACAAGACCAAGGTTTTATTTGATGGTACTACTAATTGTAAGTACAAGTATGTTGATTGATTATACAGTTTTGATGTACAGAAGGTTTTTCAGACCATTTCCAATTGAAGTTTGTCAAGAATATGATAGAAGAATGAAAGAAGTATAAATATATATTGTTTGATTAATTTTTTATAGAAGAAAGTTGAATCAAGAAGATCTACTTTAGAAAGTGAATTGCTTGACGTAATTTAAATCATTTCACAGTGATTATGGACATATAATGTTTTTTTCATTTAAAAATTAATAAATCATAGTGAATATTAATGGCTTTTTGAATTGTGATTTTTCATAATCACTTATATAATTTACATTCTAAAAGTAATTAATTTTATATTTAATAACATTACCATCAACAGTCATTTTTACTTTTAACACTCCATCAGCTTCATCTGCAAATTCAACTTCAATTTCTTCCCAATTAACATTTGTTCACTAGAATTTAGTTTATCTTCATATATTCTAACCACACGTTGATCTCTGTTCATTCTAATTACCTTTTTATATTTGTTTGGCAGTTCACATTACCTTTCTATTATTGTTTCTATTCTACATCCTTCAACTAAAATCATATACCAATATCTTACAATTGCTTTTATTAATTTCATTACTGTATATATAAGATAAAGCAGTTGCTGTTGGTTCAGATAGTAAGTCAATATTCTTTAATCCAACATATTCGGCACTTTTCATTATTGCTTCTCTTTGTTTATTAGTGAATGTATTTTACATCTTCAGAGAATAAATATACAGTTGTTGGAAATAAATACATTTTTTGATTATTATATATTAGAATAATAAAATTCAAAAGAAAGAATAGACAACAAATCTATATATAAAATCTATAGCTTAATTCATCAGACTTTAACTTTATTATATCTTCAATTTTAAATATTTTAGAATAAACACCACATTGAATAGCTTTTCCATATTTTTTAAATTTCATTTTATAATTATTAACATCTATGTTTATATTTTCATCATATAATGGAAATACAACAACATTATTAATAACAAAACAAATATAATCTTCAATTTTTATTTGACCAATATAATAACCATCTCCACATCCCATTGATGTTGTAGTGTTTTTGAAATTTTCATTAAATATATTCATCTGATTATCATCAAACTTAATCACTCTATTTTTCCACTCCGCATTATACATAAGTGAATACCACACTAATTCATTGAATAATAGTTTATATAATGGATGATTCTTATCACATTTTATTGTATTAAAGAAAAAATCTTTCATATTTTCATACTGATATTCATTGCATCTGTGTGTAGTACAGAAATAAACATATTTAAATACTTCTTTAGATATAAATTCTAATTGAAATTTATCAATTGAATCATAATCCAATACTTTGTATTTTACAATATAATGTGATAAATCTGAATCTAATCTATCAACAATTAATTTATTATCCTCTTCCAAGTTTGATTCTTTACCTCTTTCACATGGATAAAGATATTTCTTTATAAAACCAAAATAACTAAAGTTATTTACAGTTGTTCTAATACAGTTTCTATAAATTTCATCCCAATAATTTCTATCTTTATAATATGTCTTATATATTGCTGCAAAATATAAATGTCTTGGTACTCGATTATATAAAGAAATAAGATCATTATCAATTGCATTTCCTAAATCTTCAGGTAAACAATTTTCTTTCCATATTTTTATCTCTTTTTTATTGCAAATATCTAAATAGAAATATACCTTATTACGTGTAAAATCTATAATATTTGAATAGTTTTTATTATCTGGAGAACTGACATTTACAATTATATTACTATTTGTATATTCTTCTTTACAAATATCATATGAATCACATATTATTATATCTTGATTAGTTCCACCTTCTTTTAAATAATTTCCAATCAAATTACAGCAAATACAACCATTTAAACTTCCATCTTCTTTCTTTGAACTTTTATAATATGTTAAACCTAAATTAATACCAATTTTTTCCTTCAATTGAATAAATTTTAAAATAAAATAAACTAAAAATGTGGATTTTCCACATCCTGGTTGACCTCTCAGTAAATAGTAACTTTTAATCATATCTTCATCAGTTTCATATTTGATTAGTTTTTTTAATCTTTCTTTCTCATTTTCAACAATTTCATTTAGTTTACTCAGATCAACATTTACATTTATGTATTTCAGTAGCTTTATTTTTACTTCATTAGCAATATTTTCATCACCATAATCTTTACTAAAACAGTTATAAATAATATTATATTCTATTCTTTTCCAAATAAGTGAATAGTAATCTCTCACCAATATCTTATGCATTGGATATTGAAATATTTTTAAAGTTCCATCAATCTTTATCAATGTTTCATTACATATAAATTCAGGTGTTTGTTTATTTTCATGAAATATACGTTTAAGATAATCAAAACCTATTTTATTATATACAAATATATATACTGTCTCTATTGGATGGTAATGGTGATGGTAATGGTGGTTCAGAAGCAGCATTTTCTACTAATTTAATAACCTTTTTCGTATGTTCTGAATCTATTCTTTCATTCTTAATTTTAATAGCAAAATTATCAGCAGGAGGAAGAGAATTATCTTCTTCAGTTTCAATTTCCGTAGTAGCAGAAGCAAGATCACCGAATTCATATCTTTTTTGTTTCACATTATTGTAATATATATCTATACCACCTTTTATAAATTTCAATTCTGTTTTAGGTTTTTGTATATTCCATCTTAATATAGGTTGACATTTTACATTCTTTTTACATGTATTACAAAAAAATGTCTTTTCGCTATCAAATTCAATAAGATATTCACATTCTCTTAGAATTTCTGTATTTTTATGACAATATGGACAAGTTAAAATTTCTGTGATTTTATAAACTTCATTTTCATTGCCTTTACCTTTCGCTTTTAATAATAAGGAATAAAAATAATCATATGTAAAACTAATAGGATCTAATTCATCTCTACTAGTAACATTTACTTTTTCTTTTCTTTCTTCTTTTACTAATTCAATTAATACCGATGTACTTGGCTTTACAGTTGGATAAGATGGTATACAATTACAATAGTTTCTTTTTTGTCCATCTGGAGTTTTAAATGTTGTGGGAGAAATATAATTACTTAAAATCATATCTAACTTATCCAAACCTTCTTTATATGAACTACATAACATATTTGATGGATTTAAATATATAAAATTAGAATCTAAAAACCTTTTCATTCTCTGATTACTCTCTAATGTGCTTATCAATGATTGGGTCATTCTTAAATCATCATCTTTAAATAAAATATCTTTCTTATTGTCATCTCTATAATATAAATTATCTAAGTTAATCTCTGGATCGTTTATTATTTTTCTGTCTAATTCAATATATGATATAATTTCATTTGCTTTTTCCACTCTTTTGAATCTGTTTGTCATTATTCTCTTTTTATCACTTTCTTTAAATGAATCGAATGATGGATAAATATGTTTTATATACTTTGACATTTTTGGTTCTAATATGTCAGTATATTTACTGAAGTCAAAACTTTCTTCTATATCCATTGTCACATCATATTTATGACTTATCATTGTAATTACAAATCTTGGATTAAAATATTTATGAAGGTATTTTTCATCGAAACTTTTTTTTAATTCTGCTATTTCTTCATCTGCTCTTTCTTTCATAATCACATCTTTTATTTTTTTAATGTCTTCATCTATTTCCTTTATAATCTTATCCTTATTTTTTTTCATTATATCTACTCTATTTTTACTTTTAGCTTTTGTCTTATCTTCATCTATTTCATTCTGAATAGAATAGTCATAAGCGTAATCCTTTGCATCAAGAATTAATTTTCTTACTTTCTCTTTTATTATACCTATAAATATATCATTCTTATAATTTTCAAATGGTTTTTTATTTTTTCTAGTTTGATATTCCTTCCACTTTGCATTATTTTTTTTTAATTCTTCTAATTCTTTTTCACTATAATCATGATAGATGATTTTTAAGTCATCATCTACAAACCCAATACCATCTATAACTATCTTTAATTCTTCTTCATCAAATATTTTGTTCATATTTTCCATTGTTATTTTTTTAATAATACTTTTTATACCATTGTCAATATTTTTATCAGGAATTGTGACTAATTCAAATAAAATAGGTAATTTAAATCCAAATCTTAATTCCGATTCTTTTTCTATGTAATTATTTACTTCATTCTTATTGTCATTTAATGCTTTATCTATACTTGAAGATGGTGTATACTATATAAATATTATAAATAATTAATATACTCCTAAATAATAGAGAATCTCAGCAAGTTTATTTACATCTTCTTTATTCTCTAACATTTTTAATATACTTTTCTTTCTATTTTCATATGTCTCTTGAAAGATCACATTGAATAAAATAGCTACAGATTCTTTAATGCTATGATTTTCAGACACTGTTACTTGTATTCCATTTATACATTTTTCATTAATTTCTATCCCATCAACACATTCAAAATTAGATTGAAATGAACAATTGATCAGCAATGGTAAATCTTTTTCATTTAGTTTGTCTAATTCTAATTTGTTATTAACCGTGTTTTCATATTTGGATTTTATATAATATAATATTAAATGTTCATAATACCATCCACCTTCTCCACCTATTCTTTCATTATCTCCTTCGATTTTTTCTGCTAAAAGAGCAAGATAAACACTATAATTGTTTTTATCTATAATTACTTTCTTTAATGCAATTTCTTCAGTATACTTTGAAATATATTTTAATTTGTGGGGTATTTCAAACTCATTATCAACATCATAAATATATACAAATTCATTATATTTTGCAGGAATACCACTATAAACATTAACATTAACACTTCTTTCGATTATATTTTTAAGATTCGTTTTAAATAATCCAGGAATTCCTCCATATTTTTCTTTATATACAGTTTGAAGTGATATACTATTCGTACGTTTTGCATAAAACTTAATTTCTTGATCATTAAAAGGTAATAAACAAAACTGAATTGGAGCTCTTTTACTACGCATTACTTTATAGTTTTCCAACTGCATACTGCTAACTAGTATAACCACATCATCCTCGCTGTATTCATCTTCTGATATTGATATATTATCGCAGATGATAATAGATCTTTGATTACTGTTATTTATCTTCCTCTCTGGAAGATTTTTATTATTTTCAGAATATATTTTATCTTCTACATTTTTGTAATAACATATAGTACGATTCAATCTGAATATTACTTGATAATTACTTTTAGATAAAAATTCTCTACACAAATATAGGCAAAATCTTGTTTTACCAATACCTTCATTACCATAAACTATAAAATTTCTCTGTCCTTCGTGTCTATCTTCTATATAACGCTTCATTTTGTTGTAAATATTTGTATAACATTTTCTTTTCATCAAAAAACACCTCTTATAATACTCTATACCCTCATCAGATCTTTCAATTTCATTACCTGCATTCACTATATCTAATATAGTAACTTCACTCACTTGCCTTGCCATTATAAACAATCAGAAATGAATAATAAATGAAAGAAGAAAATAGAAGAAAAGCGTATAGAAATTATAATATAATATAATTACTATAAGAAATATGAAATGTTCAGTTATCTACATTTTGTAACGAATATAAATTTGAGAAACGTATTTATTTTTTGAAACATAGAAAACAGGTAAAATAACTATTTATTATATATTTAATCCATTTCTATTGTTTTATTATCATTAACAATTAAATCTAACTCTTTTTCACTTTCATTATTATCTCTTTTCATTATATTTTTGTACAACATAACAATTACAACAATCATCAACATTATCATAATACAACCTACTATAAGCAAAATAATTTCTATTGTATTTATAGTTTTAATATTACCTTTATTATCATCATCATTTTCATCATCTTTATCATCAACAATTACTCCTTCACTTCCTTCATATTTCTCTTTTACTTTTTCATCTTTATTTTCATCTTTAATTGGA
Source organism: Proteromonas lacertae (assembly GCA_002245135.1). Taxonomy (NCBI): domain Eukaryota; class Bigyra; order Opalinata; family Proteromonadidae; genus Proteromonas; species Proteromonas lacertae. The sequence continues at coordinate 101,380 of NGBS01000873.1, forward strand.
TATATTCCTTCATATTCATCTTTATTTATCACATTTATTGATTCTATATTATGTAATATCTTAATATATGTATTGCTAATTCTGTCAATCATGGAATTAAAAGTAGTTTCTTCATTCTCATCAAATGCAAATATTTTTATATTATCAATTAGAAAATCAAATTGTATATTCTTTCCACAATAGTTATTATATTCTGTTAATAGTTTATATTCATTATTATCAATTGTTGTATATAAATAGGTATTTTTAACAAAATTTTGAGATAATAGAACAGATCCATTTGATGAAGATAATAACATATAATATTTATCTCTTATTTTCCATATTAATTTGTTACTATATCTATCAGAGTATGAATCATTAAAACTCAGATAATATGGAACAGAGAATGATGCATATAAAACTTGTGAGAATAACACAACTGTTGATATCTTTTCTGAATAAAACTTATTTTTCTTATACATTATCGATACTCCCTTTGTATCATTATTCAATACCAATAAATTTCTTTCAAATTTAAATGTGATATTTTTATTAGGAAAATCTTTGTGAAAATCAGCAACAGATTCTTTTACACTTACTTTATTATTTACAATATATATTGAACTTAAATCTTTGTTCAATTCTTCATCAATCCATTCTATTCTAAGAGGATCTATTACAATAGATATATGAAGAAAACAATACTTTCATCTAAATGTAGTTTTATTCTATACACCAACCTTGCTTCACAATTCTCTGATTCATAATCTGACAATATATTAATGCAACCTATTGCAACAATTGTAAAATTATGAGGAGTAAAGAAATAATAAATACTATAATAGTCATCTAAATATCCACTTATATCATCACTGTTTGAAATGCTATTATGAATATTTTCATTTACATATGCAGTTTCTTTGTTTATTGAATCACCATTTACAACACTATCTACACTGATAAATGATTCTGTCCATACTTTTACCTTTCTGATATTTGAGATTCTACAATTATCTTTCATCTATAGTGAGTTTAGAATATCTATAGACTGATAAGTTCTTATTATAGATTAAACCTACTACTTTTCCTAATCTACTTGCGAAATCCTTTTCAGCAATGTAAAAATGAAATTTATATCGATCTTCACCATCCTTATCATTAGGAATGTGTGTAATACATAACTCATTACCTGTTGATAAGTAAAGAGTAGATCTATCCGTATAAGCTCCAATACTTATCTTGTTCCATTCAATATCACAGCTATTCGTGTCTTTAAATGGTAGAACTGTGTCTATAAGGCTATCTTGATTATCAGATTCTAATGTACATCAAATGCTAGAATTTATATTACTTATATTATACCCAATAAAAACATTTGATGCTTTTCAAACACTTTCATTAGCAAAGATATAAGAAAATTACTTTGAAACGGTCAAATTTTTATAAACAAGAAAAACAAGTCAAAACAAGGTGATATAAATAATAGTATTAATTTTGATGAGAAACTGACAATAATTCAACTGAAGTGTTTTCACCATATAATCCAGCATATGGATATAATGGAGAAGGTAAATCTTCAACAAGTAAAACAGGAGATGAATTATTATGACTTATCCAAAATTCTCTTTTATTCATATCAACAATCACTTCATAAATTGAATCATTACCAGGAATAATAAAATTTGAATTTTCAGTAACAACTGTTCCAATATGACAATATCTTGTAATATCTTGACTTTCACCATAAAATGCAACATAATTACATGTTGTTGATTGATAATGAATATTATTACCAGAATATGTATTATCAGTTGATAATCCTAATATCATATGATCATGTCTTCTTTCATTTCGATGAAATTTATATTTGATATGATAAACTCCATTTTCCATTTTCAAATTCAAATAACAATGACGATAACATCAATAATATGAATTACTTATTAATTTTTCATTATTTGATATTGATATTTCATCACTTTTGTTTAATTCTGTGAACTTTATATCAATAAATTCCAATGATATTTTGATTTTCTTTTCATTTACAATATTCTTACAACTTATTTCATATTCTCTATTTTTGATTTCTTTATTCACTTTTCCATTAATTATTCCATTTTCTTGATCTATCATTAAACCATCTGGCAATAAAGGATTTATTGAAAATTCACATCGATTTCCATCAAATAAAGGAATTATTGACATTTCTTCATTTAATCCAAATGAATATTCTGATTGAAGATATGAAAATGATGTGATTTCTTTTGTTTTTAATTCACTCAATAATTCTTTCTCTTTCATTATTACAATCATTTCTTCTTCTTCTTCTAAACTCAATTTCATATTCTGAATATATTCGATTAATAATTCTTTGGATTTAGAATTTATATAATTATCTTCATTCAATATTCTAAAAAGAATTTCTTTTCCACATATTTCTTCTATTATTGAAATATTCTTCTTATCATCAACAAACAAACATAAACATTTCATTGTTCGATTTCTTTTATTCTCATTATATTCTATACATAATCTATCCAATAGATTTCTCTTTTCTATATTTGAGATATATTCTATTTAAATATATTTTTAGTATTTATACTTTCCATTTTCACATTTTTATATTTCATTATCATCAATACTATTTCACTCATTTTTATGTTATTCATTTCTAATATACACATTATTTCATCATTCAATTCTTCTTCTTTCATCTTATCCAATATTCTTCTTTCTTCTTCATTAAAGTCTTCTTCTTTATTATCTTCATTGTAATTGTTGATTATTACATTTTGAATTCTCTCATCTTTTATTAAATATATTTCTATATGATTTTTACATTCATTTTTCTTTAATTCTATTTTCATTTCTTTCAACATTTCTTTATTCTCTTTTTCTATTTCTTTCTCTTTTATCTTTTCACAATCAATATCTTCTTCTATCAATTGTTTAAAATCATCTTGTATCTCTTTATTATCTTTCTCATTCATTTGGAATTTATACCATTCCAATAAGCGATTTAATAACCATAACTCATTCACTATTATCGCATCTCTCATATTTAATATCTCACTCAAATTATTCATTTCTAATCTCAACAAATATTCATTCTTATATAAATATTTATATCCTCGCTTTTCTATTTCCATATTTTTCAAGTCTTCTATCTCTCTCAAACATCCACCAAATACATTACAAATATGAATTAATTTCATTAATACTTCATCATCTATATTATTCTTCACAAATTCATAACAATCATTTATTATCTCTTTTTCACAATAACATAAACAAAACATCAACACTTCACATACACTCTCTTTACAGATTATCAATTCACCACCACTGTAGTATTTCTCCATCTCATAATAGCCAATTTCTTCGATTTCTTCATATAACTCCAAAACTCCAACAAACTCACGATCTAACAACAGTTTCTTTACAGTTTCATTTCCATTCACTAAAATTATTTGATTGACATTATTCGATTATCTCCAATCTTCACTTCTATATCACCAAAACCATTTTCAACCAATTTTCGACATAATCTATCATAAAAATAAATATATTAAATACCCCTCTTCTCTTATGCTTTTATTCACTTTTATTATCATCTTTATGTAAATATATAACAAAAATAACGAAATTATATTTTTATCAAAATTTTGATTAACCCCAAACTTAAAATGTGATTTAATTCAATTACAGAATGTGTGATAAAGACAATAATACTCAATTCTGATTTATTAATGCATATTAATATGATATAATGATATAAATGATGAACGTTTAGTTTTAGTGTTAGTTTGTGTTATTGATAATGTATTTCTTTTGTGATGAATAGATAACATTTCTTTTGTGACAAAAAATTCAATAAAGTAAAATTAAGAGTTGTTATTATTAATACTATATTAATCACAGTTATATTCAATATAATCCCTGTAACTTTGTCAATATCAACAATGCAGCATTTCTTGCCAAACTACAATATATAATTAAAAAAATATTTATATACTCAGACCAGTGGTTTGTCATAATCTCATCAGCTTTATACATAATATACTTTTTATCATCAGGATACTTATCCAACAAATCCAAAAACCAAAACTGTAAGAAATCCGATACTAACTGTGGTCCTTGATGCTTATTTGTTTCAAATGATTTTTTTATACATTTCATCACCACTTCCATTGTTAAATCAGTAAATTCATTATGAATTAACAGACTTTGAGAACACATTGTTAATAAATGGAAAAATAGTGGTTCTTTGTCACCTTTTGTAAGAGGCCAATATTTACATAATGCTCTTATCAACTATATATATATAAAGATATAAATAATATATAATAATTAATACTAATTTTGTACATAATGTATTATCTATAATAAATTGTTCAATTAATGATAAAAAACAATCTTGAAAAAATGATAAATCTGATCTCTAAATAAATAATATATATATATATATATATATATATATATACTTTTATGAATAATATAATCAACTTATATATTCCAATCCAATTCATAGTCATCATGTAATTATTAGTTATAAATAATCTATCTACAAATAATATAATATTCATCACTATATCCAGTGAAGTATTATCATCATCATCATAAGCTGCATCTGTTATTATATGCATCACTTGAATTTCAATGAAATGAGCTAATTTTTGAGATTTTAAATATAAATGGTTTAAAATTATTGTCAACATATGGCTTTCGTAAGAAGCAGTCATTTTTAATTCATCTAATAACTAAACAAACAATAAATATTTGATAATATATATATATATACTGTTAATATAAAGTGCTTTGAAACATATGCGTTTAATATTGAATCATTTACATTCGTATTTGAGAATATTATATCGATTAATTCTAATAAACTGATTCTTACTTCTTCACTAGTTTTATAATTTGTCATTTTCAATATTTTATTACACTATATAATAATAATAATAATAATAATACAATATCTATAAATGATTGAAATGATTCATCTCGAGGATATAATGTAACATTTCCTTTATGTAGTAAAAGTAATTTCTTTAATTCTTCTACTATTGTTTTCTGTGATAATGGATCATTTAATACATCCAATTTCAATACAGATTCAATTTTATTAAGTGAAACGATGATTTTCAGTTGTTGTTGGGATAAATTTGTATTACCATTTTTCTCATTTAATGGGTGTAAATGGTTGGTTGAAGATGATTTATTCTTATTGATTGGCATTAGTTTTTGAGGTTCTGGGGTACTAGATGCGCTATAAGGTCGTGGAAGATATAACATTGCTAATTCTTGTTGTTCTTTTAACTGTTTTACACTATGAGATTTCTTTTTAGGTTTTGAAGCTAATGATCTAGTATCTATTGGTTCTATTTCTATTGGAGTGCTTTGAGGACGATTTTTAAGAGGAGAGAGAGTCTTGGGAGGAGAACTTTTCTTTGGACTTGGCATAAATAGAAGTTCTCGATTAACATTTGAATTATCTTCTAAATCACGTGAATGATGAGATTTAGTAGAACGCTTTGATGTGGAAGGAGTATTCTTCTTTTTACTTTTCTCAGCTTTGGGTGGTACAAATGAAGCAACATATGGACTGGCAATAAACATACCTCTAGGAATTTGTTTAGCTGAAGGTGGAACTATTAAAGGTGGTAGATTTATGTTCCTGGACTGCTTAGATCCATCCTTACGTTTTTTACGATTACTGCTCATTATTTATATTCTTAAAAATTTAAAAATATAAAATAACAACCTTTTTGAAACGGACTAATATTCAATATATGAAATATTGATTGAATGGATGGTTATATGGAATAAAATATATGATATTTTATTTCAATAACTATAAAGAAACACAATCAATCAGAATATATAAAATACTAAGATAGATTTAATTGTTAATAAAGAGAATGAATTGGAATTCCATTTCTATCAACTCCAGTATCACTATTTTTAGACAATTTTTCTCGAATTTTGCACTCAAGACAATTTTTGTTATAATCAGTAGCCAACTCGTTAATAAATACCCAAGATGGATAAAACCCTTTGCATTTCTTACAAAATTTCCCATTTGGATCTTTGTTTATAAGTCTGTTGAATCTCATTCCTCTCTTATATTTTTTACCTGCACAATTCATACATAGATATATTCCGTTATTCTCAACAGTGGGTTTTTTATTTGTAGGAGAACCAAAAGTCTCAAGAATTGATATTTTATTATTGCAATCTACACATCTTTTAAAAACACGCTTTTGTTTTGTATATTCAACAAAATCATTCTCTAATTGCTGCTTTGAAATAGAATTTGTATCTGCTGAAATACAAAACAATGTAGAAGATGACAAACGACGATGTTTGGGAGTTACATTAACTTCATTAACTATCACATTATTCAGTTGTCTTTTCTGTGGAGAATAAATAAATTGAGTAAGCTGAGAATAATCATTTTCAGATAATGACTTTACATTATTCTTCTTTGTTAATGAAAGATTATAATTTTCAGGTTTATTTGTTGTTTTTTTATAATTATTAACTAATGGTAATAATTGAGTATTACACAGACATTTCTGATTATTGTTATATATAATATTCATATCATTATGAGGAGGATATTGCAAAATCGTTGGATAAATATAATAATTTTGAGGAACTTGTTGAATTTGTAATGAAGGTTGATGTAATACAGTGGGTAGCTGTGGAGGTGGTTGCATTAATGAAGAAGATTTAACTGAAGAAGATTTAACTGAAGATGCTAATGTATCTGTTGTTTCAGTTAATATTTTATCTGAGTCTTTGTACTCTTTTTCTGTTTCTGTGTTTACATCTTCTTCTACCTTTTCATTCTCTTTATAACTACTAATTCCATTTTCAATTTCTAAATTATGATTATCTTGTGGCAAATTAGTTTTTTCCTTATCATCTTTTCTCTCTTCTTCATTCTGAATTTGTTTTAAAACCTCTTCTGTTTCTGAATCTATCATACTTCTTATTCTACATAATATACAAACTTCAGAGTATTTATTAATCATTTTATCAACATAACACCAATTGTCATACATTGTTTTACAATCTTTACACCTCTTTCCTGCTTTTGATTGATCAATTCTTCTGATAATTGTAAAACTGCTATCTTTTTTAGACAAAATTAATGAAACTCTTTCATTAATAATACATCTATCACACAAACATTCATAACTAGCTTTATATACATGCAATGCAAAGGCTAATAATTTTGGAACTACTCTTTTACATATTAAACATGTAGTTGTATCTTCTTTAATAACATCATACTTCTTTTCATCATCAGAATATTCTTGTAATAAAACATCAGCTATATTGAATTTATAACCTATGTTACATTTACATGTTTCAAAATATCCTATTTTCATTTTATTCCTACAATTAAAACAATATTTAGAGTATTGAAAGTCTTCACTATCAATAAAATACCACGTTGGAAAACTATGATGACATCTTTTACAATTATTACCATTATTATCTCTATTAATGTAATGAGTAATAGGTGATATTCCAATGTATTTGTCAGCGCAATTAAGACACAATATGTTTTTATCTACAAAATATAATGAATATTCTATCGAATAATGCTTATTACAGTAATTACATAATATCATCCTTTTTTTGAAATTATTGTATTTGGTTAAATCATCTAAATATAATTTCTTTTCTACACTACTTAATTTTTCATCTATTTCCACTTTCAAGTCACAATTTTCATCAATACTGTTTCTTTTTTCTTCTATTTCATCAGATAACGTCGAAGATGCTAATAATAATTTTATCACTCCAGGCTTTAGATTTAGTTCAACTAACAATTGTTTGGATTTTTCTTTTTCTATTTGCTGTGATAGTGATATTGGTTGTGATATTGGTTGCTGCATAGGTATATAAACAGCGTAAGGCATAACTGGAGGTGGATATGATGATGGCTGCATAAGTATTTGTTTATCATACAATAAATTTTGTCTTTTCAATCTAAATTCTGAAAACTCTTCACTATTAATTATCCATTCTTCATTAGTATATAATGGTGATAATAACTGCAACATAGGAAAAATTTTAAAAGCTAATAAAATAATTGCATATTCTTTTCTACATTCTATACAATGTAATGAATAAGTAGAACTAGAATCGCTAATATAACACCAATTAGGGTATTTATTTTTACATTTTTTACATATTCTACCATCTGATTCTTTAGCTGATACAATTTGTGTTATTCTATTGAAAGTAGGTTGAGAATCATTTTTTCCTTTTGATCTATAATCTGCATACACTTTTGATGCACAATTTATGCAATTATAATAGTCGTTTGGTTTAGGTATAATTGAACCAACCATTTGAATCTTGGACATTCTTGATTTACATCCATTACAGATTAACATCACATCTATTTGTCTTTCATATTCATTTTTATCAAAATACCATATACTATTGTCTATAGGAATATTACATGCATTTGGTACAACTTTATGCCTTTCATTACCTTTATTAATAGACAGATCATCACCATTTTCATCATTTTCTGATATTCGAATGTTGGATTCTTCTGCTTTTTGTTGTACCTTAATTTTATTCCTACATTCTGTACATGTATTACACTTTCTAAAAAGATATTCTTTATACTTTAAGAAACACCAACTTTGCTTATATTTACCACATCTTACGCATTTAGTCATGTTATATTTTGGGGTTTCAGAAGTGCAAGTCCAGTCTTTAATTTTGTCCACATTTTTTGTGCAGTTTATACAAATGTAATCAGCATCACTGATATATAAATCTTTATCTGTATTTAATAAAAACATAAAAAGCATTGAGTGTATTCTTTTACATTGAGAACATTTACGTCTTTTCATTAAGTATTCTAGGAACTGTAATTCTTCTGCAGATGATGCTTCCACTTTTATACCTACAGGACAGTCATATATTAACTCATTCATATAACTAAAAATAAAATTCTAAAACTTCCGTTTTAGAAATTTTTAAAAATATCACGCTTTGGTAATTAGTAGATTTAGAAGTATTTTATGCATTTTAATCTGAAGTTTTCTGTTGTATGTGCAGAGCTAAAAATTTACATCCGTATAAAGTGTTATTAACAGATATTTTTATTTACAGCTTTTTGTAAGAATTAAAATGGAAAATATAATTTAATATAGTGATTGTTAAAGCATAGTTATGCATTTATATTATGTGAGGTTAATATTCATTTTTTTTTCTACTGTTTACATTATAAGCAAATTTTATAGGATATATATTTTATTTTTATTATAAGTACAATATGCTTATTGTTTTTTATGTGGTTTTTGAATATAATGAGATTGTTACAAGAATTATTCTATCTAGAGGTAGTAATGACATATAAATATATTATATATTGTTCAAAATGAAATGAATTATTTATAAATTTGTAATTAATTATAATACTCTTTTAAGCAAAACTAGACAAGCATATCAAATAATCTTATTAAATGATTTTTTCATTATCAACTAAAGATGAAGATCTAGCTCTCTTTCTAAACATTCCTGATTTTAATAAGTAGAATATCAACATCAATATTATCATTATTCCCACAAACACACAACTAATAGCTATTCCAATTATTGCTCCATTGTTTATCTTACAATCACTATCATCTATTTCACTCCATATTCCTTTATTCTCTTTATTCAATTTACATTTTCTTATTTTCACTCCACTTTTCAATCCTCCACATTTTATTGACACTTCTCTTCCTCTTATATCAGCTGATGATTTTGCAAAACCAGAATCTGATTCACAATAGATTACTTTTAATTCTATCTCTACATCTACAAATTCTATATTCGATGATGGAGGATTCTTTATTACAAATGTGTAATTTCTTTTCTTTTCATATACTGAAGGTAATCCATAGATTTCGCCTGTTTTGGAATCTAATATCATTCCTTTTGGTAAAGCTGGACTTACTGTTATTTCAACATTTGTTCCTGATGCTATGAACATATAAGATGATTTTATTATATTTCCAAATATATATTTCATTTTGACACTTTGGTGGATGGAATTATTATTGGAATATTTGGCATTGAGCAATATAACATAAATGAAAATGACACTTGTTTTCCATTACCACTAATTGTTAAGGTTAAATTCGTTGGTTCAAATTCTCGAGTGATATAACCACTTATTATTCCACTTGAATTATTCAACTTTAATGTTGATGGAGATGGTAAATCAGGAGATATTCTATATAATAAATTCTCACCTGTTATTCTTCCTAATGTGATATTGTTATATTCTTTACCACCTTCTATTGTAAAACTGACAATATGCGAAATTATTATTGGTTCTATTGAAGATTGATAATGAAATGTGATTGGCATTGATAAATTACTATTTTCGTTATAACAACTAAATGTATAAATAACATCACTTGGAATTTTAACATCCACTTTTCCAATGATTATTCCAGTACTGTTATTATATTCAAAACCATCAGGTAATTGCGGTTCAATTGAATATGATATTGATTCTGCACTACATTCATATGGTTGTAAAAATTGGTAGCTTATTCCCAAAGAGATGTTTACATCTTTGTCATACTTTACAATGTATGGCACTTTTGATACAGTAACATAAATAGTTGTATCAATATTTAAATCATATTTGTTCTTTATTGTAAATCTACATTTCAATGACATTTTTCTTGGAATCATACCACTTATTAAACCAGTTGTTTTATTCATTCTTAAACTAACAAGAAATCTATCAACTGAGTATGTTAAATTTCTTCCAGATATATTAAAGATTTTATAATTGTCATAATATCTACCAACATCAAAATAACTTGAATAATCTAATAAAACAGGGATTTCTGAAGGAATTACACTTATCTTTATTTTGATTATTATTTCATCTAATAAATATGGACTTGAGAAAATAAATTCAAATAATTGTTCTTCATCTTCTTTAGTTGCTTTACCTGATATTAATCCAGTATTTTCATCCAATTTCAACCCTTCTATTCCAGGAGACATTGAATAATGAATATCTTTTCCTGATATTAGAAACAATCTTACATCTTTATTATATTTACCAGCTTCAAATTTATACTCATTTTCTTGATATATTACTGATGGTATTTCTGTACAAGTAGAAAATATTTCTGCCCATTTTTCATTATTTCCACAATAGAATGTTCTATGTCCTATTGGAGCTCGATTATCACAAGGAATTGTTATTTCATTCCCACTAATAGTTTCAGGAAGTATACTTGTAGCTTTACAGTACCTCACAGGACATAAACTGAAATTAATATCATATACTTTTGTTGAATTTTTAAAACCATTTACAGATGTTATGTTTATTCTAATTGCAGAATAAAGATTAGACAAATTATAGTTTGTAAATACTCTTCTTTTGATAATTGGATATGTAATATCTTTATAATTAGCTATATTAATCCAACTGTAATTCTCATTACTATAACCTTCCAGTGAAAAATCTCTTGGATTATTTTCTTCTGAAGTAACTATATCAATGCTAAACTGATTAAAATATGAATGAAAATGATCTTTAAATCTCATTATTGCCCATATAGGAACTGAAGTTTGTGTATAAAACTTAGAATTTGGATTTTCATCAAAAGCATATTTTATTCCATAATAGTCACTATCCTCTACGTTTGTTTCAGTTAATGGATTTGTATATTTGTTTAATATCAAACAATCTTTTTCACTTCCAAATATTCTTAATAAATATGTTTTTATCTGAGGAAATTTAGTTTCTTTTTCATGTTTATGTAATTCAATTGTTATTATTACTTTTTCTTCTTCTAAAAATGACAATGGTAATATAAACACTTCGTCAATCACATCATCAAACATATTATTTGCCATTGTATCTTGAGTTATATCACCATCTGGTAAATTATTTCGAAATATCTCTTTTCCATTCATTTTCACAATTATTCCACTTATAAAACTCACTTTTAAAGAAAAAGCATTATATTTCTCTAAATCAGTAAATGAATCTATATTTCGGATATAAACTACATTATTACTTATTTTTCCTTCTAATTCACTCAATATTGATTCTTTCCATAAACCACTAGCTTTATCAATATCATCCCAACCATCTTCATATTCACTTGAATATTCCCATTCAGTATTATAATTGTAATCAGATATTGCATTAAAACTATCATTTCCTACTATTTCATTGTAGAAAAGAGATTTTCTTGTTACAGGAATCTTATTCACTAACACATCTACATAACTATTCTCAAACCAGTACAAATTATCATCATAATATATTGACTCATAAACATCTTCATCTATACAATAATTATATTCATATATATTATCTTTCAACCATTTTTCATCATCTCCATTTAAATATATTATAGCATTTGTATTATCATTAAATTTGTCATCATGCCTGTATAATTTGTATATCCAATGTTCTGCTGAATAACTATTTTCATCTACATTTATTATAACTGTTATTACTGATTTTTGTTGTATGAAACATTTATTAAAAATATTATCATCATATAATGTAAGATTTAAATATTTTGTTGTTATTCCATTCATTCCTATTGCTGTAATAGTATATTGTGTTTCTAGCAATGATTCATTCACTTTTCCAGTTATTTCACATGTCTTTGTATCGAAAATAAGACAAGAGGGTAATCTTGGAGATACTTCACATCTTTCAACTAGATTTATTGTTGGTTTAATTAACACACTATCATTTAAATAATACTTATATTCTCTTGCACTATACTCTAATACAGGTAGTTTGATTTCAGTTGTTACTGGAAAGATTTGAAGAGAGTCTGTTTTTAGAGTGAAATTATCAATTGATTCTCCATCTGAATAAAGATATATTTTATAGTTATTATAACTATAGATAAGGCTATTATACAAATATAACCAATAATCACCTGAAACTAAACATATTGTTTGAGAATATGCAGGTTTATCACTTGTAAATATTGTCATTTCATCAGAAAGTGGATTAGTATCTACACTCACAAACTGATATACAAAATAGCCAGGTAATACATCATCTTTATAATCAAACTTAAAATAAACTAATTTCTCATTTTCTAAACATCCATTTGTTATAACATTGAGTAATATTGTTTTATAAATTGGGATTTTGTTGTTGTTATAATAAGCTTTTATCTTCATCTCATAAATATCTAATGGATTTATTGGAACAATTGTCAGTTTACCTGTTTCATTATTATATGTATAACCATCAATCTGAGTTTCGATTTCGTAATATGATATAAATCCATAATCAACATCAATTGAAAAATGTCTTTCTTCTCCTAAAGTCAAGTTTAATTCGTCATAATAAACAACACCAACATCATCTAAATCTATTAAATGAATGCCTTGAGGCATATTATGACCAATTACACTCATTTGGATTGTTGTATTCATAATTCTACCATTATTCAGTTTAGCACTTATTGTATAAGATTTCTTTTCAGATTCTAATCTAGGAATTCCATGAATTCCACAAATATCACTTATTTCTAATCCACTTGGTAATGTTGGATAAGATTTACAATTAATGATTAAACCATTTACATGGATAGTTGGATAAATATCATCTATTTGTTTATCTTTTACAAATACTACATAACTATTACTATATTCAAAATCACCTCTTGGAATATAGTGTAAATATTCATTCAATTCTTTATATACACCATCTACTCCTTTCTTCAGATATAATTCTATTCCATTTTCACCAATATATTTCATGTAATTCACTCGAATGAAATGATAACCTACATTCAATTCAACAGATTTACTTTTCCAACTCCATTTATAATTTCCACTGTGATTTATTATTTCCTTATAATCAATAAACAACCAAGATCCATATACTGATGTTAGATTGAATGTATAAACATCATTATCATCAATTTTTAAATATCCTTCCCAATTTATTCCAAATTCACTTTTTAAATTGGGAGTTAAACCATCCCAAATACTATTATCACTTTCATATGGATGATTTATTCCTTCTTCTAATCGAATCATTTCGCATTCACATTTTCACTAGATGAGTGTATGGAATTGGATTTAAATGATTGAAATGGTTAGTTCTTAAGTAATAACCAACTATTCCTTTTACATATTTATTGATTATATCTATAGTTATTGAAACTGTATTTGTTGTTGATGTAGTTGTCTTACAATACATTTTTATTGATATTGTTGAAGATATTTTACCTTTTAATACGTTTCTATCTAAATCTATCATTAATGGATCTACTCCAAAACATTCATTAGCTTTTCCTCTTTCAAATTGGAATGGAATTTCAAAATAACTATTCATTGGAACACTGTAATAATCACTTTCAAATCTTAAATCAGAGACTGGCTTATATAATGTTTTAGCTTGATAAAATGGAATTGATTCTTCTTCATTATTACCATTTGGCTTTATCCATTTCATTTTTAATCTATAGCTGGATGAATCATATTTATCTAAACATTTTTCATTATTGTCATCATCATTATCTGTATAACATTCTTTTTGTTTTTTACTATAATATCCTCTCATTTCAAAATCATGATAACCAGATATTAATATCACCTTATTTGAAGATTCTGAATATTCCCATAAACTACAAAATCCATAATATTCATTATTGTCTTTTGTATAATTGAATTTTGTTGAGTTAAATACATTTACTTCATCAATATAAACTTTATAGAATGAATAATCAGAATTAGTCATAAAAGTATATTCACCTTCACTTTCCACATATATCAGTCCTTTTATGGTGAAATTCCAATATTCAATGTGATTTGTTGATAAATAATTGTCTAGTTTTTCATCCCAAATTACATATGTATTATCACCATCTAAGGCATCTAAATCATCTATTATTGTATTTAAACTACTATAAACTGTATTGATTTTATCATAACCACAACTAAATTCATTCACACCATCTATTTCAATATTCAATCCTGCTTTATATTCAAATGGAATTTTGGATATTATTATATCTGTTGTTATTCCACTTTCATTTGAAGGATTTTTGGCTTTGATTGTTATTCTATTTATATATTATAACATTCAATAAAATACATTAATTTATCAATTGGTGAATAGTTATTGAATGATAATATTCCTTCATTTGAAAGGGTGATATCGTAATTTCCTTCTGGTTTGAAACTAATTGACCAATTTTCTACTTTTTTATCACACTTACATGGAAAAGAGTAGGTTAAATTGTCAATTATGTTCAATTCATTTATTCCACAGGATAAGGTTGTAGGAACATCCCATACTATCATTATATAAAGAATTATACTTTTAATAATTAATTCTGATGTTAATTTACTTTCATCAGGTTTTGTTAACGTAATAGTATATGTTTCCAGATTCTCTTCTTCAGGAGTACCTGTGATTCTACCACATAGTGGATCAAGAATTAGTCCTTTGCTCAAAGCAGGTTTGATAGTAAATATTCCACCACTGATTTTAATATTTGGTGTGTTTGACGTTATTCTCTTCCCAACAGAATAATTTGGTTTTTGTTTTGAGTATTTAAAGTCATTTTCTGTAGCAGCATATACAACTAATATCACTAGTAAATGTTTATTTTAACATAATACGAAATACACAGATTATGCTCATCTATTTTAAAAATAAGATCACTATACTGAAATAACTATACAAAATGTTGTTAATCAAGCCTTTAATCAAACTAAATATTTGATCGTTTCAATTTTATAAAAATCCTGTTTTAATCAAAGTTAGTGATAAAACAAATATATACATTTAATAATCATATTTCACTAATAACTATTTTGAAAAATTTACTCTATCTCATTAACCAATAGACACAAACACTATTATATAAAATTAATAATAAAATAAATGAAGAAATATTACAATTAAACATTATTACACCATTGAAGACATAATCTGACATCCTTCACCAACAAACCCATCAAAACATTCACACTTTCCAGAAGTATAATCACATATACCTCTTCCACTACAATCTCTTTTCACTTCACTGTTACGATTATTTGAATCTAATGGATCAACTCCAGAGGGACATTCCTTCAAACTACAGTCAGCACCTCTTCTTCCACTATCACACAAGCAGCCAAATACTAAATCTGGAAAAACATCTGAACTACTGCTATCTGAATTAGCATTTCCATATCCTCCATATGACGATAAATCTTTATTGCCTAATATTTCTTTTAATGGAACACATATTCCATTACCATTACAATTATTAGGACAACTCAATCTTTGACAAGCTGATCCTTCAAATCCTTCATAACATTTACATTGACCTGTAATTCTATCACATTCTCCTTGACCACTGCATTCTATGGGTATATGTGTTGTTTCCATTGTTCTAAATTCAATTTCATAACCAATTACATCATTTGGAAATGAATCTAATATTCTTCTTCTTCCATCTGGTTTATCTGCTGTTGTTGTTGCTTCTGGTGTTGTTGCTTCTGGTGTTGTTGGTTGGTGTCTTAACATTTGTAACTAATAATTTATCAGATAAGTTCAATATAATTGTAGAGATTTTCTTCTTATCATCATCATCTTCACTTGTCATTAATGTTTTCTTCATGATTTGTACTGAACCAATAAATACTCTCTTTCCATTTCTATACAATTCATATACACTCATATGAGTTCCAGGTATTAATAATGACAATAATGAATTAGAATTTGATATTAAACTCAAATCAAGTTGTAAATATCCATTTAATAAACTATTTGTGGTTATATTTCCATCTCCAGATATATCTCTTCCTATTGTAAGTATTGTACTACCATCATCATCATTATATTGTATATGGAATGTAGTATCACTAACACTTACATACTTTCCAAAGTAATAATGATCATTTTTACCTTCTCTTATCATTGAAAACAAATCACTTTTTTCTATTGTGATTGTATTTCCATTTATATCACTTAATAAAAAGCATATTTCACCATTCTTTGGTGTTTTTATATTATCATCATTTATAAAGGTAAAAATATAATCATTATACATTAGAAGATACAGTGATATTACCAGTGTAAATATTAATCTCTTGATTCATAGTATTTGGATTATAACATGCAAATGATATAGAATAATTATCTGTTGAATATAATGAATCAAATATTGTTTTATATCCTATCCAAGTAATACTTAAATCATTTACAACTTGAGGGTTAATTAATGACAAATCATTTCTTACTGATAATATTCTATCACATTCTATATTATCAATATTGTATATTTCTTCTAAAGATCTTCCTGCTTCTTTATTCTCTTTATATATTCCACCTTTAAATTCTATAAACATTTCTTTATCAGAATATGATTTAACATCAACTGTTCCTTTAAATAACTCATTATCATCACTTTTATATTGACATTGTAACAATCCTCCAGTTATTGGCAGTTTAACTGATATATCATATAATGATGGAGAATCATTTTTATCAACAATATATAAATTAATATTATCATCTAATACTTGTAATGGTTGTTTTTCTGATGGTTTTATTTCTTCATCTTTCATATTATCTTTAATACCATCATCACTTGGACTTGTTCTGATTGTTGATAAAGTATTCCAATCTTTAGGTATTTCTGGTTTAAATGTTATTGTAGTTTTAGGTTCATCTGTTAATTGTCTTTGTTGTGCTTCTACACTTTGAATTATTGCTGTATGTTCTCTTATTTCTTGAGCTTTAATAATTGGTATAAATATATATTGACCTGGTAATAAATAAAGTCCTACTTTCTTATTGCTATTTAAATCTTCAGATAGTATTTCAATTGCTACCTTCTTTTATTGTTTCTTTTGGTAGAATAATAACTAAATGTCCATTTTCATTACCAGTTTTAATACCTTTTTCTGGTTGTTCATATTTACCAACTATATATTTGTCACTTTTATTATCTTTTCTTACATTTACTCCTAAATCTGTATTTAATATATCTAATACTTCTCCTTTACTATCACTCAATATTCCACAAGAATAAGACACTTCATCTTCTAATAATGATAGATAATCTTTAGGAAATGTTAAAGTGACTTTATCAGTTAAATCTGACAGAGTAGAAACTGATACATTTGGATATATTATTATATCATTCTCTTTATTCATACATGACATATTGACATTTCTTTGAAAGAATTTTTTCTTTTCTTCAACTTCTATTGGTTCAGATGGAAAGAAACCCATATTAAATAGTAATTTACTATATATAGCTACATTGGTAGTTGTGGTTATTGCTGTATCTTCATCCTTCTGTTTTTTAACTGTGAATGAATAATAAAGTGATAAATCATTTCTTTTTGTTATATATTTATTACATTCTATATTTATAACACTACCTGAATTTACTTCTTTGTTGAATAATATATAATATGCATATGTTTCATTTTCAACTTTTCCTTTTATATCCGCTTCTAATCCATTACTACACTGTAAAATAGCTCCAATATCTGTTAATGATGAAGATTGCTATACTTGTATTTAAATAATAAACAACCCAAAACTTATTATCATTAGCTAATGAATCGCCTTTTAAAAATGTTGGTGGTAATGGAGATAGTTTATTAATTGGAAATGTTCTGATATAATATAGGAAATTACTACTATAAATGCTATTTATAGCATTTGAAAATGTAAATGTGTTTGTTGTTATTGATTTTATAATCACTGGTTTTTCAATAATAATATTATTATCTAATAACATTGATAAATATATCTTTCTATCAACTAACAAATAATCTTCAATTCCTTCATAATTACATTTTATATTCGCATTTTCAATTACATTATCATTATCCTTCTTTTTCATCACTATAACTTTATCTTTCTCTTCATCAGCTATAATGTCTAGATTATTATTATCACTATTAGTATATTTTCCTAAATAATATTTATCATTATTTATTCTTACATTCTGACCTAAATCAGTATCTAAAATATTCATATTATTTCCTTCAACATCACTTAATAAATAACATACTTTAAAAACATCAACATTATCTTCATTATTTAATGTAAATGTAATATCATTATTATTATATTGAACATCTGTTGCATTAAGGATAATGAATTGATTTGCATCGTCATCCTTTTTCAGACAAGCAAATGATAATAATGACTTATTGATTTTAAATTTCATATTATTCAATATTGGTTTATATCCTTTCCACACTATTTTCTTATTATTATCTGTTGGTATTGTTGGATTTAAATAAGATAAATCATTTCTTATATATATTCCTATGCATTTCATTCCGCCTATTCCAAAATCATCTATTAATAATAATCTTCTTTCTGTTTCTGGCTTAAGTTCTCCATCTGATAAAGCTTGATTAAACTGAACATATGAATATACTGGAAAACCATTTTCGTCTAATTTATAACCTTTTACATCTATTAAGATTAAATTTCCATCTTTATTACATTCCAATAATCCACCAACTTCTGGAGATTGTAATGATGTGAGAAATCCAATTTGTATATTCAATTTGTATAAATGAGAAGTTTCATCCAATATTTCATTCAGATAATTGGCTTCATTTGTAGGAAACATCCTAATATATTGCAATGGAATAGTTGTAGATGGTAATTCTGGAGTAAATGAATATTTATTACTACTTTCTATTCCAATAATTCTAACAGCAACTTCATAAATATTGTTATTACTTATAACTGAAAGATAAACAGTTCGATTAATCTTTAAATATTCTTTTAAATCTGCAAATGATGAAGTTATAGCATTAGATGATATTACATCTTCTTTACCATTCAATAAAATCACTGTATGACCTTTAGAAGTTTTTATTATTTCAGAAGAAGATGGTATAGGATATTTTCCAATATTATTTTTATTCCCATCACTATCATCTACTCTAACATTAATTCCTAAGTTAGTAGTTGAAATATCATCTACTTTTTCACCTAATAAGAAACAAATACATCCTTCAGATAGTGTATTTGAACTATCATCAATAGCGAATTTTACATTGGAATTATCATCTGGTATATAATCAGCTTCTTTTGGTGGATCTATTTCAGCTGTAGCATCATACACTTTTATTTCACTATCACAGTCAATTGAACTAGTACAAGCCATTTTAACAACTTTACTATACTTATTCACTTCATTTTTACCTTTAAACAATCCTAATTCATTCACAATCTTGCCATAATTCTTCCATGTCACTACTTTACTACCATCAACTGCTACAGGATTATAAGTTGACCAATCTGTTCTTATATTCACTATTTTATCACATACAACTGATGTAATTGATATTGATTCTGATAATTCTGTAGTTGGTTCAGCTTCTGTATGAATTTTAACATCAAATTGTATATATGAATTAATAGTGTTTTTATCATTTACCCATCTCTTTACATCTGCTATAATTATATCTCCATTTTTCTTTGTTAATACTCTTCTCCTTCTTCTACTAATATCCGTTTTATCACTTTGATAATGGCATTTTAAAATACCTCCATATTCTTCATTTAATCCTTCTATCAATGTATTGGCAAAATTTGTTACATAATATAAATTTGTATCTTTATTAACTTCTTTTACTGTTATTGGACTTGCTGGTAGAGTTCTATTAGTTGATATCGTGTCAAGCATCCTTTCAGGAGTATCTCCTACTTCAGGGACTTGGCTAGTTGTAGGTGCATTATTTGCATTAGAAGGATACTTAGAAAAAACAGTAGAAAATGGATTACCAACAGGACACTTCTTCAAACTACAATCATTACCAGTAAAACTCTCTCCTTGACCATCTTTAGTTAATCCAACTTGATTATAGCATGTACATCTTCCATTAGAGTCACATGAGCCATGACCGCTACAGTCATTAGGACATCTTGTGCAAATATTTACTATGCATAAATAGAATAATATCAAATGTGTTAAATCCAAATTCTTCCTTTTCATCTTCTAATTTTGATAAACGTTGAATAGAAAAATATATTCGTTTCAAGCCTCAAGCTTTTTTATTTTATCTTTCATTTTTGAGAGATATACAACATTCAAATAAACTAAATAACTCTTAATATAATCAGTATGCTACATATTACTTATTGCTACTTCCAAATCAGGACAATTTATCAACATATTCTCAATTATATTGTTTCTAAGAGTAAAAGTGATAAATTCTAAATAATCATAATCTAAATTGTAGATATTTAATTCTGACTTGCTTATCATCTATTCAATAATAATTCAATATTAGAAATAATACAGCTTTATTCTCATTCAAAAACTGTTGGAACTTTAACTCAATTCCCCATCCTTCCATATGTGTTACATCATTAAAATAATCATGAAACTATAATAATAATAATAATATATATACATTTTGATCAATATCATTATAAATATCAATTAAAACATTCAAATCGAAATGAATTCTCTCATCATCATTCTCTTTTATTACACTCATTATTTTCTGTAGAGTATGAATATGTTTTAAGATATTATTGAATATTCCAGCACTCCTATTTTAATATATATATGTTTATTCATAATATACGATCTAAATATTCTATAAATATCACAAATATTACAAGTATAGAATATTTCATCAAAATGAAAACAATAGTATAAATAATATAAAATAGCTTTCCATAAATTATGTCTTTGATAATATTTATATATTTTCTTTCTTAAATACTCCAAATATCCTTCATTGCTATACTCAACTGCTTCTAAATTCTCATTATTTACACCACCATCTTTAGTTATTAAACTCAATACTTCAGTTATTCTTGAAGCACTATCTACATCAAAGAAGACTAATTCTGACAGAATTCTTTGATAATCATAATTCAAATATGTAATTGATTTTGATTCAGAAAATGTATTGTTATATCTTAAAGCGCACAACTATTATACAATATAACAATAAGAGAAGTATATATATATATATATATATACTTTTTTACATGTAATATACAGTAAAAATGGTTCATGATCAGAGTATGTCATTGTATAAAACAAAACATAATGTATAATAATTGGAGTATGATTAATAACTGCTTGTTTCATATATTCTTTTACCATTCCTTCATCATCTATAATTCTCTGAAGACTCCACACTCTATAGAAATATTAAAAAAAACATATAAAATACTTATCATCAGTCTCTACTGATATTACCTCTAATTGAGCACTATACAAAAAAAGAATATGAAAATATGAATAAAATACTGAGCAATTGAATCTCTAATGTTACTTAAAATATGATCCACAAATATATTTATAACTTTCTCATTGTTTTTACTATTATCATCACCACTTATATCGTATAATTCAAATATATTGAAATTAACACCTTCAAGATAAGTCATTTTTTCACTTATTGTTCCATTTCCATACAATCCTGTAAATAAACTTTCATAATAATCTTCTGGTAGTTTTACTCCACTTGTATTGAATAATACTTTAATGCTATCCCACATTTGATACAATAACAATGGACTCTTATACCATAAAGCTCTTTCTTGTCCATATAAATAGATTGTTTCTTTTTTCTCTGTTTCATAATTCATTCTGTAGAATTTAGCATATGGCAAACAATCAGGACTATTTTCAATACATAAATAAAAAAAATGAAAAACATATATACTATATAGAAACATAAGAATTCAGTTTACCTAATTCCAAATAGATAGAATAATCTGTATCATTCCAATATTCATATCTTGAATTATAACCTTGAACAATTGTCAATGCATTCACATAAGGATTCTTTGGCTTTCCTTTAGTACGATATGACTCAAATATTTGATAAATACATTCATCTATTCTTGAATCAACAGCGTATTGAATATGTACAGCTTCTTCATATAATTGTTCAGGATATCTGTTCATACTATAAGCAATTGCATAAGAAGCAGGTAAACTAACAACATAATTGCTTAGACATAAATCATTCACTTTGAATAACCAATATTTACTTATTAATGGATTTGGAACTATCTTATTTTCTTCAAGATACTACAATATATATTATATATAATAAGACATTATAAATACTTCATTGTAATATTTCTCTATTAATTCTGTCAGTGATGTTGGTTCTCCATGTACTATAAAGAAATAATAATAAGAATATATATATATATTTATATACATGATTCTCTATGAACATCCATAACAGAGAAAAAAGTTTGATATGAGATTGCATGTTCATATATTTCAAAATTCCATTTCAGTTTCTATATTGATATTAATATTTAACACAATATACATTCAATACTAATAATCCATTTTGTGTAGGATATGGATTAGAATAATCATTAATTATTAACCTTCCAAATAATTCTTTAAATATACAAGCAATTGGCTTGATATATACTTCTGTATAATAAGTGAAATAATGAGAAGAATATTCCATGAATCTAGTACGAAGTAGTTTCATTTGATTATATAAATGAACTATATATAATATTATATATATAATATTTGATAAATACAAACATGATCTTTTATATTCTCTTTTTCCATATAACAATGTTTTCCATCTTCATAATCAACGTAAATCTTTCTTAACTCTTCATATATTCTATAAATGTTCTTTATTTCATTTGTAAATGCATGAACATTACCTGACATATCTGTTAAAATTGGTTTTAATAATAAATACCTTTGAGGTTTATTCTGACAAGTTGAATGCAATAACAATTGAAAACAACTAAAGATAATACATAATAAAAAATATATATATACAAATTGTAGAGTGGTTTTTTAATAAAGTCTTTAAATGCTTTATCTCTGTACTATACAATTCAATATAACAGTGACAATATATACTTCATTTAATAAACTAGGATTTGGTCTATATTTCAACTTATGATAAAATGATAAATAATCTTCAGCTTGATCAGAATTCAAAAATACTCCATTTGCTAAACTTTGTAACGGATATTTCTCAAATATAATAGAAGGTCTAGCATCAGCAAGTATAATAGAATAATGTTTCTTAACTTTTATATAATAATAATTTGAACCATCTTTTATTTGAAAGAAACATTTCAATGTTACATATTTCTTTAATTCTAAAGTTGGTTTTATTGATTTCTTAAAGTTTTCACTCTCTGAATCGATTATCTGTTGAGGATTCCATTTTATTTTGTTTTCTATATTCGTATTATTTTCAGTTTTAATCTTTTCGAATGTTGTTAATGAGAGTAATACTCCATGACAAACTTCCTATATATATATAAATATAAATACAAATGAATGTAATAACAAATATACTTTTGGATTATTATCTTTGTCTAATACTATTGCTGAAGGACATTTCTATTTAATTGATTATAATAACTATAAATATAATACAATAAATTTATTGATTTCTGCCAATATTATATTACCTAATGCATCACAAGACTATAAACAAAAAAAATTAAAAATTTAAAAAAAAGTCATACTTCATCTAAATCGTTTAAAGTTCTTGGTAAAACACTGTGAATATATAAATTAACTTGTGCACTTCCTCCATCTAATGATGAATAACAATCTTTGTATAAATATTCACTATTTTGAATGGATATAAGAAATTTCTTTGGATTTTTCTCATACTCTAAAAAAAAGAATTCTGGTGTATTTCTTCTTAATAATGTTGTTAATTTTGTTAATAACTGTAAATTTAGTCTAAGCAACATGTGTTCAAATCCATAAAAACCAGCAGAATTACATATCTGATTCTTATCATTACAATCAAAGTCATTAGGTGTTAAAGATTCTTTGATATTCTATTTCAAATAATTAAACAATCACATATTTAATATACATCAATAAATCTCATAAAATCTATTTCATGAGTCAATAATTGTCTAGCAATAAACGGATATCTAAGTAAAATAACCATTAAATTATACGGATTCTCTGGAAGGTTAGATGATGAATATAGATTTATTAAAGTTTGTTGCAATGTAGTACTAAACCCATTATTCTATAATATAATAAAACTAAATGATACAGTAAAATATTCAACTAAATCTGAGCCCATTTTATCAAAATGTTCTTTTATGACTATCCATGCAGGCAAATTACCTCTCCTTTTATTCATTTCAACAATTTTAAGAATTAGGTGTTTGAAAATTATTTTCGTTAAATATATTATTGTTTTTTTCTAAATAAATGAAACACAAAATCAATTAAATTAATGTGATTTGAAATACTTTAATTCGGGCATAGGAGGTGATTCTGGTGAATTATTCTCTTTAGAAGATTTATAAGGAGTTTCTGAAGAATTAAGTATTGTTGAAGATAATGACGATTCCTCTGATATTGAATCATCTTTCTTTTCATCTGCAATTTCTTGACGTTTAGCTACTGGTGGTGTTGATAAATTAGAAGATATTGAACTTCTCTTTGAAGCTATTACTGTAGTATCATCATTTTCTACAAATGTCATATGTAGTCCAGATGGATATTGCGGTGATGATTCATTTACTTTTGTAGGTGTGTTTTCAATTGATGTATTAGATATTGATTGACTATTATCTATACTTGGAGTTAATATATTTTGCGTGTGTAGAATAGGAGGTGTTAGTGTTTTGTTTTGAGTTTGATTTATTAAACTACTCTGATCTATTGTATTATCTACAATTTCATTCTTTTTCTTTTCAGGTGTTTCGGTATTTTGCATTTTGTCATCCTTCTCTGGAGAATTTTTATACCCAACAGGTTCATTAGGTTTTTGTTGCTCTTTTTCTTGAAATGAGTTAAAAAAAGACTTCCATGGTATTAATGATTCATTTAGCCTTAACATATTAGCAGTATATTCTTTGATTTTCTTTTGTATAGCTACACTAACCTCATTTGCTTTAGCAAAATTTTCATCAATATTTTGTAATGTCAATATAATCTTTTGTTCTAAATCTTCTCTATTCTCTATTAATTATAGCAAATTACAATCTATACCAGTCATAAATTTAAATATAAAATAATACAAATTAATACACAAGTAATACAGGTATTTTTCATTTGTTTCAGTATTTCTTATTTCTTAATAACCGTTTATAGTAACAAGTTGTTGTTATGGGTAAGGGTTCTAATGCTCAGAAAAAAGCCTCTGTAAGGGAGAGAAAACGAAAAGAAATGGAAGGTAAAGGTGAAGGTGGTGGAGGTAAAGAAGGTATGGAAAAGAGAACTGGTCAACTAGCACAAAAGATTCTATGTAAAATATGCAAAGTATTGAATATTATTATGTTGTATTTAGACTTCATTTTTATGTACACAATCAAAAGTGCAGTTACAAGGACATTTAGATGCTAGACATCCTGGTAAGGCATTTGAAGAGTGTTTCCCTGACTATAAAGATAGTAAATAACTTCCAATTCTCTTTTTTTGATTTTTATATGTATTTTTATTAGTTTACCATCCAAATAAACATATTTTATTTATATTATTCATGCATATTATACTAACACAGCTTTCTGATCCTCTTTATAATAATCCAGAAAACTTAAACCCAATTGTTTGCCTAACTCTCTGTAATCATCACATGTCAATGGATGATTTCTACCATGCATATCAGTAGAAGCATAAAATGAGACTTCTAATGTATAACAATGAACATTATTTAATTCACTGGCTAATGTCCTTCTTCCACTCCCTTCTTTATAAGGATCATTATCAAATCTAAATAAAAATAATATAATATATAAATAAATATATAAATACTTAGTTTGTCTATAAGAAAACACTAATGAATTAAAAGCTAATCTTTTGGGGAAAGCTTCTTCTTTACATTGGTCAGATAACTTTTCCATTGAATTACAATACATAAATCCATTCTTCGCAGTTGTATGAGCATGTAAATCAATATAAAAATCTAAATATACACGAGGATCATTATGTAAATCTAACAACAGTTTTTTTGTATTAAAAATAGAAGGATGAAAATATTTACTTGGCGATTGCCAACATCTATTTAAATCATATCCCAAGACGTTGGATCTATAATTACCTAATGATACACCATCTACATTTAACATTGGTACAATGTAGAATATAAAATACTTTCTAATTAATCTAGCATGATATTCATTTGATAATAAAAAGTTGATTAAACCTTCACATATAAAACTACTTGGACTTTCACCTGGATGTACTCTTGATGTAATGACTATTGTTCTCTTTTTGAAACCATTCACTTCAGTTGGACCTGGATCTGTTATTAACAATAAATCAACATTTCTATTCATTAAATATTATAATAATTGAATATATTACATTCATACTTATTTAAAATAGTTTTACACAGTATTTGATGGTGAAAATATGGATATTTCTTTGATTCGATACTTAATATAAATTTCTGGAGATATGTATATGTATATGGAAAACAGTAGGCGAAATAATATTGATCTGTTTCATTATCAAATTCAAAGAATATTGCTAAAACATAATGATTCTTTAAATATGGATTTTCATACCATGCACACTGTTTTGAATCTAATCTTTGCCTATTTAATATATATAATTGTATTTATAATACCACTCTGGTCTTGATGTTGAATATACGACTGGAGACATTCCTTCTCTATACAAACTCTTGTTTTTAGTTGATCCATGTATATAAAATATCACTTTCTGACGCATTTGGGTGTTTGTCACTCTGAAATAATACCATATTCTTTGTCTAAATAATTAATGAATATTTTAAATACCTATTATTACAAGTGTCAGAACGAATGTTTATATCATATTCATATTCTGAAACTCTCACTATATTACCAATGTTTCCTGACTCAAATTTACAATCAAATATCAGCGCTGGTGTATCAAATGTTAATGGGATAGTTCTTACTTTGCCTGTTGTCATTCTTGGTATAAAAAGAAAATAGATTTTAATTCAATACTCTCAAATGACAATCAAGCCTACATAAATGTCTGATTCACAATATATTAGTTATAAACGAACAAAATCGTTCGAGCATTTGGTAAATAGAATAGATGATCCTAATAAAGAGGATGAAATAAACAATCAGAATGGAGATATAACGAAAGACATGATTCTTCAATTAGATGAGCTAAAAAGTGTAGAAGATAGAATTAGATCAACATCATCTTTATTTTGTATGATTTATATAATATTATCCAAATAGGGGGAAGGAGTAGAGATGAAGGTATAGACAAGCTAACAGAAGCTCAGAAACTTCAATTAGATATTTTTAGACAGCAATTAGAAGTTGAAAATAGTTTTGCTCCGATTATTCCTCCTTCTGAATTCACAAGTAAAGAATTTTGTGAATCTTCAAAGAATGTCTTTCAATCACAGAAATCAAATATCGATATAATATCTCGTAGAATTAAAGAATTGGCTAAATCCGTGTCTGTAATTAATCGAAGTAATATAGTTCATACAAAAGAGACTACAACAGTAGTTCCACCTACTTCATCATTTTCTCATAGTCCGCCTCCTTAATAAATAATTATAATTTAATGAAATTAATAATATGATTTATTATTTTCAATAAAAACCAAACAAAAAAACATCAAACAATAATAACAATAAGTATGTTTTAAATCATTTCCATTCTTTTTTTTAAATCATTTTATTAATTAATTTGTTTTGATAAGTCATTCAGTTCATCTATTGAATGATATCCTGCAAATTTATGATCTTTAATAATCCAAGATGGAAATTTATCAATATCACTACAAACATTCTCATTCTCACTTAAACTACAATCAACAACATTTAATAAAGAAATAAATGAAGAAAACTCTTTAATTTGTTTCTCACACCATCCACAATGTTTTGTTACATACAAAACTGCATGTTTATCTTGTAATTGTTGAATTGTGGATGATATTAACTCTTTCTTATCAACATGCTGATTTGGCTTAATTATATCAATCCTTTCGTTAGTTTTACCATCCACATATACTATATAGTCAAAGTTACTATTCATTGTGTCTGGTTTCTGTATATAAACTGTTCCATATCCTTTTGGACCAATCACATCAAATACTTCTCTTACATGAATAATTTCTCTTTCATTATCCTGAACTTTGAAGTAATATCTTTGTACAGATCCTTCTTCATCTGATAATAAATTTCTTTTTATTACTAATGGATTGCCACATTTGGATAATACTTGAAAATTAGATTCAAGATATTGTTTTGCTTTTTTAGCTACTTCTGATGATCTAAAATATGGTGTGTAATATCCAGCAACACATATAACAATACCAAATCCTGTGAAAGCTCCTAGCCATCTTAGAAAATGACTCTTTTTTGGTGGTGGTGGAGGTGGAACTTCTTCTACTGTTGCCATCTATATAATAAATAAAATAGAAACAATACTTCATTTGAAAAGTAGCGAATTGATTGAGTTGCTGGAGATAGTAGAATAGTTTTGTTATTAGAAGTAAAAAATGTCTACATGCTATTTTAGATGAACCTAAAGTGTTTGATGGTACTTTCATCAATTTTATAACTCTAGAGCCTCCAATACGCAACATTTTGTTTTTATTTCAAAATAAATAGTCGTTTTATTATTAAAATCTATTTTGCAATTTCATTATTTCTACAACAAATAAAAATAATTGATAAATAAAATTACCATAAATAACAATTAAATATAGATGATTATGTTATTCAATATCAAGTTTGGGTGAATTTGCTTGAGATTAGTGAGGAGAAGGAGACAAGGATACTAATTCAGGTGGACCTTCTTGACTTAATGTTAAATCGTCATTAAAAACTTGTTCTAGCAAATCTTCATGTAACTCCAGGTAAAACCCAATATGCTCGAAATACTCTCTCTTTGTGATGACTTCCTTCTTATCAGGGAATAACACAACTAAATAACTTTCAGGAATCTTATAAATCGTTTTCAGATCATCATAATAAATCAAATTCTCTTTCCTCATATCATATACATTGAATAAACTAGACCAATACTTTATATCTTCAATTAATTGTTCAAATTCCTTTGGGCCTAATTTTGATAATCCCAAATTTCTGTGTAAAGTAAGCAACCATATCAGAAAACAATTCAACACTTTCTCTTGTAAAAACAACATTATCCATCTCTCCTAAAGCAGCTTGGAATGATTTTAACTATATTACATAAATAAATAAATAGATATATAAATAATATATACAATAACTTCAGTAGTATTATGACCATATTTCTTAAACAATAGCACTGCATCATTATAAGCAATTCCTTTCTTTTTCTTATTTCCATTTTCATCCAATTCTTCTATTTCATCTACATTATCAAATGCTTCAACGATGTTTGTAGGACGTGGAGTTATTAAGTGTGGTTTCTTTACATAATCACATAAGTTAATATCTGGATAGGTTGGTTTTACGAAATTGATTTTATTTATCTTCAAAACGCCATTTTCATCTTCTCCTTCTCCTTCCACTTTTTCTTCATTCTTGTTTTCATTACTTTCTAATGCATTTTCGTTGTTGTTATTTTCTCCATTCTCATTATTTTTTCCATTTACATTCATTCCTGTCTTTTCATTCTCATTTTCACTATTCAGTTCTTCAATATTTGTGTTTATTGTTACATGCTTGTTGATTCTTCTTTTGAAATTTGATGATTTGTCTTTTGAACTATGTTTCGATGTTGGAGAATGTGGTTCTTTATTCAACTTTCCATTCATCTCATTCTCTAATTCTTCATTGATTTTATCTTCATCAATATCATATCCATTCTGATTCTTTTTCTTTAAATCATCTTTTCCATCACTTTCTAATATCTTTTCACCATTTATACTTGGCAATTTATTCTTACTTTTGTTTTGATATTTCTTCCTTTGATTTGGAATATCTCCAAACTGAAATTGGTTTATTCCATCGTAGTTTTTATTATTATAAATACTATTATTTACATCAATCATATTTCCATCTTTATCTTTCAATATTTTCCCATCTAAATTAGTTATTCTATTACCATACATATCAATTATATTACCATTTGAATCTCTTTTTATACCTTCTACAACATTTCCATTTTCATCATAAACATTATATTTCTTATCATTAAAATATTTCTCACTAATAATATTAGTAGCAATGCCATTACTACCATTTTTACTATTCATGCCATTCTCTTTGTTGGTTTTATTATCATTTAAATCAAACTCATCATCACTATCATCTCTATTTCCATTATTATTCTCTATTCTAAGTGATACATCTTCATTTTCACCATTTTCTTCATTATCATTATTACACCAACCATCAACTTCTTCATTGATACCATCAAACTTATTGATATTTAAATTCTGTATTTTATTTCCCTTCCTACCCATATAATTCAAATTACCTCTATAACTTCGATGTAATACATAACTATGAATCTCTTTATTATTTCCTTTCTTCAATTTTATTTTTCTTTTCATATTCTCTTCATCACCTTTTAATGATAATAATTCATTAGTATTATCCAAAGTCAATTTCTCTTTCAATCTGTTTTCTATTGTTTCATTGGATAAAGAATCCACAACACTACAACATGATTCTGTTCTTGATTTTATTTCTGATTCATTATCTAATCTTATTAAATCAGGACTTGAAACTGGAGAATTATTACTGTTCAGTCCATCTAAATTATGATTAAAATACTTATTCTTATCTTTATTAAAATGTGAATGCATCAAAACTGATGGTTTAAAACTATAGGATATTGATGGAGAAGAGCAATAAGGTGGTGCAAAACGTGATGATGATGATGATGACAGTATATTATTAACATCATAACAACTATTTTTAGTATTTATCTCATTCTCATTTGGTAATATTTCATTATTATTATTGTCTAAGACTGTAGAAACCATTTCTTTTGCTTCACTATCGATAGGTCCAATTGTTGATAAATCAAATGGTTGTTGATTCTCATTTAAATTATCTCTTTCATCTTCACTGCTTTTCTCTTTTATCTCTTCTTCATCATTATCATTCATATTTTCTTTACTGTATATATTATAGTTATTATAATATTCATCCTGGAGATATTCCTGCAATACTAACTATATTTGGACTGGCTCTATTACTATTACTATTTTTAGGTGAAGAAACTGGAGCTAAAGAAAATGTAGATAATTCTGATATTCCACTTGATATTTCCTTTTGGATTGTTTGCTTTGGAGATACATTTATCTGTGGTCTATCTTTTTTTGATTTCTTTTCGATTGAATACATGATATTTGCTGAATGATGATAAGTAGATTTATTGGAGGGTTTTGATTTAGGAGGAGCTGGCAATATTGATGAACGAATTGGATAAGATTTTGAAGGTGGTCTGAACGTTTCTAGTGATAATTTTATTGACGGTTCTGTATAATGTATGTTTCTTTCTGATTTTGGGGGAATTTTATCAACAGAACTCATTTTAGATAAAGCAAACATATAAGAATCACATTTAGATTTATATATAGATTTAGTCTTTTCTTTACCAACTTTTGTTAATTAAAGAGCTTTCACTTCTCACTAGATCATCATCAAGGAAAGGTACATACCTACACAATATAATAAATACTATACCACATCAATATGAACAATAGCTATTGAGAAAAAATGATTTGTAACAATATAACAGTTGACAAGTAAATTACTATAATCATGTCAATTATTAATTGTAAGTCGATATGCTTGAAATTTGTTGATGAAATGAGTTTGGACAAAAAAACAATAGAAAAATCAAATGAATTGATAAAAATAAATCAACATATTTATAATGTTGGCTTAAATCTTCTAAAAGAAAGTATACAATAATATTAAACAGGATTAGATGATAATAAGAAAGTAAATTTGTTTTGTTCAAGATTATTATTAATTCTATTGTCTCCTTCCTTTGAAAATATCAAAAGTCACTTATTTAAACTGTATATAACATATATTTTTATTAAATGAACAGTTTTGCAAAGATATTGGATAAAATGGAGGATATAAACATTTTTTTGAAGAATCAGATAGAAATGCTCACTTTCTACAAATTTGACATCCCTAATATATGTGATAACAATGGTATATTTATATATTTGTATTTATATTTGTAGAATGTACCTTCAAAGATAAGATTT
Organism: Proteromonas lacertae; assembly: GCA_002245135.1. NCBI lineage: Eukaryota > Bigyra > Opalinata > Proteromonadidae > Proteromonas > Proteromonas lacertae. The sequence goes on from NGBS01000873.1 coordinate 134,514, forward strand.
ACATAATTACCACTTTACTAGAAAATCCATTAACAGCTACTTCATTTATTACTGCTAAATATAATACTGAATTGATATTTGAAACAGTTACAAATATTTTATCAAATCTGATTGACAAAGAAATTACACTGGAAAGAGAAGATATATGCTCAATAGTGTGTAGAATATACCAAATATATGGATTATTATTGCAATCTAAAGTGTATGTAAATAAAAAGGAGTATAATTCATATTATAAATTGATTTGTGAATATGGATATGAATTTCTCTCATCTTTACAATCTACAAAAGTATAATGTATTATATTTTATATATGTATAGAATAATTATATTCACATATCATTTATAATTCTACTAATATATTGTAATTATTTGAATTTAAACAAAGATACTTTAAAATACAATGAATCTGAAGAAACTAAACAATTTTTTCATTTATTAGATGTTATTCTATCAGAAGATAATGCTGAAGATACTAAAAATGATGAAATTATCAATTATGGTATTATAATGGATAATACAATGTTTAAATTATCAATAATAAGATCTTATTTACTCATTTTACCATTTGATAGTTTTCAATCATATTTACCACCAATATTCAATTATTTATCCATATATTGTGAGAATAGTGATTCAAATATATCATTTTATTCATTTCAATTATTAGAATTATGGTTAAAGACAGTAATCAATGTTGAGGAGAGTAAAATATCATTTATAAATACTTATATTTTATTATTGAAGTTGTTATTCAACAATTGGGAAAATCCAGTAAAAGTCACATCCTATCAGATAATAAATATATTTACTCTGTTTATTCAACATAATAATAATATTTTTAACTATTTCAGTGATTTAATACTCTCATTTTGTTTAACATCAAATATCAAATACAATTGTTTATCAATTATAGTGAAGTATATTGGTTATGAATATATATTGAATTATGATAAGAATATTATAACGAATTGTATTTTAGATATGGGTATATCAACTACAATTTCATCATTATCTACAAATCTAATAATTGAATTATTAATGGATATGAAGAAGAAGAACGAAAAAGACAATAATGGCTCAAACTATTTGAATAAACATATTAAGGATATATTTGATGCTTATTTCATTGATAATAATAATAGTTTTAGACATAATTATTGTATTTACTTACTAAAAGAACTATTAATCAATATACCAGAAGTATTACCAATCATGTTTGAATTAGTTAATAGAATGATAAATGATAGTAATAATCAACATGAGAATGAGAGTTTAGAGATATATTTATATCTTTTGAAATATATTAAAACATTAGGGATTGGATCAACAAAGTCAACAAAGCATTTAGAAATATATTCTAATCCTTTTTCTGATAGATTTCCATATTCAGTTGATTTACTCAACCATACTATTATTTCATTTTATAGTAATATAAGACTATTGACATTAGATTTATTGTGTTATTCAAAGAAGACTAATTCATTGCCATGTCAAAAAGAATATGAATTGATATTATTATATTTGAAGAATGTAATTAAATGTTGTGTAGATACAGAATAGTATATAATTCTTATTATGTGTATAGTTCATCTGCTTCAATATCATTCAAAGTCTTGCTTCAAAGATTAAATAATGGAATAATTTCAACAAACAAATTGCTGAAGAATGAGAAGAAAGAAGATGTTAAAAAGTATAATATCTTTCAATTTATACACTGTTTACAATAGAGAAATGGAATATAAAATCACAATAGCACATCAATTCCTTGAAGATTCATTAAAGTTATTACTTTCTTCAGTCTATGAAGGAATTATAGAGTTAAGAATTCATTTTATTTTGATGATAATTCTTCAATACACAAATAATATATCAATAGAAACACAATTCAATTTATATCAATATTTTAACATAAATATAATCTCATCATTATTCCATATATTGTTTGAAGGTTGGGATGAAGTGAGAGATATTGTTATGACTTTATTGCTACAGATTCCAATATCGAAATACAATGAAATTAACATAAATGAGACATTGAAATGGCTATTAATAAAGACCAAAAGCTTTAAACCAAAAGATTGTGATGGCTCAGGAAAATTGTTATATTTCATATACTTAAAATATGTTGTAGAGAATAATATAACACTGAATTTGTTGGATTATGAAGAATTTGATGAAGATAGTAAAAGTAATAAGATGTTAAAACAATTGAATGATAAATATATACCTCAGAATAACCAATTGTCATTTATTAATGATATATTTATATTGTTGTTAAGAAGATTACCATTGTGTTTAACTGAGAAAGATAATTATAATGAATTAAATGTAAAGAATATACCAATACTTCAAGGATTATTATGTTGTTTAAAGTATATTTATAACAGTAACAACAATGATATAATAAAATCAATACCAAATGAAATTGTGAATGAATATTTGAATATACTTTATGTAGTTTATAAATACGTATAATTGTAATATTTATATATAATGATAGTGTGTTTACTTTCTTACTGATAATCCTATAGAGAATATTTTTGACAATAAATATGATGATGATAAAGAAAGCGAAGATGATGATGTGGTGTATAAGAGTGAAGGAGGATTAGATCAGAATAGAAAGTTGGTAATTGATTGTAGAGGTCATTTAATAACAGATAATGATGATAATAATAATAATAATGGTGAAACAATTATTCAAACTCCATCAATCATCACAGCATCTTGGATTAGTTGTAGAGAATGTTCGATGTTAATATCATATTTTATACAATCTTATACTTCTAATGGTATATATATATATATATATATATTACCTGTTTATATTATTCTTATAGATATAATATCAAATGAAATATTGATGAAATGTTCAAATATTATCATTTCATCACTTCTGACTATTAAACATCTTGGAGCTATTTTGTATATCTCTGAATCACTTGAGTTGTTAGTAAAGTCTTTATTACAATCAAAGAACAATGAAATATCAAAGTATATAATGATTGGTTGTTAATATTATGTGATTAGATTACCATCTTATTGGTTAAAAGAGTTACTCAACAACACTAAACTGCACAGAATCAGATTCATTTTAAGAAGAAGTGTTGGTTATGTAAAGTCATTAATATCAATACTAAAAGCAGAAAAACCTAATTCAAGACATGAATTACTTTGTAATACAATAGAATATATAATAACTTCATTAAAGGAAGAATCGGATGATAATTGGAAGATAAAAGTACATTCATTGAATGTATTGAAAGGAATAGTGAGTAATTCGAATTTAGCAGCTTATCTATCTGATTATTATTCAGAATTGTTTATAATATCAGTTAATGGGTTTAATTCAGAAATGTATAATGTTAAAATTTGTAATATATCTCAAATAGATGGTCAATAAAGAATTCTTCACTGATGTTATTCACTGCAATAATTCTTAGAATGATTAGTACAAATAAATATCAACAAAACCTTAATAATGATTCAAAATCAAATTATAATTACTCATTTTCACAGTTCTTTAATTCTTATCCAACATTATACAATTATTTATTAAATTACTTCAATGAGATTAAACAGAGTAATAAACAAAATGATTTATCCATTTACCCTCTTATTCTATTACTCTCTCATTTAAAATCTGATTGTTTAGATAATAGTAATACAAAATATTCATCATTAGATTATTTCAATGGAATTACACCAATAGGAAAGAGTAATAATGAAATGATAAGAATAATTACTTCTAAATCACTTGTATATACGATTATATTATTTTGTATTGTTATAGAAACCACTCCTATCTAAGTCAAATCTTTATATTATTTTCCCATCACTTTATGAAAAATTTTATCAATGCTTTAAAGATGGAAATACCAATTATAGTCATGGTTTACTATTACAAATACATGAATGCTTTGATTATTGTGTGAATAACAATCTATATAGTAAAGATAAAAGAATAGATTGTTATTTATTGTTTTTTATTAGAAATATAAGTATGGATTTGATTAAACCAAATATAAAGTGTTATTCTATTCGTGTTGTAATAGTAAAGATATTAAAAACCTTTTACTCCATTTATAATGAAGAATCTGTGGAAATTGTGAATATAAAGAGAGTCATAAACACCATCTTAGGTGAAGAAATAATCAATAATATTAACATAGATAATGATTGTGTTGATTATATGTTATTCTGTAAATCAATTATAGATATGTATATTGAAATGAATAATAGTGACAAGTGTATATCATCATCCTCTTTCTTAAATACTGTTTTGCAGTTAACAATATCATTAAGAACAGATATCCGATTATATACTACGCAAAGAATTAAGAAACTGTTCAAGAGTAGAGAATTAGATGATGTGATAGCTAAAACATTAATATTACCCATACTAAATAGTGTAGAGAATGAAAAATATCACGTAATTCCTCATAAATTTCACTTATTAAATCGAATTGTTATTAATACTTCAAAAGAAACGTTATTGGTTATAATGAACGAATCAATTGAAGTAATACAATCATATATAAATATTTTAATAAAGAATGGGAATAATAATAACTCTAGCAAAATCATAAGAAGGTTTTTGGAGTTTGTTTGTTCTTTTTTATGTTTTTTAGATGAGTTGAAAAGTTATACTGAATTGCTGAATTCTCTTTGTGATATTATGTTAAAGAATGTAAATGATTCTGTGTATATTCGTTATTCAATAAGTCAGTTGATAAAAATATTCATTCCTAATGGTGTTAATGATTCATTTTTCAAAACATATTTGAAATTGACATTGAATTTAATAGATGATGATAATGAATTAGTTCGTGAGAATATAAACAAATCTTTGGTTATATTTTTAAACAAACAACGACAACAACAAACAGGAGAAAAGAAAATATTGTTCAATCCAAATAATGTTGAAGAATTATTTTACTATTTCTTGTCTAGTGTAAAAGTTGATAAAGAAATAATGAAAATAGTCTTAGATCCTTTATATGAAGAATGGAAAAGTTTGTCTAACAATCATGAAACTGACTATATTGTGTATGATAAAGATGAAGATAGCTTTTATTCAGAGAAATATTACAAATTTTTAAATATTCTTTATTGTTACAATAATTGGAAGAATAGTGAAATTAATATAGCAGAAGAAATGAGAAAAACTGCTAATAAAGTTATAGAGAATATAAAAGCTGATAGATACAATGTAGGGATTTATTATGCAAAATTAATATTAAATGAATAAGAAATGGTTTTTAAATATTTATTTGTTTGTTTCAAACAATACTCGACAGCTTCAATATATCATTATCAATACTTTCATTTCAGGGAAATTTTACTTTTTGGAATGATTCTTGAAAATTATTCGCTTCATATTCATTCAAATCAGTTACGTCTAATAAATCATGAATGAAAAATAATTTGAAGAAATAATAATCTAAAATAGATTCTTTCATATATGGTAAATATAATAGCTAATTTATTAGACACATAATCAATAACAGACATATTATTATTTATTTATAGTATTTTCTAATTGTTTTATCTTATCAAAACTATCATTCAATGTAGTTTTCATTATTGGAATACCATAATATGACTGTGGACTTACACCATTTACTTTAATAATTACATAATCACCTTTATTAATTACACTATTATCTACTGATGTTTTATTTCCATGTATAACACACATTTTATTTCCTTCATATTTACCTATATACTGAACATTATCTTCACTAGATCTTTTACTATTTCTTTCTACTAACACAGTACAATAACGACCAATCATCTTCTTTCCATTATTCAAAGATATTTCATTTTGCATTGTGTTTATTTCATTTAATCTTTTCAATTTTACTTCTTTTGGTAAATCATTATCTTTGTAATGTTTAAATGCGTATGTATGCTCTCTCATTGAATAGGCAAATCTATATACTTGATCATACTTTACATATTTTAATAAACGATACGGTATCTTGATGTTCTTCTTCAGTTTCACCACAAAATCCACATATTAAATCTGTTTCTAAATATATATTTGGAATTTTCTATTTAAAACAACACAATTATAAATAAGAATTATACTGCTTTTATTGTATCAATCAGATTAATATAATTTTCTCTTGTATAACCTCTATTCATTCTTTTCAATACATTTGTATTACCACTTTGAACAGGTAATTGTAAGCTATTACAAATGTTGTGAGTATCTTTGATCAAATCAATTAATTTCATTGGAAAGTCTTTTGGATGAGGAGAAATAAACCTAATTCTTACTTCAGGAGATAAATCTGATAATTCTTTTAATAAATGAACAAATCTATATCCTTTATCAATATTGTTTTTATAATTACTTGTAAAACCTGGTGTTAGTTCATATTCACTTTCTACATCACCACTTCTATTTATATAATACAATTATTTGTAAAAATTATACATATCATGATAAGAATTAACATTCTGTCCTAACAGTATCAATTCTTTATATCCTCTATCTATTAAACCTTTTGCTTCATTGATTATAGATTGTAGTTTTCTACTACTTTCTCTTCCTCTTGTATATGGAACAATACAGTATGAACACATGTTATTACAACCTCTCATTATTGGTATATAGGTTGAAACATTGTTTTCTAAATGTCTATCTGGTACTATATTATCATAATGTTGATATTCTGGTTTTATGTTGATATATTTTGGTGATTTAACAATTTCTGATAAATGTTGGTATTGATCAGGTCCTAGAACGATGTCTGCACCTTCATTCAGCAATTTTTCCTTTAAATGACGAGTCATGCAACCTAGTATACCTATCAAATGTGGATCTCCAGTCATTTTTCGTCTTTCATTCAATTGTGTAATTCTTTGTAATACTTTGTTTTCAGCATGTTCTCTTACGGCACATGTATTTAATAGAACAATATCAGCATTATCATGTTCTATTTCAGTAAAACCATTCGCATTGAGAATTGAACGAACTACATTGCTATCAGACAAATTCATTTGACATCCATATGTTTTTAGAAAATATGTCTTTGGAACATAAATAATAGTAGTATCAGCAACACTAGAAGACTATTATTAATGAATTAGTGAAAATACTGAGATAAATTTCACATCAATGGGGAATTTATTTAATAAAAAAGGTTTTGATAATGATTTTAATCTAGATAAACTCCTTGATCGAGAAAAAAATGACATTTAAATGTTTGTAATTCACTATATAACGACATTATTTATTATTTGATTATGATTTGAAAAAGCAATAAGAAAAATGAATAATAGAAATCAGAATGAATATTATAATAACAGAAGACCATACAATCAACAAAATAATCAAAGGCAGCAATATGGTAACCAGCAAAGATATAATAATATCAACAATAACAACAATTATCGAAATAACCAGAATCAAAGGAACAATAATTACCAGAATAACAATAGAAATATGCAACAGAATAATGGAAATCAATTCAGACAACAAAATCAGAGGTATAACCAACATAATTATCACAACCTTCAACAAATACAACAACAACAACAGCAACAACAGCAACAACAAATGATATTACAATATAACAGTAATCAAGAGTTACTTTGGTTAAAATCATTTTTAGAAAAACATTTAGTAGAATCAATTGATTATACATCAGGTAAGTTAAAGAAAGATCCATTGAAGAAAGAATGGACAAAATTGAAAATTATGAATGAATTATCAAACATACAAACATCACTTAAACATTTAAATGAATCTCTTTCAACTCTATCATCAGAGAATATAGATAAAATGAATGAATTTAATTTTGAATTGGATAAAGTAGAAAAGAACTTAAATGAAATATCAGATCCTAAAATATTAGAAATTGTAAAAGACAAAATAAAACAATCTTTGAAAAAGAAAATGTGGAAAAAGAAAAGAGAAAAAATATTAAAAGCAGAAAGAGCAGTTGCAAGAGCTTTAAAACAAAAAAGAGAAAAGTATTTATTATTATTATTACTTATTACTTATTAAAATAGAGATATTGATGAATATTATACACAAATGAGAAAAGAAGAATTAGAAGAAATGAAAAAGAAAGAAGAATTAGCAAAGAAGAAGAAAGAAGAAGAAGAAGAGAATAAAATGAAAGAAAAACGAAAGAATTTTGAGATGTTAATAATGAAAATGATTGAATTAAGAGATATTAGAAGGCAAAAACAGAATATGACGAATGTGCCATATAAAGATACAAATGAATTCTTTTTATTAAAGCAAAATTATTACACTTATTTAAAAGAAAAAGAAATGAAAGATGAGAAAGAAAGACTAGCAAAATTAGATAGAAAACAACAACAACAACAACAACCAATGAATAGATTAAGAAGACAATTAGATACAATATCTGTAGAAGATCCAGTTGCTTATTATTATCAAGCTGAAAAGGATATAAATGATTTAATAAAGATAAGAAGAGAATGGGATGAGTATATAGTTCCAGAAGGTACTGTTGGTAGTAGTAAAGTACCTTGGGCATTTGTTGAACCTCCTATTCCATCTAATTATATTTGGGAGTCGTATTTATTAGCTGAACCAAAAGATGTTGTAAATGAGGTAGAAAAAGATGGTGGTAGTGTAAAAAAAAACATAGATAATGAAGAAAATAAATAATTATTTAATTTATATGGAGTGTATTTAGTGTGGGGGAAATATATTCAATTGAAAATGAACATTAAAAAAAAAGGATAAAAATATATACATACATACATAAATATACATATACATGTATATTACACAATAAACAGCAATCATTCTTTTGAAAATGATGGATGATTAATAACTACTGCTCTAATAAAACCAATAGAGAATATTTCAATATACTTATTCAACACACATATCCATTTATCTTTCTCCTCTTCAATTTCAGAATATATAAGATATCTTTCATCTTTCAACTGTAATTCAATACAATTTCTATTCATAACAACAAAATTATATCATACGGTTTATTAGATGTTGTTAAGTGTTTGATAGAAGTACAATCAGATAAATTTATTACACCGTGAGGTTTTGTCTAAATAAATACATATAAGAACAAAAACAATACATTTGGACCTTTTGAAAAATACAATTTATTGCCCAAAAGAAAGAAATATCTTAGCCTCCACTGTTTTAACCACATACCTAAAAAATTTAACACATAAACACATAAAATACTCTGTTTAATCAAATAACCTGAGTAATCGGGTTGAAAATCAGCAGCAAAAATATCTATAGTCTTTTTATTTTCATTCATATATCACAAAAAACAATTTAAAAGGTTGGAGGTAAATTACGATGTCATAAATTATCATTTTTACCACATTTTGACATTTATAATTACATTTCTAAAAATGGATAATGAAGAGATAATTATTCTTGATTTTGGCTCTCAATACAGTCATCTGATCGCTAGAAGACTTAGGGGTATGAAAATTCTACTTAATACCTAGAATTGAATATCTATTGTGAATTATTAACTTGTTTAGTGAAGGTAGATGAGTTTAAAGAAAGAAAAGGAATAAAGGTATTTGTTCTGTTATTATTCAATATAGGGAGTCATTTTTTCAGGAGGTCCTTGTGGAATTTATGAAGAAAACGCTCCTCATGTTGATACTGAAGTTTGGAATTACATAGCTGAACATAAATTACCGATTTTAGGTATATGCTACGGTTTACAAGAGATTATCTATAAATTTGGAGGTAAAGTAGAAGCTACTAAAAAGAGAGAATATGGTAAAGCTGAATTAATACAATTACCTTTAGAAGGAGATATAAAGAAAGGAGCAGAAGCCCTGTTTACTGGTGTATCGAATAAAACTCAAGTCTGGATGAGTCATGGAGATAAAATCAATGAAATTCCACCAAATTACGTTGATATTGGTACAACTTCCAACTCAAACCATGCATGTATAATGAATTTAAATGAAAGAATCTATGGTATTCAATTCCATCCGGAAGTTACACACACTTTAGAAGGCAAAATATTATTAAAGAATTTCGCTATTGGAATATGTAATTGTAAAGCCACTTGGAACATGGGTTCTTTCCATGAAAATATAATTAAGTCAATTCGTGAAAAAGTAGGTGATAGTCATGTAATAGGTGCAGTTAGTGGTGGAGTAGATAGTACAGTCGCAGCATTATTAATGAACGAAGCAATTGGTAAACAATTCCATGCAATATTAGTGGATAATGGATTATTAAGAAAAGATGAAGCAAATCAAGTAATGATAAGATTAACAAAAGATGGAATAGATTTAAGAACTGTAGATAAAAGTGATTTATTCTTAGACTTATTAAAAGATGTAAGTGATCCAGAAAAGAAGAGAAAAATTATAGGAAATACATTCATAGATGTATTTGAAGAAGAATCAAAGAAAGTTGAAGAATCAATCGGTAAGAAAGCTGATTTCTTATTACAAGGTACATTATATCCAGATGTTATAGAATCTACCAGTTTTAGAGGACCAAGTGCAACAATTAAGAGTCATCACAATGTCGGTGGATTGAAAGACAAAATGAAGTTGAAATTGATAGAACCACTTCGTGAGTTATTTAAAGATGAAGTAAGAGCATTAGGTCGTGAGTTAGGTTTAGATGAGAAATCTGTAAGTAGACATCCTTTCCCAGGACCAGGTTTAGCTATTAGATGTATTGGTGATATTAAAAAAGAATATTTAGATATTATCAGAGAAGCCGATGATATATTAATCTCTGAATTACATGAAAGTGGTGATTATTATAAAATTGGTCAAGCATTGTGTGTGTTATTACCAATAAAATCTGTTGGAGTGATGGGAGATTGTAGAACTTATGAAAAAGCAATTGCTTTGAGAATTGTTCAAACAACTGATTTTATGACAGCTGATTGGTATAGAATTGATTATGATTTATTGGGTAAAATCAGTAATAGAATATTAAACGAGGTTCATGGTGTTAACAGAGTTGTTTATGATATTTCATCAAAACCTCCAAGTACAATTGAATGGGAATAATTTGATAAATTTTATTTTATTTTGTATTGTTGATTTGCTATTTTATGTTTTAAACATTCTTCAAATTTTTTGTGTGTTGCAAAATAAATTTTGAATAACCATATATTTTAAAAATGTCTTCAAAAGACATTCTATATCATAAAAAAATCAGGAAAATACTTGTAGAACATTCTAGTGAGTATATATTGCATATAAATGAATTAGAGCCTTAACACCAAAGAAAGTAAGAACATATCTTGCTAAAGAGTTAAATCTACCACCAAGTGAATTAGAATCAATAAAAACTTACATATCTACTGTAACTGCTGTATATATAATCTATGCATACCATAGAGTGAAGTTGAACAATTAAACGCTTTAAAGAACAATCCTCTTACTAGAGCAAAAAGACAAGCAGCTAGATATGTATATATTTAGAATAATATATATATATATTATGAAATAGATATCAAAAGCTCAATCATCTCCATATTTTAACTTTTTGAATGAATACAGAGTAATTCTTAAAGCACAAGATCCATGTAAATATACTTATCTATATTAATTTTGTTAGTATTATCAATGAGTGCTTTGAATGAGATATGTCTGTCAAAATGGAAAGCAATGTCTGAAGAAGAAAAGAATAAATACAATACAACTATAAAACAGAGTAATATTCAAGGAGGAGGTAGTGAGATATACGATGAAACAAAATATATTGAACATTACTTAATAAGAAGTGGTTTTCATCAATTCTATGAAATTAACAGTAACCAACTGATAATATCATTTCAGGATGTAACTCCAAAAGAATTGTATGATGTATGTACAAACAGATGGAATAATTTAACGAAAGAACAAAGAATAGTATATATATCTATATTTATATAAATATAAATAGATGTATAATAATCGATCTACAGTCAATGTTCAAGATGATGCATTTGAGTATAAATATAATATTTGATATAATTATTATAATAATTTTTAGATCAACAATTCCACCATTACCTCGTTCTCCTTATTATGTATATCTTCAAAGTCAAAAAGATGAAATGATAAAATTATATCCAAGTATAATAATTATAGTTTGTTATTAAATAGATAATACATTAATTGATATAGAAAAGATAATATTTGAAAATTGGAAGAGGTTAGATGAATCAAAAAGACAAGATTATTATTTACGTTCACAGCAAGAACAAGATCAATATCCACTTACAGTTACACAATGGAAATATGAATTGTATTGAATAATTACATTTTATTATTTTTGTTTTTTTAGCCCTGAAATACAAAGAAGAATTTTAAAGTTAAAGAATTGTTTAAATAATTATACTGAATATCATTCTGATTGTATATATATATATATATATATATATATTATTAGCAATGTCTAGAGATGAATGCTTACATAGTTGGAGTTTAATGACAAATACCCAAAGAATTGTATTGTTTTTGTTGAGATTTATAAATAGAAATATTCTGGTGATATAAAGAATTTGAATTTACCTTATGAAGACTTTTTACAATCAAAAGTTACATTTAATCCGTTTGTTCCTCTGTTTGTTCGATTTAAAGATCCTCATTTCATTAATGTATATTTTATATTAATGATATTTTAATAGGATAGAGAAATATGGTAATTGTAAATATATATAATATATATATGTCTATGCATTTTTTGTTGATTTTTGAAATTAATATAAGAATACTATTTTCAACTGAATATACTATTTGCATCAGTTTTGTATACATCATCATTACAATTTCATAAAATTTTATCATCAAAACACTAACTAACACTATCACTTACTATTTATCATTTGTATTATTACAAAGTATGCAATATACATTAATAAATCATAATAAAGTATAATTGTTTTTATCACGCCTTCTGCATATAAATTAAATCACATTTTAATTTTTGGGTTATTCAAAATTTTGATAAAAATCGAATTTCGTTATTTTTGTTATATATTTACATAAAGATGATAATAAAAGTAAATAAAAGCATAAGAGAAGAGGGGTATTTTTTATATTTATTTTTATGATAGATTATGTCGAAAATTGGTCGAAAGTGGTTTTGGTGATATAGAAGTGAAAATTGGAGATAGCCGAATAATGTCAATCAAGTCAATTTTAGTGAATGGAAATGAAACTGTAAAGAAACTGTTGTTAGATCGTGAGTTTGTTGGAGTTTTAGAGTTATATGAAGAAATCGAAGAAATTGGCTATTATGAGATGGAGAAATACTACAGTGGTGGTGAACTGATAATCTGTAAAGAGAATGTGATGTGAAGTGTTGATGTTTTGTTTATGTTATTGTGAAAAAGAGATAATAAATGATTGTTATGAATTTGTGAAAGAATAATATAGATGATGAAGTATTAATGAAATTAATTCATATCTGTAATGTATTTGGTGGATGTCTGAGAGAGATAGAAGACTTGAAAAATATGGAAATAGAAAAGCGAGGATATAAATATTTATATAAGAATGAATATTTGTTGAGATTAGAAATGAATAATTTGAGTAGAGATATTAAATATGAGAGATGTGATAATAGTGAATGAATTATGGTTATTAAATCGTTTATTAGAATGGTATAAATTCCAAAAGAATAAGAAAGATAATAAAGAGATAGAAGATGATTTCAAACATTTGATAGAAGAAGATATCGATTGTGAAAAGATAAAAGAGAAAAAGATAGAAAAAGAGAATAAAGAAATGTTAAAAGAAATGAATATAAAATTAAAGAAAAATGAATGTAAAAATCATATAGAAATATATTGTATAAAAGATGAGAGAATTCAAAATGTGATAATCAACAAATACAATGAAGATAATAAAGAAGAAGACTTTAATGAAGAAGAAAGAAGAATATTGGATAAGATGAAAGAAGAAGAATTGAATGATGAAATACTGTGTATATTAGAAATGAATAATATAAAAATGATGGAAATAGTATTGATGATAATGAAATATAAAAATATGAAAATGGAAAGTATAAATACTAAAAATATATTTAAATAGAATATATCTCAAATATAGAAAAGAGAAATCTATTGGATAGATTATGTATAGAATATAATGAGAGTAAAAGAAATCGAACAATGAAATGTTTATATTTGTTTGTTGATGATAAGAAGAATATTTCAATAATAGGAAGAAGTATGTGGAAAAGAGATTCTTTTCAGAATATTGAATGAAGATTATTATTTAATCTCCAAATCCATAGAATTAGTAATAGAATATATAAAAGAGAATAAATTGAGTTTTGAAGAAGATGAAGAAATGATTGTAATAATGAAAGATAAAGAATTATTGAAAGAATTAAAAACAAAAGAAATCACATCATTTTCATATCCTCAATCAGAATATTCATTTATATTAGATGAAGAAATGTCAATAATTCCATTATTTGATGGAAATCGATGTGAATTTTCAATAAATCCTTCATTGCCAGATGGAATAATGATAAATAAAGAAAATGGAATAATTAATGGAAAAGTGAATAAAGAAATCGAAAAGAGAGAATATGAAATAAGTTGTAAGAATATTGTAAATGAAAAGAAATTCAAAATATCATTAGAGTTTGTTGATGTAAAATTTACAGAATTAAACAAAAGTAGAGGAATATCAATATCAAATAATGGAAAAACAATAACAAATGCAAATTATGACTATTATCATTGTTATTTGAATTTGATAATGGAAAATGGAGTTTATCATATCAAATATCAATTTCATCAAAATAGAAATTATTATGATGGTATGATGTTAGGATTATCAACTAATAATACATATTCTGGTAATCATATTTATTATCAATCAACAACATGTAATTATGCTGCTTGGAATGGTAAAAGTCAAGATATAACTGATTATTGTCATATTGGAAGAGTTGTTAATTCAAAATCCAAATTTCAATAATCATGGAGATGGTTCAATTTATGAAGTGATTGTTGATATGAATAAAAGAGAATTTTGGATTAAGTCATAATAATTCATCTCCTGTTTTACTTGTTAAAGATTTACCTTCTCCATTTATATCCATATGCTGAATTATATGGTGAAAACACTTCAGTTGAATTATTAGTCAGTTTCTCATCATGATTAAATAATTTGCTATATTTATTATTTCGATATTTTTTAAATGAGAAAAAAAGAAATAAAGATATAAAAATGGTGTTGTTTAAAATATAATTGATTTTATTCATTCAGAATATTTTTTTGTTTCAAACGCTACTATAGACATAATTGCATCAGCTGAGATGAATAGAATGTGAAAATATCGATATTAAGGAAATTATAAATGGAAAAATGAAAATTGTGTTCAAGCCTCTTTCAAGCCTATTCTTCAAAAAATTGGAAATAGCCCAAAATGGTTAAATCGAATTAAAACTATATTATTGTATGGTTTTGTATGTTTACTATAGTATTTTGTTGTTATAGAAGGCAAGATATTATTTAAAACTTTAGTATTTTACACAATTTTGTGAATTTAGTTCTATAAATTATTGTAGGTTACGAAAGTTTGAATGAAATGTTTGAATAATCCAAAGAGAAGAATCTAAAGAAATATGCACATTTGATGTGAAGAATGAATAGAAGTCCAAAGAAATGGGATATTCATTTCCGCATAATTATAAAAGATATTAGAAAAAGCTACAAAACAATAAAATAGAAATATGTGAAATTCAGTTGATTTATTCGAAGCTTATGATTTATGGTATTATTGGTTGATGGATTATAAAACAGTGACAATGAGTGGTGAAATATAATATTATCACAATTTCGCGGATTTCCTACAAAGATATGTTTATTTATGTAAACAGTGCTATAGGATGGTATTTAATATAGATGATGAAGTAGCTGAAGTAGTATTTTAAAGAGAATTATTTAAGAAAGATGTATTTGATAAAAAATTCGTTTTAAAAAACATGAAAAGGAAGTATTATTAATAGAAATTGCTATACAATTTTATTGTTTTATATCTATTCTAAAACAGAATATTATGATATACTAAATTAGAACTTTGTTTTAAATTATTGAAAGAGCTTGTTTTTATGAAGAGTTTTCTATATTTTGTATTTGCAGATTTGAGTTTTCATGTGATTTATCTAGAAAGTCAATAACACATCATCAAACATATATTTAGATTACTAACTTAATATTTAATTTATATTTCGATTGAAATTCAAATAAATGTCTATACAAAGAAGACTTTCCACATTCATCAATCATATTATCTATTACATTAAAAAAATATGAAATACTATTTATATATAATGTTTGTAAATGAGTTAATAAAGACAGTTTATTATATAATGACTGCAAAGAACTATTTGTTATTCTATTCTCTGAAATATCTAATAACCTCACTCCTTTAATTGAATCAATGTTATTCATTAAATCCTCAAAATACTTATCACTTATATTTAAAGCTGTTATATAAATATAATAATCATAAGAGAGATATACACTTCAATTTCATCATATAACACTCTTCTGAATTCTTGAAGATATTCGATTCAAATACACTTTTAAATTCTATATTCTTATATATTAAATCATTGAGATATTGAATCTCATATTTATCACAAAACGAATAACAATTCCACATCTTATGAAGAAGAAATAAACACTGTTTCAATTCTCCTGATTCATTATATACATCACATAACATTTTCAGTAATTCTACGTTGTACAATAATAATATAAATACTTCGATTATATCTAAACAGATAATGCCTATTTTTGAAGTAATACACGTTATTATTTAAGAGTATGTTAAGAGGAATTGTTTTTTCTATTCTATCATTAAATCTACTATCTACATCCATTTCTATATAGATTAAAAAAGCAATTAATAATATACTGTTTAATGAATCACATAAATTATCACAACTAATTCTCTTGAATGGATTTATTTGTGTTAAACTATTGAATAAAAACTGATAATTTGTATTTTTAATATCAATATTTAATTCATCTTTATCTGAATAAAGATTCTTTATTCTATATTTTTCAATCCCATCATTCAAACTTTTTCCATTCAATATAAAATACATTATGCAACCAACACTAAACATATCCGATGTTTTGTTTATTTCTTTCTTTAATATCACTTCTGGAGGCAAATAACTGTAAGTTGTTAAAGGCAATAGTATATCAGATCTTAAGTTATATAAACAATAATCATCAATAAACAGATTAAAATCTTTGTCAAATAGGATATTAGTAGGTGATAGACTACCATGAATTAAGTTAACTGAATTTAGACCTTTAATTGCTAAGCAAATATCTATCAAAATTTTGTTTATATTTATTATTATTTCTTCTCTATCTTTCAGCATTTCAAGAGAGTATGATAATTTTGGTTCACTAATTTCAACGGATAATTGACTAAATCTAAATGATATTATTGGTAATAAAAAACTGAATTTCATTATATTAATAATATGAGCAGATTCTTCATAATGTTTCTTAATAGAAGTAAAAGATGGATTTATAACTTTGATCTTCTCTTGTGTTGATGTTTCTTCTTTTATAATATTACCAGTAGAATTATTTGGTATTACTATATAAGCTGCTTTTGATGAATATTTTCTACATTTTGGATAGTGTTCTCTATAATATTATAAATCAATATATATACTTTATGAAATCTTTACACAATCTTATTAACGAAACATCATCACTATTATTCAATACATATTCTATTTGTTCAATACAACTTTTATCAATAAACATTTGAAAATATTTATGTGAATCAATTGAATTGTTTATTTCTTGAGCTTCTGAATTCTATTAAATTACATACCTATAAACATTTTAATACTCCTAATATATCATCATAAATATAGATTGAACTTTCAACAATATTATTATAGTCAATCATTCTGATAGTATAATTCACTAAATCAAATATTCCTAGATGAATCATTTCATTAACAGTATTTATATCTCCTTTATTTATAATACTTTGAAATATGGAGATGATATAACCAATTTTTGTTACTATATCATCTTTGCTATCTTCAACACTGATCATATACTTGAATATATTAATTATTAATGATAACAAACCAGAATTATATATCTTTTTGTAACTTTTATTTGAACCAATTGAAACAATATTCTTTACAATCGTCAAAACTCTTGAAATTACATCATTTTCATCATAACCTTCATTTATTTTGTACTGTCTAAATGCTACAACCAAAACTCTGTATATCTCGATTAACAATCCTTTATTAATAAGTGTAATTCCATAATTATCAGAATTAATAGAAGAAAAGCCAACAAAAGTGTATATTATATATTCTATTAAAGAAGTAATTTCATTCTTTCTATTTTCATTTGACAATAGTTGTATAAGTTTATTACTTGTACTTGAACACATTAATTTCACAAATTCTTCATCATTACTTCTACTAAGCTCACTAAAACTACACACACAAGTAAATATAATGCTTGTAGAAGATGAATTAATGAATATTTCTAACATAGTTGAAAAGAGTAAATAAACATGATTTGGGGATGGAAGTGTTTCATTAGAATGACAAAATAAATATAAACTTGAAGTATAATCTTCTAGAATTGATTCACAAAAATCATTCTATTTAATTATAAAATTATAGTTAATTTATATACATTTTCTATTTTTCCTATAATTATTGGTAAAATATCTTGATTAAGTATCGAATCTCTAACTATATCTGATATTCTACTCAAATTTCCAAGTGTTAACGAAGAAAATTCAATAATTTTATTATCTTCACTGTCATGCATCACTTGACAAATAATATTAACCCCATTTGCTGCAACTATACTCTGCATTTGAAATTATTAAGGTAATAATAATAAAAATAAGTATAAAAATAGGATATTTGATCTTCATTCCCAGTGGACAAATGTAGTATGATATAAATACTAAATTGTTGTATATTAGTATTACTGTTTTGTAAAAAAGATAATAATGTGGTTACAAGACCATTGTCAATTATATCTTGAATTGTATATGATTTGCTTTGATACATATTGTTTAATGCATCTAAAGCTTCTATTACGATGGAATCATCACCAGATTGTAGACCATTTATAACATCAGTGAGCTAAAAAAGTAAAATCTTAGTTATACAGTTCTATATCTCATAAATCGAAAAAATAAAAAAAAGAAACACTTTTGGCTTTTTTTCGGATAACCATAAACCTCCCACTATTTTAAAATCTAAAATGATTACTATTCTATTAATTAATTGTATTTATTTTATATTATTAAATTAAAGAGTGATGGCCTGTACCATCCTGCTTGCATAAAGGACATTTTCTATTATATACCAACCAACTGTCGATACATTCACTATGAAATATGTGATTACAACATAATATCTTTATTTTCTCACCTTCTTCAAAATTATTCAGGCAAATTGAACAAGTATCATAATTTACAAAATCACACGAATTATACACTGTTTCTGGTAATAACATAATTTCTTTATAATCAGCAGCTATAATAGGCTCACGAGGTATCAATGGAATTTGCTATAATCAAGAATAATACAAATGTATATACAAATCTTCTTCTTCTTCTTATTTCTCTTACAAATACAAAGATAAAATAGATACAAACTATAAGAATAGTAACTGTTAATATTGCTAATAAATATAAATATAATATTAATATAGAAAATTATACCAGAAAAATACAAAGTAGCTTTAAGAAATGATGGGTATGGTTTTGGATCATTTTCGGAGAGTGTTAAATGGATTGTAGTTAAATTCAGCGCTTTAATTGATAAATCAACATCATAATAACCACCACCAATTACATACAGAGTGAAAAATAATATTAAATGAAAAAAACACTTATAGCAAAAGAAATTAAAAAAAAAAATGATATAATGATGTTCTATCATCAATAACCATTGAGTAACCAGCTCTAGGATAGTTCAAATCTTTAATCTAAATAAATACATAGATAGATAATATATATACTTTATTCCATATCAATATTTTCTCAGTTATATTCAACACCAATGTAATTCCACTAACACTTTCACCTAAACCATAAGGATATAATCCTCCATGTAATATAAATAAATCTTTATAAAATACAGCACTATGTAAATATCTACAATAATGGCCATTTTTTGGGTATAACTCATACCATTCATTCTTTTCTACTATATAATACCATATATCACATAATATTTCATTCTTTTCATAGGATAATCCACCATGTATGAAAAAATAATGTAAAGTTGTTGTATTCTTTTTATTATCAATAAATTCATACATTGCAGCTAATAAATATTAATATATAATATATATATACATGCAAAATAATATCTTTGTTTAGGATATTTCTTAGTATTTATTGTCTTCCATATTCTTGAGGTTAAATTATAAATTGTTATATTATTGTCTATTTTTCTAGTATTTCCTCCCCATATGTATAATAAATCATTTATTGCGAAACTGCTATGACCAAATCTTGATATAAACTGCTGTGGACACTATATATTACAAATATATCGATAATTATACACTTCTGTGATAAGATCTTCTTATTTTACTAGGAACAAATCTATAAATCTCTTTAGTAGTGAGTCCTTTTGAATCAATACCTCCAAGTACAACTAATTCACCTTTTCTACTACCTTCTGTAATAATCGACTAAATATTAACATAATATAATTTTTAAATACCATTGAATGATCAGATAATTCAGAGTCTGTAAGAATAACAGAAAAATTCATCTCTTTTGTGATTGGTGTATCTGTTAAATTGACAACTGTTAGGTGTGCTTCATATCTTTTTTCTCTAGTCATTGAAGCAACTCCACCATAGGAATAAAGAATTGAATCCAAAATCACACTTTTATGAGAAACAATTTTAGATAAAGATTTGGATGTCTCTAATATAGGAATCCAATCTGATGAGGAACAAAATTGAAGGAAGATTAGAAAAATAAACACCATTTTCTTAAAAGAAAACGGATTGATTTTTAAAATTCTTACTAAAAAAAGATTCGTTTCATTCAATTTTAAACTGAATCATGATAATTCGATGAGCAAATATCAGGAAATTACTAATCTATACAATCAAATTGGTCTTTCATCAACACCTACAAATTTAATAAAACCAGAAGAACCTCCTTTCTCATCTGATGACTCATTAAATTCTACAAAATATGTATATCCAATAAATGAGATAAAATAGAATAAAAATAAACGACCACCAACTTCAAATTTAAATGAGCCAGTATATTTTTCTTTAATTTGTGATATTAGAAACCCAAGAAAAAACGGTTTATGTGGGATGAATTGCTTCATAAAAAGTTCTTAGCAAGTATTTTTGATTTTGGACTTAAAAGTAATTGTTTTTTTTCTAATCCTTCTAGCCATTTCCCCAAAGTGGATTCTTCAATCTTTAAATGTTTTTCCAGCTGAACTAACTTCAGAAAATATAAAAAGCCATCTACAAGTAAGATATATTATATATATATATATATTTAATTAGAAATATCGTCTCAATTCACAGAAGAGTAGAGATTCCTTTATAAATTGTTATAATGAGACGATCAAAAATTTAGATAGCCAACCACACGTATACAATTAATAAATAAAATAAAAATAGAATTACTATCAAGCTCCTTCAACAAAATTTAATCTCTATCCAATCTCACTTCCAGATCCATCAAACCCAATGTCTGATATAAATACAAACATTTCTACAACAACAACAACAACAGATACATTTAATCCATTTAGAGGTGATGGTGATGATGATAATGATGAGAATAATAGTAATGACAATATAAATAATAATAATAATCATTCAAATGAGAGTATTTCATATCAACAATGTTTGAATAACTTTCTAAAACAAAAAGTATTGAAATATTCATTATTATTTATAGGAATTATATGATGAAGCAATGAAACAATTACTCTCATCATATCAATCATTAGTAAACATCAATAATAATAATAATAATAATAATATTCCTCAATCACCTCCTTTATTACCATCATCTACATCAATGATATCAAATTCATTGAGTTATGAAATACAACAACAACAACAACTTCCACCACCACCGCCACTACTACTACCTACATCATCATCATTATCAACACAACAACAACAACAATTTCAACTGCAGAATAATAACAATCAAAGTGAAGATATAAAACAGAATTCATTTTTTACACTTCCTTGTATATATATATATTAATTTAATTGAATAGCTCCTTTAGATAATTCATTTTCGTTGTATGGAGGTGAAGGTAATATACAAACAAATGAAATTGTTCCAATGATGAAGCAGATTGAAATGCATAAACAGATTAAGACTCAGCATGATATGAGGTTTGTTGCTAATATGCAACAAAGTGGAGATATATCTCCTTCGATTAGTACAAGTGGTAAAGATGATACTTTTGATTTTTTGAATTAATTTATAAATTATTGTGTATTTATATTATTACATAAGTATTATCTATGATTGTGTATTTATACTGTTCTTTTAACACTAAATAAACTTCATAAATTAACAAAAATATTAAATTATCTATTGTTTATCACTATTATTATCATTATTCCATCCCCATTCAACAGGATTTTGATTATTAAATGCTGATTTTGGAGCTGGTATCATTGAAGGAGGTAGAGATTGAACTTTTACTGGTTCTCTTAGTTCTGGTGGTAAATTACCCAATGCAGCAGATTGTTTCACTTCTACAGGAGTCCATTTCTCAAAGTTAGTTGCTGAATAGTTGTCTCTGAAGATTCCAGGAGGTATTACTCTTGTTGCACTGTCTTGATCTTGAAATGAACTATGAGCATATGGACACGAATTTCCAAGAGAACAATTACCTGTAACTTTCCAGTTTACACATTCTGGTATAGAACGTTCTAATGCTAATTCTTGTGGGTCTAATCAATATATGCGTGTTTTTATATTATTATAATACTCCTAACAGAATCATACCACATCTTCACATTCATTTTATGTTTATAAGAATTAAAATGTTGTGCTCTAATCTCAGCACTATCGTTGAACGTCCTTCTACAATATTCACATGTGTATTTAGGAAGTGGCATTAGGAGAAAAAAAGAAAAATCACTCTCAAACGAAATCAAGCTTTTCAATACTCTTTTTTTAATGTTTACAGGAATTGTTGAAGAAATTGGCACAATTATATCTGCAGAGATGAAGAACAACATTAAATTATGGGATGATACTATTGGTAATGGATTTATTCTTGTAATTAAGTGTGTTGAAGCTCTGAAGGAATGTTACATTGGATGTAGTATTGCAGTGAATGGAACATGTTTGACAGTAATAGAATATGACAGTGAAACATTTACTGTTAATTGTGCTCCAGAAACGTATAATATGTTTAATATACTCAATTTAGATTGAGATGTACAAATTTAGAATTGTTAAAAGCAGGTGATAAAGTAAATTTAGAAAGAGCATTGAAAGAAGGAGGTAGAAATTCCGGTCACATTGTCCAAGGTCATGTTGATTGTACTGGCGTATTAGATGATAAGCATATTGAAGGAGATTCACTTTGGATAAGAATAAAATGTGATAATGAAACTGTAATGAGACAAATTGTTCCAAAAGGGTTTGTTTCGTTGGATGGAACGAGTTTGACAGTATGTGAAGTGACTAAAAACACATTTACTGTTATGCTTATATCACATACTCAACAACATATTATAATTCCTCAAAAAAGTATAGGTGATAAGATAAATATAGAAGTATAAATGATATGAATATATTTATTTTAGACTGATATAACTGGAAAATACATTTATAAGTACATTAATAATATCTATGACACTATTAATTCAATGAATAAAAGAATTAATGAAAGACTTGATAAAATTGAGATGAGAATATCTCAATTGGAGAATAAATAGTGATTTTAAAGTTTGTTATGGTGTGTATATATGTGTCTGTTGTTGTTAAAAACATAAATTACATAATTGACAATAATACATGTCATTGTAATGTAATATTTATTTTTTGAATTATTTTTAAGACTATAAGATTTATATACTTTCTTTAAATACTATCAAGCTATATAAATGGCGCATTTACTAGGGGAACTAGAAAATCTGATTAATGAGAATAGTAATTTAAAAGAGAAGTACAATCAATTGTTTGCAGATTATCAATACAATATTTCATTGTTTAAGGAAAGGGATGAAGAATTAAATCAGATGGATAAGCAATTAAGAGAATTTCAAAGAGTATATTCACTTTGTGTAACAATTATAGCATTTTGGAGATATGGAAAATGTCATAGACAAACAAAATATAGAAATACAAAAATTAAATGACTTAAGAAAAGAAGATCATGAATCATTTAATTCTGTAGAAGGACAATATCAAGAACACATACAAAAATTGACATTAGATATAAATAAACTACAAGAGAATATGAAAGAGGACAAGAACGAATATACAAAAGAAATGAAGAATTTGGTATGATATTCACTTTAAGTTAAATAATAGAAAATAAAACACACTAAAGAGGTAGAAAACCTTAAACAGAAGTACCAGGCAAAAATAAAAGATATAGATTTAGAGAATAAGAGTAGAATCAATGAACTTAAAAACTGAATATAAAACAGTATGAGATGGAGAATAAAGCAATACAAAAACAATCAAATTTGTATATATACTATATCATATTTAATTGATTATTATAATATAGAAATGAAGATAAATGTTATCAATTTCAAGAACAAATAATGACATTAGAAAATATAAATCAGGATCATATTCATAAGTTAGAAGAAAAGAAAATTAAAATAAAAAAATTAGAAGAAGTTGAAGATAAATATAATGAATTAGTTACAGATTACAATTCTTTAAAATCAACCAATGAACAAATGACAAATGATATAAATGAATATATAAATAAATTAAATGAAAATGAACATATTATATCTAAATATGAACAAGATAATTCTACACTACATAGTTTAATAAAAGAGTATAAATGTTTATATAACATATTTTTATATTTATAGAGGTGATGATAAAATAAATTCATTTTCTTCTGAAAATGTAAAATTACAAGGAATAATCGAAGAGTTGCAAGTAAATTTAGCAGACTACAGTCAGAAATATAATGAAATAAACCATAAATATATTCAACTAGAATCTCAATATGATAGATTAGATAATGAGAATAAGAATATAAATGGAGTTATTTTGAATAACAAAAACGAATTATATGAAAGAGATAAAAAGATGATTAGTCTTTCAGATGAATATAAAACTCTTCAACAACAATATAATGAATTGAAAGAGAAATATAATAAAGATATATCAACCTATAGAAATGAATATAATGATCAACTGGAATTAATGAGTAGTAAATATGAAAATGATGTAAGTGAAAAGGAGAGAATTATCAATGAATTAAATCAACAAATACAACAATTACAACAACAAAATCAACAACAATATAATCAATCACCACCACCACCACCTCCTCCTCCTCCAATGATTATTACTAATAATTTGCCTGATCCAGATGAACCATCGTTATCAACAAATGATTCATTAAAAGAATTTGCTTCAATTTTAGCGATGACACCAAATACAAAGAAATTATTAGCTGATGTAAAAACACCTCAAAGTAAAAGCAATAATAATAATAATAATATATATATATATGAACCACATAATCCATCTCCTTTAAAACAACAAATAAAATATAATAATAATGACTATGAAAAAGCAGAATTGAATAATCAAATAATTGAGTTACAAGATGAAAATCAAAAACTAAAGAATCAAATATTAGTTATGACTCAAACAGTTACAGTATGAATTATATTTGAATATATTTTATTATAGGAACTTGAAAAACGAATGAAGAATAAAATTGATGTTGGGATCAACACTGATAATGAGCAATATGATGATATTCTCAATCAAAATGAAGAATTGAATAAAGAGAATGAAAAATTGAATGAAGAAGTTGAAACATTGAAAAATGATTTAGGATAAACAGAAAGATATGAATTCTCAATTAATTTCTAGAAGTACAGATAAAACTAGACAAATTAGACAATTACAAGACTTATATGATTCTATTCTAAAGAAATACAATGAATTGAAAGATAATCAACCAGTATTGATTATTATAGTTAATATTTTTAATAGACACAATTAAAAGTCATTGGACAACAGCAATCACTATCTCCAAAACCTCCTGTCTCTTCTCCAGCAATAATATACCCAAAAATGAAAACTAAGAAACCACAAATGAAAATTAGAAATTATAACCAAAAAGATTAATAATTATTTAATATTCTATTAGTTTATATATATTTATTATGTCTAAAACTCAGTTTTTTCAAAATACATTTACAAACCCATTTTCAAATCAAATAGACGTTTTTTATTGAAAATGAACGATATATACACAAATAGATTCCAAAGAACTGTAACAACAGAAGATCAGTTGTTTACATATGTATATCTATTGAATTAATAACAATAGGGAACTAATAAACCATGTCGTGTACCAATTAGTGAACATCACGAATACCAGACATGGGACTTTCTAAAAGAGACAGAAAATCCAGAAGAATTTCATCCTATATCATCTACAACAACAACAAAGTATTATTTATTGTTTTTATAGAATTTTCATAGATTTCACACTGGTTTCAGAAGAAGATATCAAGAAAACATAGAGCCAGAGTATTATCAACAAAAGAAAATAAACGAACAAATAAAAGAACAACAAACTGCTGAACATAATGTGAAAAGAGCAGAAAATTTAAATCAAATGAAAAATGTATAATATATTTGTGTTTATATAATTAATTATAGAGACATGGATACAATATAATAACAGGAGAACCACTTCCAAACCCAAATCCTTTACCAGACAAGCCTAGAGCGCAAAGACGCCATTTAACAGGTGAATTTTCAGATGAAATTAAAAGAGAAACTGAAATTCGTTTATTAAATTCAAAACATCGATTTCATGCAGAAACTAAAGATACTGTGAATAGTTTAGAAAGGACGAACTTACTAGCACAGAATGGTATTCCAGATAGTCATAAATTTAGTACAATTATCGGATATGGAACGAGAAATCTACAATCTAAAGGAGTTCAAGATAATTTCGTTGGTAATGAGTATTATAAACCTCCTGTTGGTGCTACTATTAATACATTAGCAGCAGCTGGAACTAGTGTAACACGTGTACCATCTGTACATAACAATTACCCAAGAGATGAGAAGTTATTTACTGGAAATGCAACTGTTGAGTCCTATTTGTCACAATCTCAAGCTAGACCTCCTACTTATAAACAATCATCGAATAGAACTTCTGCAAGAAAGAATAATGGACCACTGCCAAAGACTTTAGAAATACAATCTGTTAGGGATTTACCACCCTACTAGTTTAATAAGTGTCTTATTTAATTTATTTTTTATATAAAAGTGTAAATTAATGGATTGTCTGTTTTGTATATCGCAAAGAAAAAAACATAATCATTTTCATAATATTTGATAAGGCTTGATAAGTATATTTGTATGTGTTTGAAATTTGAATATTTGTGATGAATAAGAGAGTTACTTGGTATTTTATTGTTTATTATCTAAACTAATATTATAGGAACCCTATCGAAAGATCATATTTTCCAGGAGATGACAGAATTCATTTTCAAAATCCACTGTAAACTTTATTTTAAATATTGATATGAATAGATCGGATATGGAGGAACCACATTATTTTAACAGAGGTTATACACAAAACAATGAAGGCATTAAAACGGGATTGTTTGTGTTTGGGGATAAAACAGAAGTAGATATAACAGATTATCCTCTGTTTATAACCAAAAAGCTAAGAGAAGAACAATTAGAAGAAAGAGCAAAACAAATTTCAAAAATGTCGTATACAATAGTGGAATGTAATAGAGGAGCAGTAATATCTACAAACTTAAGAGATTCAAATAACATATTTGAAGGAGCTTTAATAGAAAACAACATAAATAATGAAGTAATTTGTGCAGAAGAGAATGCTTTAATTCAATTGGTAGAAAGACATAATAATTTAATACAAATAGAATTGATAGTAATATATGTCGATAGTGACGAATTATACTATCCATGTGGTAAATGTTTACAAAGAATTAGTGACTTTGTGAATAGAAACAATGATGATAAAGATTGTTATATTCTCTTAATGTGTAATAAAAATATAGAAAAATTGTATAAATTATCAACTTTATATCCATTTAATAACACAAATACAAGTAACAGAAGAATAAATATCATAAATGAAAATAATAAAACATTAAATTATAACAATAATATACCATTTGATGAAAATAACATAATGAGTTGGAAGAATAGTGATATATGTAATTGGTTAATTGAAATAGGATATAAAAAATATGTAAGACAATTTGAATATAGTAATATCACTGGAAAAACATTATTTATTTTACAAGAAAACGATTTAGAGAATATAGGAATCCCAGTAAATGTAATACCTAATTTAATGAGATGTATAAATAGCCTATTAAATCAAGATCTATTAAAACATGGTTTAGATGTTGATAGAATAAATGATTATATCTGTTTATTAGATGGTCAAAGAGTGAGAAGTATTTGTAGATTAAAACGATATTTTGATAAATATGATTTAGACAGAGATGGTTGTGTAAATAGAAGTGAATTAATGTTATTATTGGAAGATTTACATGTTTATAATAATGAAATGTTAAGAGGTTGGTTGGAAAGAAGAAGTGAAGAAGATTGTTTGCTGATATTTGAGGATTTTGTTGATGCTTATATGACTTTTATACAAAATAATAAAGAACCACATTCTCCATTATCTAGTAGAAGTCATAAAAGAATATTAAGAAAAAGAAAAGAGGATGAATATAATACAATAATGCAAAGGATGAAATGGAGAGAGTATAACTTTATATATATACATATATATTCAAATAGTTATGTAAGATATTTAGATTCAAATAGTGTTCATCGATTACAGTATTGGTTTAATAAATACGATGATAATGGAGATGGTAGATTATCATTGAAAGAATGTATGGAATTGTTTGAAGATCAAGGATATAAATTAGATGAAGAAAGATTGAAGAATTTCTTAATGGGAAGAGGTCATGTGACTATGGATGGATATTATGATGATAATTTGTTAAATTTTTATGATATTGCTGAAGTGGCATTAGTATTTTGCAAGAAAAGAGAAGGTGATGATAATAAAGAAAAAGAAAAGGAGAAAGAAAAAGAAAAACAGAATAATGTAAGCGAAAATAATGAATTTAATAATACTAATAAATCGTTGAGTGAATCGAAAATGGGTGATGATTTTAATGTCAGTAAACCTATTGGAAAATACCAAATAAATTATCAAATTATACTTAATCTCTATTACAATTGTTGTTTAGAGTGTTCAAAATTAATCATAATCAACCTATTTGAAATGCATACTATCATTAGTTATTTAGTTACTCCATCATTGAATTTAGTAGCACTTTATCAAAATGAAAGTGACTAATACTACAATATTGATTATTCATTAAATTATAATCAGTATTATACTCGCATTCACCACATTTCATGGTTATTTATAAGTAATAAGGTTTTTAAACGATAAAATATAGATTTAAACATATTTTAACCTATAATCATCATATACTACTCACATCAAAGTAGTTTTTGTTTTTATATCATCTATATTAGCACATTTAAATCATATCATTCAATTTTTGATTTTTAAATTTTTAAACCAAAAAATTACGAAAAATCCCCACATTATTGAATCTTGATAATTCTTACCAAAGAATGTAGAAAACAAAGAATTGTTAATAAATTGTGTTAAGATCGATTGTAGAATTATTAGTTACAATACTAATTAATCGAAATTTGCTTATAGTTATAAAAGAATGTGTAAAAGAATCTTATTAACAGGTGGAAACGGATATATAGGATCTCATTGTGCGATTGTATTAATTGAGAATGGTTATGATGTAGTTATATTTGATAACTTATCAAACTCTAGGTATAATAATAATAATATATTTATATAATAGTGCAAAGTGTTTTGATCGTATTTGTAGTATAAGTGGTAAAAAAGAAAAATGTAAGTTGATAATTGGTGATATAAATGATAAAAAGAAGTTAGAAGACTTATTTGTAGAAGAAGGTCCATTTGATGGAGTGATTCACTTTGCAGCGTACAAATCTGTAAGTGAAAGTGTTCATGATCCGTTGAAGTATTATAAGAACAATGTAAGTGGAACTTTAATATTGTTAGAAGTAATGAAAGAAAATAATTGTAAAAATCTAATCTTCTCATCATCAGCTACAGTTTATGGTAATTCGAAATCTCCACTTAGTGAAGATAGTATGACTGGTAATGGAATAACAAATCCGTATGGATGGAGTAAATTTATGATGGAACAAATATTGCGAGATGTTCAAAAGAGTGAAAAAGAAATGAATGTAATATTACTTCGATATTTCAATCCTGTAGGTGCTCATCCTAGTGGTGAAATTGGTGAAAATCCAAATGGAATTCCAAACAATTTAATGCCTTATATTCAGCAAGTAGCAATTGGTTGTCGAGATCATGTGAATGTATTTGGAAATGATTATAATACAATTGATGGAAGTGGTGTTCGAGATTACATTCACGTAATGGACTTAGCTGAAGGTCATTTAAGTTCGTTAAATTGGTTATTTAGTCGTGATGAAAGGGTGATGGAAGTATTCAATTTGGGAAGTGGTGGAGGTTATTCAGTAATGGAGATGATAAAAGGAATGGAAAAAGCATGTGGTCATGAATTGAAATATGAGATATGTAATCGTCGTGAAGGTGATTTAGATATTTGTTATTGTGATGGAAGTAAATCTGAAAAGATATTAGGTTGGAAAACAAAATATGGTTTAGATGATATATGTCGAGATAGTTGGAACTGGCAAAAGAAAAATCCAAATGGTTTTGAATAATAAAAAGTTATAATATGATATTATAAATCATTTTTGTTTTTTATAATAAATTTTAAATGTATATTTGTATAACAAAATACATAAGATAAATAGATAAATATATATATTTCTATAATAATTCTATAGAAAATCATCATCATCACCAAAGTCATCATCCAAATCCTCTTCTTCATCTTCTTCTTGTTGATTCTCATCATTATCTTCCTCAACATTTGGTAATTCTGTAATTCCACCTTCTGTATTTCCATTTTGATGATTTGATATTTCATCTGGAGATTCTCTTAAAAAGTCATCATCACCACCATCTTCTTCTTCTTCATTATTGTTTTCAACCTTTGAAGGATTTTCAGAATGTAAATTCATCATCATTATCTCCAAATGTATCTGTAGATGGTTGTTGTTCAAATTCTGTTTCTTGTTTTGATTGTTCTTCATTCTCTTCTTCTTTTGAAGGTTCTTCTTCTTTGTTATTTTCAATTTCAACTTCTTCTTTATGATGGGTTTTCAGATGCAAATTCATCATTACTGCTTTGTTCATGTTCTTCATCCTCTTTTGTTAATTCTTCTTCTTTATTTTCTTCTTCTTCATTATTGTTTTCAACCTTTGAAGGATTCTCAGAAATAAAATCATCATCATTATCTCCAAATGTATCTGTAGATGGTTGTTGTTCAAATTCTGTTTCTTGTTTTGATTGTTCTTCATTCTCTTCTTCTTTTGAAGGTTCTTCTTCTTTGTTATTTTCATCTTCAACTTCTTCTTTTGAAGGATTCTCAGATGCAATTCACCAACGTGTCTGTAGATGGTTGTTGTTCAAATTCTGTTTCTTGTTTTGATTGTTCTTCATTCTCTTCTTCTTTTGAAGGTTCTTCTTCTTTGTTATTTTCAATTTCACTTCTTCTTTAGATGGTTTTCAGATGCAATTCATCATTATGCTTTGTTCATGTTCTTATCTCTTTTGTTATTCTTCTTCTTTATTTTCTTTTCTTTTATTGTTTTCAACTTTGAAGATTTCAGAAATAAATATCATCATTATTCAATGTATCTGTAGATGGTTGTTGTTCAATTCTGTTTCTTGTTTTGATTGTTCTTCATTCTCTTCTTCTTTTGAAGGTTCTTCTTCTTTGTTATTTTCATCTTCAACTTCTTCTTTTGAAGGATTCTCAGATGCAAATTCACCAAACGTGTCTGTAGATGGTTGTTGTTCAAATTCTTCTTGTTCTAATTGTTTTTCTTGTTCTTCTTCTTTTTTATCACCTTCTACTGAAGCTATACTTGGCTGTGCATCATACAAATCCTTCTGACTTAGACTAGTAGTATTGGCTATATGACTATATTTAGAATAATCAGTTTCATAAGATGGTTGTACTGACACAGATTCATTTTGACATATGAATTCTTTCAATTGTGTTGAATCATATTCACTAATACTTCCATATTGACCAAATACTGGTATTTCATCACCATCTTCATATACTTTATTAACATCATTATTCTCACTAAGTTTAGTTTCATTCGGTTTTTCTTCATTCTTCTTTTCTTCATTTTGTTGTTCTTCTTGTTGTTTTTGTTTCTTAACATAATTACTACTTCTTCGTTTATATGACTCTCTCTTCTTATTCTTATCAACTGAAGGAGGTTGTGGTTGTTGTTCCTCTTCTGCCTTTGATGTTCTTTTTATTGATCGTTTATTATGAGGCGTATGTTCAACTGGTGGTTTAGAATCTGGTGGATGTGGCTGTTGTTGTTGTTGTTGTTGTTTTTGTTGTTGTTGTATTGCTAATTCTACTTCATCTTCTCCATTATCTTCAGATATTATACCAGTTGGATTTTCTCTATTCTCTTCTAATGGAGGTAATTGTGCTTTATTTAATACAGGCTAATATATATAATTATAAATAAGATATATATATACAGATAATAATTCTGAATCTTCTTGAGTAATAAAACAATTATCACTTGTATGTTGTGATCTCATTAATGATCTTTTTGATTCTCTACTCATTGATCTTTGCTTTCTTTTCTCTTTTATTTCTGAAGGTGATAAAGGTGTTTTTGGACTATTTATTACACTACTTCGTGCACTACTTACTGTACTCATTGCACGATACTATTTTATTGTTATTAAAAATAAATTTATACTGTTCTTTCATATCTTCTTCTCTCTATTTCTAATAATTGTTTTCTTTTTTCATCTTGAGCTATTTTTTTCTCTGTTGCTTCTTTATGTCTTTGTTCTGCAGTTCTTGCCATTTCCTATGGTTTAGAATTATTATAATAACCCTATACTATTTTATGTGTTGTTGTTGTAATTGTATTGTCTTTCCATAATCGATACATCAGAAATCCTGAAAATCTATTCAAATAGTAATTTAAAATATTAATACGATGAATTCTTACCATACCATGGCCTAGGAGCATTTAAATCAACTTCTGGTGGTCTTGGAACTGGATTTCCATTTTCATCATAATCCTCTTCCTATTAATAAATAATAAAAAATAATTATACTTCAATTCCAATGTCTGCAGCACATAATGGAGTAGTATGAGTAATATATGGTAACTAAATCAATAAAGAGAAATATATACTTTCTTCAAAATATCCATAGATTGCCACATTTTGATTTGTGGTTGCTAAATGATTAAAAACAATAAAATATAAAAAAAACTGTTTATAATTCAAACTATCGGCTTGATTATCTATTTTGAATAAAACAAGAAAATAAGAATAATAATTCATATCTATTTATATAATTCTATTTTTTGTTTAATTTAGCTGCACATTGTTTCATTTTATTTTTGAGCTTTGAAGGATTGCTAACCATTTCAATAATTTCTTTAATTTCCATGTCTAATAACATTCCAGTAATTTGTGGAGCTTTTTCAGGATATTCATTAAATACAGAATAATATAGTTTTTCACTTAGTTCTTTCTTTTTATCTTCTTCTTCTTTTGCCTTTTCAATTAAAGATCTTGATAATGGTTTACTTGACTGCTGTTTAGTTGGTTGCATTTTATTTGATTCTTTCTGATTAAAAGTTACTAAATCAGCCCAGGTATGTTTTTGTTGTTGATGCGGTATATCATTCAATTTTTCTTCAACAGTATAATTAATACGATTTTTAGATAAAAGTGATAATGTTTCCTGAATCTTTCTTTTTAGAATATCAGGATTATCAATCATCTTCATAATATCAGGTATTTTCATATCTAATAATATACTAGCAATCTTTGGTGCTTTCTTTGGTAGAGTTTCAGATATTTTTTCATACAAATAATTACCTAAAACATCCTTTTGTTCATTAATAGTTATACAGTTTACTATTAATGATTGAGATAAAGATTGTTGTCTTTGAGGTTGAGGTTGTATAGAAGGAGGTATTGGTTGTTGTTGTTGCTGCTGCTGCTGTTGTTGTTGCTGTTGTTGCATTGGTAATCGTAATGGTGATATTACAATACCTTGACGAATAATTGGTTGTGGTTGTGATGATGTTTCCTTTTCATCTATTGGCATTCCACTACCAGAAGATGTAGAAGATGATTGCAATTTCTCTTCTGTAATACTACTAAATTCATCAATTAATTGTTGAATTCTATTATCCAACATATCAGGAGTATCAATTATTTTAAATATCTTAGACATTTCATTTCTAATATTCTCAGTTATCAATTAATATCTTCCAGTTATGCGATAATACTACAAAAAATTTCTTTTGTAAACGGTTATTAATATATTTTCTAATTTTTCTCTTTTGATTATCAACTGTTTTACTCTTACCAATAATTGATTGAGATAATGTTTGGGGAGGTAATACTATCATTTCTTGTGCTAGTGGCTGTTCTCTTATTAGGATTTTTGGTGGTTGTGGCATATCTATCATTGATCTATTTGATCTACTTATATATTTTACAATACAAAATGGTTTTCCTCCAAATGATAAAGGTTTTCCATTCAAACTCTCAACTATATTTACAGCTTGTTCATTTGTTTCAAAACATACATATCCATACCCTTTATCAACTTTAATACTTTCTACATTACCACCATGATTCTTAAATAAGCTTATTAAATCATCTTTTTCCCATGTTTTTGGATAGAATTTAAAATAACAATTTCTCCATGTATTTTTATTATCTTCAGCTTCCTTTTCATTATTTTCCTTCATATTATCTAATAATGATAAACATTCTCTGATTTTCATATCAAATATGGGTGGATTATCAATCATAAATAATATTTCTGGTAATTCCATTTGTATCAACATATTACTTATATCGTTTGCTGCATATGGATGAAGTTTGTGTATTTTTTCATATATATACTTCTTTACAACATTCAGCTGTTCTTCCATTGTTTTAGCATTTGCTAAAATTGAATGAGAATGTGATGGTGATAATGACTGTAATGTGTATGACATATTCATTACTTCAACATTTACTTTATTTAATTTTTCACTATTTATCACATTATTTATATCTTTAATTTTTTCTTTTAATAGTGAAGGAGTATTGATGAGTGATATTAAATCAGATATTTCCATTGACGATAAACTTTTAACTATTTCTTCACTATTTTCTAGATGTAATTTATCAACTGTTTCTTTTATATACTGATTAAGTATTTTCTTTTTTTCTTCTATTGTTTTACAGCAGAATACTGATTGAGATAAATGTTGTTTCTGTATATCTACATTTATTTCTATTTTCAAAAATATTAATTATATTATATTATACTATCTAATTCAGCTTTCAAATCTTTTAATGTTATTCGATTGGATGGAATAAACTGTAACATTTTCTTTAATACACTATTGTATATCTTTGAATCATTACATCTTAATTCGTAATATACACCTTCTGATATATTTTTTATAGTTTTCTCTATTGATTCTCCTTTAAATGCGTGTTTTTTACTCAATATATAGTAATATATACATCCTATACTCCAAATATCACTTTTATCAGTAATTAGTTTATTTGCAATTGTCTCAGGACTCATATATGCTATTTTATCTTCAGATAATACGATGTTTTTACCATAAAGTGAATTCTTACAGTAATCAGCAATTCTTATTGTATTTTCGTCAATAAAAATATTATTAGGGTGAAGATTTCCATTCACAATGTTCTTTCCATGTAAACTCAAATTACAATCACATATGGACATGAATGTATCTAATATATTATCTTCATTGAAGAAATTTAAGGCACTGACTGATGAGAGAGAGTGTGGATATTCATACATTTCTAATAATACATACTCATCGTATGCATAAATTTTATCATATTCAGCAAGTGTCTCTATACCTAATTTCTTGATTTGTTGAATTAGCCTTAAATACTTGATATAATTCGTTTTACTTACATCTTTTATATTTATTTTGTTGAATCTTCTTTTCGCATTAGTCACAATATCATAAACACTGTAAGATTTACCTTCAACCTCTTGAATTGACTATTAAATAATAAATGGAGATATACTGAGTATTGAAAATTATTTTGTAATAACACAGGAAGATTATTTGCTTCAGACATTCAATGTGAAGTTCAGTGGGTATAATAATTTTGGCTAAAATAAAATCCCCAAAATCTTTTAAAATACTTTATTTCTCGTTTTATTCACAACTAAATATCAATATCACTCTATTTACATGATCTGTACACCTGCATTATAGTCTCTGTATAAAATAATTTAATAGTTTTAGACTTGTATTCTTTAAAGTCCTAATACTAACGAATATAAATATTGTCATTAATTCTGTAAATAACATTCAATAACAATCATCTAATCTAATCATAAAACCATTCATCTTGTATGTTTAAGTATTTACAACTTAGAATTATATGCAAAGCTAAAGCATTAGTATTATATTTCATCTTTAATTCTTAAAAGTCTTATAAAATCAACTTTCTTTAAATAGCTGGTGCAAAAAATTAGGATGAATTTAACCCCATAATTTTATCAGTTATTCTTTTTCTTCAAGATAGTATGTCTACCGATAGAGAAACGTATGGAATTCGTTTTATTTAATTATTTAATAGCAAAATGAACAATATGAAAAATAGTAGCCGCAATGAGTCAAAAGAATGTATAAAAGTCTATTTATATCCATTTTAATTAGCATATACATTTCGTGGAGTACGAGACAAAGGGAATAGAAGTTCTGTATTTATATTCTGTTTAATTGTTTGTAATAGCAAAGACTTAGCAGAAGATTTGATATAGACCCAAGCTCAAGTAAACCCTCATGGCTTTGCGATGAGTTAGCAACTGCAGATGGTATATTTTATAACTTTTTTAAAACTCATTTATAAAATATAGATTGTCAGTTGATTGATTTAGGTAAAAAAGCATTTCTTAAGCATAAAACTATTAAGAAAATGCGTAGATCCAATTCGACAAACACACTATACCTAAAAGATGAAATTGATAAATTTGATAATCGTCAGCTGTTACATTGTATAGCTGTTGTATTACACCAACTAATGGAAAATGCATCCAATCCAAAATTATCTCAAAATACCGAATATGAGTTATTCAATCAAATGTATCCAGATGCCCCTCCATCTTATTCAACTAAAGTTCCAGTAACTTCAATAGATGATATATGGAATTTTTTACTCAAATTATCAGAAAAAGCACAATTAGAAAGTGAATGCATCGTAATGTCAATTATATATATCGAAAAGTTCTTAGAATGTACAAAAGGATTAATGCCATTGAGATGGTATAATTGGGCAGCTCTAGTAGTGGTTAGTTTTATGTTAGCTTCAAAAGTGTGGGATGACTTCAGTATGTGGAATTGCGACTTTAGTGCCATTTGTCCATTTTTAGATTTGAAACGACTAAATAAATTAGAGTCAATGTTTTTGAATTCTGTTCATTTTGATGTTAGAATTACTAGTAGTACTTATGCTAAATATTATTTCAAATTACAAACAATGCTTGATTTACCTGATGATTATATCACCGTATATAACTCTCCAGTTGCTGTTGATAAAAGAATTGAAGAAATGAAGAATAGTTCGATAATGAATAGAGGTAAAAGTAGTGATATGGATTTAATAGGAAAAAGAAAAGTTAGTATTCCCAAAGTATCATTAGAAGAATATATATCAGCAAGAAAAAAATCAACTCACTAAATCTATACTTTGGTGGTGATTGTAAGTAACAGAGACGAATAGTAATGATAAATTTTAATTTTTTGATTATATTATATGTGATTCTATTATGAGTTTATTGAGAAAAGTGAAAAAACAGGAATTAAACATCAAACATTTGTCATTCGTATTTTGATTTTTAAAATGGTATTTTTGTCATTTTTATCTCAATAGTCGAACAAAAGAAACATTTTGGATTTAAAAAAGAATATGGATAAATTGGTTAGAATAAAGATGCAAGGAGGAAGAGAAGGTATAACATTTTTATTTATTTTAGTTGTTGGATTGCTCAAAGGGTATGATGACTTAGCAAATATTGTATTACATGATACCATTGAATATTTAAGAGGTAAATATCAATTTTTATGTTATATCTATAGATCCTTCAGATCCTTACAACATAACCGATGAAACAAGAAAATTGGGTGTTGTTGTATTGAGAGGACCATCATTAATGATGGTAACACCAATGGAAGGTTATGAAGAAATTGATAATCCTTTCTTAACTAACAATGAAGAAAATGAGTAGATCTGTTATAAAGATAATTATTTATTTATAAGAATTGTTGAGTTGGTATATTTTAAAAAGATCAAACTTATTTATTTGGCTTGGATCAACAAATGTCGTTTCTGTTTTTCTCACTTATCTGTTTGTTACCGATTTATGCTAATGTGTGTAACAACCTAAAGTTTATCATGGATACAAGTGACACTGATATGACTGATTTGATAGAATCTATTTGTGGGATGTATTATGATAGTGTCACTTTAGATATAACAGTGTTGTCACCACCTGATATAACCACTTTAGAGGTGGAATTTAAAAAATCTCAAAAAATTGGAAAAAACGTAATTGTGAGTAAATTGAAGTCTTTTGACAAAGTAGAAGTTGAATCTCTCGCTAAGAAATACAATATAATAGTTTGGGATGCTAATCTTAAGACAGATAACACTTGTCTTACCAATGTTGTTGAAGGTTTTGGTGGTTGTGTAGCAATTGCATTTGGATTGTCGGTAATTCATTATTCATATTCAAAATCAATTGTTGTATATGATTCTTCTTCACCTATATCAGCTTGTAGTGAACAGATTTATAATTATTTATTGTATGAAGGTTATCCTGGTCCAGAGCTTATAAAAGCTGAAGATCATACAGCCATAGATGATGTAGTTACTGCATATAAAGATGAAGCTGATACTATCGTATTGAATTTCTTAACTGGTGGAGTAACAGGAAGTAATTCTGAATACTTGTTCAGTCAAAGAGCTACTCAGACAGGTCAATTTAATATTATATCATTTCATAATGTAAAAGGTCAAGAATTACTAGCTTATACCAATCCTAAAGATAGTTTGATATTATCAGAAGCATTATTACAAATTGATATAGCTGGAAGAAAGGAATATTTAGATATTGATAAGTTTATAATGTATTAATTATATATATATATATAATTAAATAGGGTTCAATTTATGTTATTACTAATTGATATAGGCATGAATACTGGAGAAAAAGATTTATCAAAAATACATGCATTAGTGGCAGGTACAAGATATGAATTAAATGGAGAAGAAATATTGTTATTACCAAACTTATCTCTTTCTGGAGATGTATATTATAGTAAAGTAGTAGAGGATAGTACTGGAACTATGATTTTAGAATCTATTAGTTTCTTTCCAAGAGGTTCATCAATACCTTACGTAGATATATATTCGAATCCGTATGAAAAAATATGTGATGTAACAGTCAATACTGAAGGAGAGTTTAGACCTTCTAGCTACTACTTTATTATATTGACTTATATGTCTGGTTTTTATTTAACATTTGATAGACCAATTAGAAACTGTGTAGAAGCTGCAGTTACATTATTAAACAATGAAGTATAATAATCTATTATCATTATAAATGTGAATAGTTATCAATATTGGGTGAAAGAATATATGCAATTCCAATAGATGCAAATGATACACCAAAGAATATAAGTGATAAGATTATGGACAAATTTGAAAATTTCAATGTTATTGGGATGGTTACAACACAGGAATTTAGTGATTTTGAACAGTTGTTAGATGTTGCAAATAGTTCAATATTTGATGTAAATCTTTATTACTTGAATATTGTTCCAAATGAAATTTGTACTAGCAGTTATTATTTCAGTGGTTTAAATGTCGCTAATATGTGGAGAGAAACAAAATCGTATTTCAATCCAACAAATATTGTTTTGATTGGAAATATAGGAACGTATTTTTACATATTTAATTATATTCTATTCTATAGACTATTCAAAAATGCTTTAATATATATTGAAGATGACTGTAATTTAAATGATATTAATATCAGAGGAAGATATACAATGGATAGTCTATCATCTCAACATGCATTAAACGCTTGTAATGAGATAGAATCAGGATGTAAAAACTATGACGACTGTCTTATAGTTGTTATAACAGAAAGACAATATTTACAGATGTTTTATGAAGAGTATTATACAAGACATTTCCCATATAAGATTTTGAATTTCAACTTGGATGAAGCAATGATTAATGTTAATAAAACACTTGTATTATATATATATAATATTCATTATTTTTATGTTTATATAGTATGAAGGATCTTATGTGATTGGTTATTATTTTGATTCAATGGAAGGTGATAATAGTTATGATGATGAAATAAGAAATTATTTTAATAGTCCTTCAACTACAGTTAGAAACACTTATATTACTTCAACTGCTGCAATAGGATATACTCAAGTTAGGTTGTTTGCTTTAGCTATTGATATAGCTAGAAAAACAGATAAAGATTCAATAAAGAATACAATGCAATATACTACCTATTATGGTCCAGGTGGTTTAATATATGGAAGTTCACAAGGTTATAATAGTTTTGCTGCACATGCTGGAATAGTATATACATATATTGTTCAATTTTTATTTATTTTAGGTTAAAGATGGAAATATTACAAGGTTACATACTGCCTATTATGTTGAAAGAACAAATGCATTTGGTTTGTACAATATATCATGTGATTGGATTAATGAAATTCAATCTGTTAAAGAAAGTAAATATGTTATATTTTTGTATGTAAGAAATCACTATACTGAAGAAGATGTTAATGATTATATATTAACAGGTCAATATGCTATTGAATATATTAATAATCAACATGATGGTGTTGCAGGATATAAACTAAGAGCAATCACTCCATACTTAACATCAGTAGAAGAGATGGTTCAATATGTGAAAAATACTATGAATGATAAAGATGTATTAGTATATGTTGGAACATTAGCAGTCGAAGAAAGAGAAGCTATTCATAGCTTATTAGAAGAATCTAATAAACTGTTGTTAAGTATTCATCCAGCAGAAGGAAATCAATGTTATCAGAATATTCTACAAATATCTTTTTTTTTTAATGCTGTTTATATTTTATACTTTGTTATCTTTAATGTAATTGTTTTTACTTTGGAAGATTACCTCAGCATTATGCATTCTCAGTGTTAGCATATTCATATCAATTCCTTAGAAAATGTCTAATAATATATGATGATTTGCATTATAGTGAACATGTAGCTAATTTCACATTAGAATATACAAAGAATATTAGAACATTAGAATGTATTGCAGTAGAAATTAGTCATACCACTAATCTCACTGAATTTGTCAATAATACTATCTATGAAGGATATCCTGATGGTGTTATAATATTAACAATTGTCAATCATATAACTGAAGATTTATTATATGAATTAAGAGATGCTGATAAAACTAAATATATGATTACTATATTGGATCATATAGAGTATAAGTATTCAAATAGCAAACACAACGAAATATATGAAGGTGTTTATTATGTTACATCTTATACATATAAGACATTATATGAGACAAATCAAGTTACAATTAGTATAACAGAATCATTTTATGGAAAACCTGAAGATCTAATGACTGATTCATCAATTACCCTTTACTCTGCTTTGAGATTATTAGATGCAGCTTACAGTGAAGATGTTAATCAAATGAGATATAATATGTATGAAAAAACAGTCGATACTCCACTAGGTGATGTAGAAATGACAAGTGCAAATATGTTGAAGATATATTTCTTTTTGATGAGATTCGAGAATAATAATGAGAATATCATATTAGAATCAGAATATAGTTATGAAGAGAATCAATTTTCAAGTACATTAAATGGAAAGCATCTGAAATGTCATTTTGAAGAAGGAGCTAAAGCACCGTCAATACAGGAAGAGGAAGTATATGAAATTGGTGTATGGTTAGAAGAAGATGAAAGTGTTAGATTTTCATTAGAGGAGTATTATTATTATGTTAATAGTAATG
Source organism: Proteromonas lacertae (assembly GCA_002245135.1). NCBI lineage: Eukaryota > Bigyra > Opalinata > Proteromonadidae > Proteromonas > Proteromonas lacertae. The sequence goes on from NGBS01000873.1 coordinate 177,070, forward strand.
GTGGAAATGCTGGTATAAGATTTGTATATATATTATTTCATTTATTTTTTTACTTTTTTTTTTAATTAGGTATTAACATCGTATTATTGTAATGAAACTGATCAATTAATTGAATTAATCATGAAAGATGGTGTTGATTATATATTATCATTATGTGATGATGAAGTTCATCATAATTTATCAAATACAATAAATGAAAATAACATCACAGTATTTGCACTACAAGACCAATATGAGTTTATGTGTGAGCCAAATATGTATATATATATATTATCATATTATTTATTTTCTTTATATATAGTGTTACAATTGGTTCATCTCCATCTCAAAGAATTATTCCATTAATCGAGTATTTATTTACTCATCATGAAACATCAGTTTATGTTATTATGCCATCTCATTATGATCCATCAATTGAATTGGATTTACTTTTATCTACCATTGAAGTGCATGGAGGAGATTTAATTAAAACACTGTTTATTGATGAAGATAATGAAACAATTTATGATGAAAATATCAGAAAAATTGGAGATTTTGTTTCAAGTGTTCATCGTTATACACCTGATGGTGGAATTATATTAAACTATTTATATACTCTTACAGAATATGTATATCAAGCAATGTATCAAATATTACAGTTAAATGAAGTTCCACCAGATGAAATGTCTTTACAATTTCCAATTGTCACAATGGAGTATGATAGTTTATCAAAAATAAATATTACATATATGGATAGTCAATTTGCATTAGCAATAAATCATCTTTCAAAAGATATAAGTGAATTTTTATATGGTTTAAGTGAAAGTACATATGGTAAAGATAATGATTTAAGTGTTTTAGAAGGAAGAGCATTAATTACAAGTGAAATTATCTATACTGTAATAATTGGATTGCAGAAGAGTGAATATAAAGATTTATTATCATATGTTCATAAAACTAATTTCACTACTTCATTTGGTGAAATTCATATTACTGAAGATAATTATTTACCTGCTATTGTTTCATTATATCAATCAGATAGATATAAAAGAACAGCAAAAAGAATAGTACTTTCTCAAGCATGGCCAGGTGAAATATATAGAGAATCATTTCAAAACACAACTCTATTTGATGTTTGTAATGTGACAAAAGCATTAGTTGAGCCAAAAAGAAAAGATGGAACAAACCCTGCAAGAGTAAGTAGAAAATCACTAAATATTGTGTTGTTTGTTCCATTATCTGGATTATTAAAGATTCCAGGTTATGACATGTTGTTAGGTTATTTGGCTGTAATTGATTATTATAATAAAGAAATGACTGATGATAGTAGATATCTAAATCCAATAGTTATTGATACAAAATTGAGTTATGAAACTCCATTAGAAGAGATTCCTTTAATGAGAAGCAAATACCATACATTATTAGCATTTGGCATGGATAGAAGTGAAAATAGAATGAAAGTAATTGAAGCACTTGAAGATAATAATGTTATTTTATTCTATCCAAGAGATTTTGAAGGTTATGAATGTAAAGAGAATATTATATATACTGGTGTTCCATTCTCTGCTAAATTGCCATATTTGTCATGGATATTAGGCAATTTAGGTACAAAGATCTATATAATCTATACTGATAAGTATGGTAATAGAATAATACAACAAATGGTTGAACATGATATGTTTTTAAGAGGCTATTCAATTGCTGGATTTACCAGAGTTCCACAATTGAATTATATGTTGAGTCAAGCTATTAATCAAATTAGAGAAACCTTAAAGACTGGTGGAGTTATTATCTCGTATTTAGAAGGATCAGCAGGTTTGGAATTCTTTAAGTTAATGTATGAAAATGGTCTAACTTCTGATTTATATCATATTGTTGCTGACAATTTGGATTTGAGTAATTTGAATAGCGAATATGCAAAGTATATGGAAAATCATTATATATGGAATACTTTTTCAAGAGATGGTTATAGTTTAGAACCATTTACTAAACTCTTTAATCAGAAATTTACATTCATTAGTAGTGAATCACAAGGATATGTTCCTTCATCTTTATCAATTGTAATATTGGCAGAAGCAATGAAAATGGCAAAATTCAATTTTAGTAATGAAGTTCCATATACATTCCATGATGTGTTAGATGCAATTCATTCTGTTAGTACAAGTGAAATAAAGGTATATTCTGATAATTATATATCGTTTACACTTGTTATGCATAAAGTAGTTAAAGGTAAAGATGGTCGAATATGTTGGAGAAGATATTTATACATATAAATCGTATGGTAAACCCAATCCATGGTCTTCTACTTACAATATGAATGGGAAATATATTTGTGATTGGAATACTTCTAATCCTGATAGAAATGAAACAATCCAAGTTGAAGCTATTAATATTGCAATAATATTACCATTGACTAGTATTACATTAGGTGATTTTAGTACAAGTATGCTAGAAACAACCATTGGTACTTTATTAAAGATAAATGATGAAGGAGGTGTTAATGGATTGATTATAGATTATGATGTTTTTGATACTGGTAAAGAAACTCAAGCTGAACTTGATATGGTTGCTAAGAAGATATTAAATAGTAAGAATATAGTTGCTGCTTTTGGTTGTTTATCTGAAGAATGTAAAGATACAATATCAGGTGTAATTAAAACGAATGATATTGCATTATTTTATCCTGGTTTAGCATATGGACAAGAATGTAATAAGTATGTATATTATACCTCAACAGTTACAAATCAATATTTAGATCCACTTATTACTTATTTAACCACTTATCTAAGTGATAAACAAGTGTTATTAATAGGTGATACAAGTAGAGGATCAGGATATATAACTGAAATTTTGGACAATCAATTTAAGAATATAATGAATATTGCTGATATAATAATGCTAGAACCAGTAGATGAAGCAATTCAAGCAAAAATAACACCAGTTATAAACTCATTACCAAATGGTGCAATTATTATAACTTATGTTCAAATAACTAATTATATTTCGATTGTTAATACATTAGAAAGTACAATTTATTCAAGTGGTTTATTTTCAATTTATGCGATAGGTATTCATAGAGATGCATTGAAAAGTATTACTACTTCAACATTAGTTGATTTGTATTTCATTTTCAGTTATTTTTCTGAATTTAAAGAACATGATCCTTATAAAGATAGTTTAGGCACTTATACTGGAAGAACAGATACATATACTACAGGTAACTCATTGTATATTTCTTTATATTTATGGAAAGCTGGTGTGGAAAGAGCTAATTCATTCAAAACTGATTTGGTTAGACCAAAGTTGTATAATGTAAAAATAGAAGGAGGAGCTGGATTTGTTGAATTATTGCCAAGTCATTATTTAACCAATCCATTCTTTATTGCTAAAGCATCAGTTAGTACTAATTCATTTTCTTTGGTATATAGTCAAACTATAGTAATTCAACCAATGCCATATAATTGGAATATAGAAACTACATATGGTAAAACATGTAACTTCTTAGAAGATAAACCAGAAAAAACATCTATTCCATTAACAGTTATTGTAGCAGTATCTGTGACAGGATATAATAATGAAATGGAATCTGGTATTTATAACATTATTAATATGTGTATTACTGATTTAAATCACGATAATAATGGCTTATTAAATACTCAATTGTATTTAGAAAAAGCAGATATTGGTTCAGATGATAATGTATGTATTGACACTCTGCGAAGTTTATTCAGTAGTACATCAGCTAGTATTATTTTTACTACAGCCTCTGAATATTGTTTGAATGTGTTGATGAATGATGCATCAAAAGCTGATATTCCAATATTCCATGTTGGTTATACACCAGGTGAATCATGTCATTATGAAGTAGTATATGGTAATAAGGATCCAAATGTTATTGAAAGAATTATTGATGTAAATTTCCAAGCATTTGAAGAATCAACTTATTATTACTCAATAGTTGGTAGTAGTGATCCTGCCAGTTCAAATTGTATAGAATATGCAAAAAAGTATATAGATTATAAAGGAGCATATGTGTATGTAACAAGTAGTTTAAATCCTGATACAGTAACAACTCAAAATGTGGATTCTGTTGTTAAAAATATTCAAGGTCAAGCTCCAAATGGTTGTTATATTCTTTTCTTTGGAACTCCAAAATTACATAAAATGTTAGATGACTCATTAAAGAAGCATTCAATGAGTTATGATAAATATCCAATACTCTCTTATTCTACAGGTGAGATAATGAATAATTATGAAGATATTGCACCATTTATATCTGCTCAATCATTCTTTCCTGAAAGTCATCTATCTAATACAACATTATATGATCATATAAGAGAATATACAACAGTTCCATTAACAGAATATATTGTTAATTCATATGTGTTATTTCAAATGTGGGTAAGAGTAGTTGAACAAGAACATGAATTGAAATGGAGTAAAATTCGTACAAAAATGTATGATGTTCCTTTTAATGCACCTGAAGGAGCTATTCAGATCCATTCAAACAATTATCTTGATCATCATCTTGAATTAGGAAGATATAATCCACAAACAAAGAAATTCGATATATATTATTCATCATCCAGTTCAATTGCTCCAACACCATGGAAAAGATTCATTAATGAAGGAAGATTTATTTGTGATTTTGCTACTTCTACTGCTGGTGCTAGAAAAAAACAATCTACAATTACAATTGGTTTATTAGCTTCGTATTCTGGTGATAATTCTATCATGGAAAGATCAATTGCTGAAGGTGTTTTTTATGCTGTTAATTTGATAAATAGACAAGGTGGATTGTTAGGAAATCAATTGATTGTAGAAATAAGAGATCCAGAATCAAAGACAGAGTTATATATAGAATATGCAAAAGAATTATCACAATTAGAAGAAGTAAAAGCTGTTTTTGGTGGAGGAAGATATTCTGTACAACAATTAGTTGCTCCTATTTTAGATACATACAAATTCCCATATTTCTATCCAGGCATATCAGGTGGTGAAATATGTTATGAACATTTATTCTCAACACAATCAACTGTAAGTCAAATATCAACTGTTTTGTTGAAATATGTTTATCCAGAATTTGAGAATATGATTATTGTCACACAAAATACATCATTTGCTCAATTATTAGAAGAATCGGTTCATTCAATGGCTGAAATTGTACATACAATTGTATTTGGCCCTTATTTATATCCAACTCTCGATGAATTATATTCATTAGAACCAAGTTTTATTGAAAATGCAGCAATTATACTATTAGCAAATGCTGAAGATTATTCAAGTATAATCAATACATTGTGTGATCATAACATTGTTGCTTCAAAGGATAATATATATGCAATTACTGCGGATGGAAATAGATTAGCTGCTGTAAGACCTGAATGTATTAGAGGAATTAGAATTATTACTACTTTTCTAAAAGAAATAGGTGAAGATAGACTAGAAACAGGATATATGGAATCTGCAGCATCATTTGTAACTGATATAAAAGATAATTATGGTAATTCGGTGGTTATAACATCAGCAATGGAAGCTGCATATTCTGCAGTGCAAGTTTATGCAGATGCTGTTAAAAGTTCATATACAGATGATCCAGAATTAGTTACTCAATTGTTATGGGGTTATAGTATGAATACACCAACTGGTACAATGAATATAAATTATAATGGGTATGCAAGTAGAGTATTCTTTTTGTGTGAAACTATAACATCTACTGATTTTAAAGTTATTCATTATTCTTCAGCAGCCTGAATATCCTGATGCTTATAATCAATATATTCAAAGAGAATTATGGTGTTGTTTGTGATTGGACAGATGGAGGTGATAAGTATAAGTTAAAATCGTTAAAAGTTGCATTTGTTCATGAGTATAATGTTTCTGCATCTGCAATGGAAGTAGAAATAATGATTCAAGAGTTTAACAAGATTAGAGATATCAATAACAACAAATTAAATGGATATTTCTTAGTTCCATTAATGTATTTTTGTTCAACTGATGAAGACTATAAATTGATGTTGGATGAATTAGAAAATGAAGAAGATTTATCAGTCGTTATTGGGTGTAGAAGTGCAGGTTGTCGTGATAAAGTATCTGAGAGAGTAAATGCTATGAATGTGTTATTTTTATATACAGGAATAAGTGTAGGACAAAAATGTTCTAAGAATCTAGCAACATTTGGTACAACAGCTACACAGAAATCTATTCCAATCATTCAATATTTAACTGAACAAAATTTCGATTCTTTTATATACATTTCAACAGATGAAATTCTTTATGATACTTATTATGATATACTCATTTATGATGTTCAGAAATATTCAAATATAACTAAAATGCCGAGAGTTACAATTCCTTCAAAAAAAGTAACAAGTGAAGATTATAAGAATGCAATAGCATCAATATTAAGATATTCTACTGAAAATCGTATAGCAGGTATACTATATTATTTATATATTATTATTATTATTATTATTATTATTATTACTAAATAGCATTCTACTATATGAATGGAGAAATAGGAAAAGCTTTTCTTGATGAAATGATAAAAGAAGGTATAGACTTTAGACAAGTAGTATTAATCTTAATGAGATACTCTCAAGCTGATTTTGAAGGTGATTATTTAAAGAATCTCTCAGGTGCATTAAGACCTGCTTCATTTGCTCAAGATCTTGAATCTCCGTTATCAAGATCATTTATCAGTGATATGAGAGATGGGATGGGATATGATAGTATTATTACAGAAGAAATGGAATATGTAGATTCTGCAATAAGTATATGGGAAGTAAGTATGGAAAAGAGTGCAACTGATAGTGAAAAAGATAATCCACCAATTGAATATGTTAGATTGAATATAATTGATAGAGAAATATCAGCACCATCAGGAACAGTGAGTTTAGATAGTAGTTTGTATATTAGAAGAAGTATTTATGTATTAGAAGTGAATGATAATGGAGAATTTGTTCAAGTATATCCCCAAACTGGTTCAACTATTATGTTTGATCCAGAACCATATCCAAAGACTGGAACTCCACCAGAATGTAATTTTGGTTTAGAAGTGAAGTATTTTGAATATAGTAGTTCAATGGTTGGTATAAGTTATGGATTAATGGCAATATCATGTATTTTGTCAATATGGACATTATTGTTTGTATTTGCTTCAAGAAATAAGATAATTATTAGAGCATTTGGAAGAGCTTATAATTTTGCATTTGCTATACAATTGTTGATGCTTGCTTTATCGGTTATACCAATGGCAATTCCTCCAACAGAAACGAATGGAATATGTAAAGCAAGAGTAGTTATATTGGCAATATGCGTAAAAGGAATAATTGGATTAATGTTATGTAAAACCTACAAAATATATAGGCGTGTAAGAAGATTAAGACAGAAAATAATGAGAACAAAAATATCATTTGTTAGAGTGTTGTTATTCTGGATAGCTTTTGAATTTGTTGAAGCAATTGTCTTGATATTATGGTTTTCAATTGATCCTAACGAATATCAAGCAGTATATAGTCAGAAGTATAGTGAGTATTTCTACAGCATGTATATAAGAGAATGTACAGTTTCAACTCCTTTTATGTATATATATATTTATATACTATTATTTATTATTGAATAGTGTTATTCAATTAATAACAGATGGTTTACCTACTCTCTTTTTAATTTACATTAGTTATAAGATAAAAAATGCAGCTAATGAACATAATGAAAGTATAGGATTATTTATTTCTTCAGCTGCAATTGATATCTTTTTTTTTATTAATGATTTATTGATAGTATATTCTTAATTAATATTTTTACCTCTACTTGGAATTATAATGGTTGCTTTAGATTTCAATATTAATAATGAACCTGATAGTGTATTGCTTTTAAGAGCAATGGGAATTGAAATAACTCAGATCATATTGATATTACTTCAATATGGATTAAAGTTAGTGAATTTGTATATCAATGAAGATGCAAATCGTAATATATCTTCTGGAAGTCAATATACTAACATGAGTGCTGGAAGTATGAGTAAGTTGTCAAGAACTCAATCAATGTCACAATCTTCAGCATTTAAAACAACTCATATGAAATCAATGTTTACTCAATCAGCATTAACTAATACTAACTTAACATTAAAAACACAGAATAATCCAGGTGGAACTACATTAACAAAGAATAATGCAGCTGTAAAGAATTAATAAAATAATTTATATAATATAATATATTTTTTTATTTACTTAAATACTCACATTCATATATCAACAAGAAAATCACATTTTAATTTTTGGGTTATTCAAAATTTTGATAAAAATCTAATTTCGTTATTTTTGTTATATATTTACATAAAGATGATAAAAAAAGTGAATAAACGCATAAGAGAAGAGGGGTATATTTTATATTTATTTTTATGATAGATTATGTCGAAAATTGGTTGAAAATGGTTTTGGTGATATAGGAGTGAAGATTGGAGATAGCCGAATAATGTCAATCAAATCAATTTTAGTGAATGGAAATGAAACTGTAAAGAAACTGCTGTTAGATCGTGAGTTTGTTGGAGTTTTGGAGTTATATGAAGAAATCGAAGAAATTGGCTATTATGAGATGGAGAAATACTACAGTGGTGGTGAACTGATAATGTGTAAAGAGAATGCGTGTGAAGTGTTGATGTTTTGTTTATGTTATTGTGAAAAAGAGATAATAAATGATTGTTATGAATTTGTGAAGAACAATATAGATGAAGATGTGTTAATGAAATTAATTCACATATGTAATGTATTTGGTGGATGTTTGAGAGAGATAGAAGAATTGAAAAATATGGAAATAGAAAAGCGAGGATATAAATATTTATATAAAAATGAATATTTGTTGAGATTAGAAATGAATAATTTGATAGAGATATTAAATATGAGAGATGTGATAATAGTGAATGAGTTATGGTTATTAAATCGGTTATTGGAATGGTATAAATTCCAAAAGAATAAGAAATATGATAATAAAGAGATAGAAGATGATTTTAAACAATTGATAGAAGAAGATATCGATGTAGAAAAGATAAAAGAGAAAGAGATAGAAAAAGAGAATAAAGAAATGTTGAAAGAAATGAAAATAGAATTAAAGAAAAATGAATGTAAAAATCATATAGAAATATATTTAATAAAAGATGAGAGAATTCAAAATGTAATAATGAATAATTACAATGAAGATAATAAAGAAGAAGACTTTAATGAAGAAGAAAGAAGAATATTGGATAAGATGAAAGAAGAAGAATTGAATGATGAAATACTGTGTATATTAGAAATGGATAATATAAAAATGAGTGAAATAGTATTGATGATAATGAAATATAAAAATATGAAAAAGGAAAGTATAAATACTAAAAATATATTTAAATAGAATATATCTCAAATATAGAAAAGAGAAATCTATTGGAAAGATTATGTATAGAATATAATGAGAATAAAAGAAATCGAACAATGAAATGTTTATATTTGTTTGTTGATGATAAGAAGAATATTTCAATAATAGAAGAAGTATGTGGAAAAGAGATTCTTTATAGAATATTGAATGAAGATTATTATTTAAGCTCCAAATTCATAGAATTAGTAATAGAATATATAAAAGAGAATAAATTGAGTTTAGAAGAAGAAGAAGAAATGATTGTAATAATGAAAGATAAAGAATTATTGGCAGAATTAAAAACAAAAGAAATCACATCATTTTCATATCCTCAATCAGAATATTCATTTATATTAGATGAAGAAATGTCAATAATTCCTTCATTTGATGGAAATCGATGTGAATTTTCAATCAATCCTTCATTGCCAGATGGAATAATGATAAATAAAGAAAATGGAATAATTAATGGAAAAGTGAATAAAGAAATAAAAAGAGAGAATATGAAATAAGTTGTAAGAATATTGTAAATGAAAAGAAAATCAAAATATCATTAGAGTTTGAAGAAGGAAAATTCACAGAATTAAACAAAAGTAATGGAATATCAATATCAAATAATGCAAAAATAATAACAAAAACAAATGGTCTTTATAATCATTGTTATTTGAATTTGATAATGGAAAATGGAGTTTATCATATCAAATATCAATTTCATCAAAATAGGAAATTATTATGATGGTAATGATGTTAGGATTATCAACTGAATAATACATATTCTGGTAATTATATTGCATGAATCAACCAACAACATGTAATTATGTATGCTCATTATGAGATAAAAGTCAAGTTATATTACTAGAATATTGTCATATTGGAAGAGTTGTTAATGAAAATCCAAATTTCAATAATCATGGAGATGGTTCAATTTATGAAGTGATTGTTGATATGAATAAAAGAGAATTTTGGATAAGTCATAATAATTCATCTCCTGTTTTACTTGTTAAAGATTTACCTTCTCCATTATATCCATATGCTGAATTATATGGTGAAAACACTTCAGTTGAATTATTATCAATTTCTCATCAAATGTGAATTTTTCTAACATTTTCATTCTATATAATGTATTGTTTATTTTATTCAAAAACAATGAAAATATAAAAATAGCTCGAATTACTATTTCAAAGGCTTGATTATCATTTTAATAAAAAACAAAATAAATAAAATAAAATAATAATAGTTTATTTATACTACATATTTCCACTTAATCTCACACTCATTTCTATACTACACTACTTTCAGGATTAACTTTCTTACTTTTGTTTAGTTTGTATTTATAAATATAGAATATCATTCCTAAAATACATCCTATTAAAATTATTGATCCAACAGTAACTAAACTTATCAATAAAGCTGGTGAATCTTTTTTATTACTTGATTCGTTTGATTGTTCTTCTTCCTCCTGTTATTTCAACATCCGCTGTTGTGATAATATGTTCTTCTGGAGTAGTAAAAGTTGTTGTTATAGATGGTGTTGTTGTTGTTGTTGCTTTTTCTGTAGTTGCTGTAGGAGGAATAGTAGTTGTATGTTCTATATCTGGAGGTATAGTTGTTATACTAGGGGTTATTGTTGAATCACTATCTGTTATATCACAAACATTTTCGTATTTCGGTGTTACATTCTGAAATATTTCATAATTTATTTTGGCAGAATTAACATCAAAAAATGGAAGAGAGGAATCATAAATGATTGAACCATATTTAGAATATCCAATCAACGCCATTGCAGGATATACAACATCTACATTTCCTTCTACTATAAAAGCTGCACCATCTTTTAAACTATTGCCATTTGTTGTTAAATAACTACTATCACTAACTATACCAGCACGCAATGAACCAATAAAATAAGGTTCAATTTTGGCATTTGAAGCTTTATCAAGATAAAAATAACTCTTTTTCATATCAATACTACCTGTTCTATAAACAGTAGCCAATAAACTTGGTTTACAAATGGCTTTGCAAAGATCAGTAAGTGCACAAACTTTAGTATTACTTTTACATTCTTTTTCTAAATAGAATCTTACTTGAAGATAATTAGTAACTAACCGCAATGAATCATCAGCATTATAAACAACACCTGAAATCTCCAATATTCTTACAGTTTTTTTATTCCCCCATAGATCTGCATCAATATAATTTAATATCATTTCACTAAAACGAACATCGATTAAACAATGATTAACTATCATTTCCTTATTCATATATATACTAATCATTGAAAAAAAACTATCAGTTATAATATTATCATAATCTTCATATCCAAAACTATTTCTTACAATTATTAATACATTATTCAGTGTTGTTTCAGATAAAGTTGAATATGAAAATAGTCCATAATATATTTCACCTCTTACATCAAATTTAATTGATTCTATATCTAATACGACATAATTAAAATCTATATTACTTATATTTCCAAACATTATTCCATTATGACATCCAGCTTTGGCGGTTTCTACAGTTATACTTCTACCTTTTATATATATTCCATTAAAAGTCACTCGCTTATCACTTTCAACTGTATTACTAATTAAACTGAAAGTTTGATTAGTTAGTACCATCTTTAAATTTTATATTTATCTTAACAAATGATATTCCTACATCATTTAAAACACTAGATTTAATTGTATTACTAAAAATCCCACTACTTCTATGAAGTACTTCATAATTTGTTGAACTAGTGATTGTTATATGAAAACCATTAATAGTTGAATTTATTATTTCATTACTTATACCTTTAGTTACTAATATATCACTTCCACCTGGAGGTGGACTAATCTTGACATGTATGTTAGATATTTCGATATTCTTTAATACATTGAACAAACTTATCTCACCATTAGCGTTTGGATATATTTCTATTATCGAATTTTCACCATTTCCTTTGATTTTAGATACAGTCGGTATTATAGCTGACCAAGTAGTCATATCGATTTTTAATCTATCACATAGTTTCATTTCACCTTTTCCTAATAACATATTCTTGAATATTTCATTATCATTTGACTGTAAGTTACGAAAATTAGCTTTTATGTGTCGCACCATTATGATTTCTATGGCTAACAAAAAATAGCATTACTAATAAATTACAATTATCCCTAAAACAAGAAACATTATTAAATATTGAAGATCTGAAACGGATAACTGTTTTTTATTGTTTTAAATTTCTTGATAGATGGTGTAATGAAATTATATATAAAACTAATATAGTTAAATTATATGATTAATAAAACTTTCTATTACACTTTCTTTCTTCCTCGTGGTGGATCTCTTTCTCTCTTCATTTTTTCTTTCTTCAACTTTGTTAATGCATTAATCTTAGCTTGCAAGTATTGTCTTCTTTCTTCCTTCTCTTTAGCTTTTTTCTTTTCACGAATAGGATCAGGCATATCAAATCTAATTTCATCAGTGTATTTGTTATGATAAAACGTTTCTTTTCTTACTTGATCATACTCTTCAGTCCATCCTTTATCAATTTCTTCTTTCTAATAAATAATAATAATAAATATATACAGTAGGTTGTGGTTCTAATAGATTATTATAATAAATAACCTTTTCTTTGCAGTTCTTTGATGCTCTTTCTAATCCAACACTTCTATAAACTGATTCAAGAGTACTATCAGCAAATGTATTTACATGAACAATTCCATGACCAACAGTATTATTCTTCATGAAGTTATGACTTCCATTTGATAATTTTGAAGGTGTAGGACGTTTATACATATACAAACCATCAGCAGTTTCACCAATATATGGAGTTTCTAATGGAACTTGTGTTTTATTAACAGGAAATGCATCTCCGACCAGATAATCTTTACCATCAATATTGACTTTATCTCCACTAACTAAATACATATGCAAATCTTTGGATGTAAAAACAACGTTTGAATTATGAATAACGGAAATTGTGCCTGGTAAACGATTTGCTTTTCTGCCTATTCTACCAAACACAGAAACAGTTTTATTAATTCTTTCATTTGGTTTATCAGATTCTAATTTTGGAGCACAACCAAATACATTTTGTAGTTTATATTTCACTGTATTTCTTACAGCATCATCTTGCTTTCTCTTTTCTTCTCTCAATTTCTCTAATTTCATATGTTGTCTTTTAATATGATGAACTCTTTCTCTACCCTTAAAACCTCTATATACTTTCTGAATATTTGTTGCAGCTTGAATTAAAACATTTTCTTCAGCTTTTTCTTTTTCTTTTTCTTCTTCAATAACTTGTAATTGTTCTTCATTCTTCTTTAATAATTCTTTTTCTTTCTCAAGGATTTCTAATGAATAATATCTCAATGGAGTTGGTTTATGTTCAATTCTCTTCCCTTTGTGATGGAATTCTGCAAAACATTTATTACAGTAAAAATCATCACATTTCTCACACTTCCATCTTGCAGCAAATCTTTCACATTCACTACAAATAACAACAAGCGGTTTATAAGGATGATTCGGTAAAAAAAATTAAAGAAAATATAAAAATGTTAATAATAATGAAAAAAATGGATATAATAAGAACCATAAAAGCATGAATCACATAACGGTTTGTTATGATTTCCAACATCTCTTCTTGTAGCAACTTGATATTCACATAAACTACATCTCTATTTCAAAATATAGTAATTAAAATAATAAAATACAGTAACTGGTAAAGACTTGTGTGATGTTTTATTACCTTTAGAATGTAAATCTTTGAAACAATCCCTACAATAAGAGTCTAAACAAACACTACAAGTTACATCAGCCAATTGATTCTCACATTGTGTACAGATAACCATATATTCAGTTTCTTGTGTTGGTAACATAATTGATTCATCAACATCTTCATCAAATAATAATCTTGGCTTATCATCATATTGATAATCTGTATATGGACTTACATAGAATGGTTGTTTGGTTTGTGGATCAACATATTTCTTATATTTTCTCTTTAAGATTCTGGAGACTTTTATTCTTGCTTTTAAACCTCGAGCAAATGCTTGAATTTTTAAAGCAGCATCATATTTCTTCTTCCATATATGATAATCCTTCATTCTAAGTCTTTCTTCTTTTCTTTGTTGTCTTTTCTTATATCTTAAATAAGTAAATTGGATTATTTGTGCACTATTATTGTAAGTTGTATCTAACTGCTTTGTTAATGCTTTTAATGGATCTCTTAACACAGATGGAGCTCCCCTTGTGAATAAATGATTCTATATTCATATAATAAATAATAATAAATACATCTAATAATTGAATAAGTTGTGATTCTTTTGTTGTTTTAATTCCTCTTAAACTTGTCACTTTTGAATATTTAATTCCACCAACTTCACATAAAAACATAATCCATTGTTGATAAGTTAAACCTATTTTATTCTCATCTTTAATTTCATTGAATATATTTATAAGAAAATTCATTGTTACTCTTGTATCAATTAACCTTGGACAATCAGAACAGAATTGAATTAATTTTGCTTGTTCTAACAGAGTATTTGGATTACACAGTCTCTTATACAAACCTTGTAAATCTCTTTTTTCTAAATTCTGAATATCTTTTTGACATTTCATACTTTCACATAATAGATGATCTCTGTACCTTCTTCTTACCAATAAATACAATTTCTCACCTCTTGTTTTATCTTCATATTCTAATCTCTTCTTATTTCTCAATTCATTTACTTTTTTCTTTGCTAAAAACCTTCTAACAATACTTTGAAATGGTAATAATTTCTCTCCCAATTCTAAATCTCTTTTTATAATGGCTAATTTTACCACATTTCCCATTCGCATTTTCCATAATCTTTGTATTTTTACAGCAGATTGCATTCTCTTCTTTTCAGCTCTAAATATCTTCTTTTCTTTCGCTTCTTTATACCATAACCATATTTTCTTACACCTGATTTTAGCTTTCATTAACCACAACTGTTTCTTTGCTTTGTACATTCTAAATATATTTTGTATTTTAATAATTGATTTTATTCTTTTTAATTTCTTTTCATATCTTATTCTTTGTCGTTCAATTTCTCCTCTTGTTTTGTATGTCTTTCTACTAATATATCCATGATATAAAGCTTCAAATCTTGAAGCTACTCTATTCTGCTTAATAAACCTTAAAGTACACATTTTTGGTGGAATATAAATTGGTTTGATAGTTAATTTGACTGGTTCTGGTGATTTTGTTTCATCATTATTATTGGTTTCTCCATTCTCTTTCCCTTCTTCTTTCATTTCTTCATCATCAATATTACCTTTAGGACTTTTAGAAGCAAAATTCATTGGAGATAATATAATCTTTGGAGTTGTAATATTCTTAGTTTTTGGTGATAATATAGAAGTTCTTGCTGATGCTCGAGCTGAACCACGAACTGAAGTTCTTCCAGATTTTATTGGACTTTGCATAAAGGATTGTTTTTGTTGTTTCATCTGTTCTATTTCTTCAATTATATTATTCAAATATTCAAATTTGTCTCTAATTTTCTTTTGTTCATCTTTGAGATAATTTGCATAGAGTTTATTACAATTATTCCATACTTTTCTCTTCCTGAATAATGATTGGATAATAATCACTCTTTTTATTTTTTGTCTATTTTGTTCAACGGTTTTTAAATATTCTTTAATATAATTCTGGATTTTACTATATAAATATAAATATAAAGAATAAAATAAAAAAATACTGGAATATTCTATAAAATTTCTGGATTTTTCTAGCTTTTTCATTCTTCCTCTCCAATATTCTCTTTCTTGTTTCTCTTAACCTTTTAATACCCAAATAAAAGTATTGAATCTTTACAGCAGCTCCATTCTCTTTAAACTTCTTATCAATCACTACATGTTGTTCTTTTTTATTCTCCAAATAACCATCTACACATTCTATTTTCTTCATCAATTTCACCATTTTTCTTCCTTTATGTCCTCTATATACTCTTTGAATTAATATACTTGCTTTCCATTGTTGAGCTTTAGTTATTCTATTTTTAATTTTTCTAACTTTATATTTATATCTAAACCAAGATGAAGCTATTATATGTCCTTTACTTTTTAAGAATAATAAATGTTTATATTTCTTTCTTTGAGAATAACCACGAAATACTCTTTGCATTTGAACAATATTTTTATTCTTTAATTCTTCTAATTGTCTTTGTCTCTCTTCTTCTTCTTTAATATTTCTTTCTATTTCTTCTTTTAATTTAATTATATATTTCTTCGCCAAATACATTCTAATTACACTTTGGATTTTAATCATACATTGTCTTTGTTGGAATAATTTACTATCTTCAACTAATTTTAACCAAATCTTCCACACCATTTCTTTGTATCTTAATTCTAACTTTGAGAATATTCTGGTTAATACTTGAGCTCCCCAAGGATATGTTAACTTTCTTAATGCTCTGTTAGCGTATAAATCTTTTGGCATTACTGATTTCAACTTCTGTAAATCATCATTTACTTGTTGAATCCATTCTATTTCTCTCAATTTTGCTGAATCCAACTCAGATCTGGTTTTATCAGTTATATTATTTTTTCTTCGTCTTACACTTCTTCCTCTTGATAATGTTCTTCTTGAACCTATTCTACTAAGTGATGGAGTGTGTAATAAATCTGGGAAATCTGATTGGCTGCCATTATTATTAGATAAAAACGGTAAATCATCAGCAAGTGGTCCTTTACATGTTACAAATTTTCTTTTTTCATTTTCTTCACATTCACTTCTTGTTTTTACTTTTGGAAAATGCTGGGATGATGTATATTCCAAGTATGGAGATGTTTTTGATTTTTGCATTGATTTTATTATGCTTTTTTGTGTTTTTAGAAATTCAACTTCTCCTAATGAATGTAGTTTTAATTGTTCATTAGCATTTGCTCTAATTAAATACAGTTCACCATCTGTAGGGTAATATTGTAATGCCTAGTACATATACAACAATGATTAATACTTGTGATGATATTTCTACAACCCTTCTGTAGTTTTCATTTTCTAATTCTTCTTCACATCGTTTCTATAAGTATAAATATACCTATTATACTTTATATGTTTGAAGTTTGCTTACACCTAAAATTCCTCTTTTCTTATGTTTAGTCTGTACAACAGGATGTGTATACATATTATAATAATTATATATCTATCTTGTTTATGAATAAATTAATAAAACGACAAAAGGTTTGGCTTGAAACAGTTGAAGAATGATTTACTGATTATGGATGATTTAGACAACGAAACAAGATACAAAAGTATTTCTCTAAAAATATAACATATAGTAATTCTGATTGGAAATTCAGGAGTTGGAAAAACTTGTATAATTTCTAGGTTTGCCAAAGGATTATATGTAGATCATTCAGGGCCAACCATTGGAACAAATTTCATAAGTAAATTAGTTCCGCTAGACAATTCTCAAGTGATCCTTCAAATTTGGGATACTGGTATGAAGTATAACTCAATATATAAATATAGCTGGATCAGAAAGATTTAGATCATTCACAAAATCGTATAAATGTGTCATTATCTTATAGATTCTACCGAAATTCTTCTGGTGTATTAATTGTGTATGATGTATCTACAAAATCATCATTTGATTCAATTCCATTTTGGGTTGAAGATTTAAGAAGCATATGTAATGACGTTTTAATTTATGTTGTATATTGATAATGTTATTAGCAAATATATAGGTTGGTAATAAAATAGATTATGGAAAAGAGAAGTTAAAAAAGAAGACGCTGAAAAATATTGTAGAAAGCATGGATTTAGCTATTATGAGGTATCTGCAAAGACAGGTGAGAATATAAATAAATTATTTAAAAATTTTGTTGAAAGTATTTCTAAATTATTGATAATAATAATCATAGATGTCGATTCTGACCAAAGATCAAGACTTGAAAGAAAATCTTCAGAAATTCATTTTGAAAATACAATTCAAATCAATAATGAATCATCTGCGTGTTGTTGAATGTGTAATATTTCTTATTTAATATATTTTTCTGTGTATAGTATGAAAGGATAGGAATTTTACAAGCTTTAATTTGAGTTTTAAATTTTGTTTTTTTCAATTTTTCATGGAAAATATAAATCAAACACCTTCATATAAATGTATTGTTAGTATATTTTATGACAGCAATTCTTATTGGAGAATCAGGAGTTGGTAAAACTAACATAGTGTCACAATACGTCAGGCATACATTTTCTTTAAGTTCAACTGCAACAATAGGTGTAGAATTCGCTAATAAAGCGATTAATGTTAATGGGAAAAAGATAAACTTACAATTATGGGATACTGGTATTAGAAATACAATTTTTAAATATAATATATAGCTGGACAGGAAAGATATCATTCACTGACTAAATCTTACTATCGTTCTGCTCATGGAGCACTAGTTGTTTTTGATTTAACTTCAATACACACATTCACATCATTAGATTCTTGGATAAATGAAATAAAGCAAGTCACACCAAATATAGTTGTATATGTAGCAGGTAATAAATGTGATTTAGTGAAAGAAAGAGAAGTAAGCAAAGAAGAAGCTGAAGAATTTTGTAATAAAAGAAATTACAAATATTATGAAATATCTGCATTATCTAAAATGAATATAGATAATTTATTTGAAGATTTTGCAGCAGAAATAGATATAAAACAGTCAGAATTATTTGAAGAAGTCACATCTAGAGTGTCTTTTCAATTAGATACAATTCCAGAACCAAAAGAAGGTTGTTGTTAATTTAATAGTTGTTTTATTTTATTTATAATTATGTCATATATATATGCATGTATATAATGATAATTATTATATGTAAAAAAAAATAAAAATAAAAAACAATTAATTCCTTCCTAATACATGTCCTTCACTTCCCCATGCATGTCTTACCTCTACAGGGTTGACAGGTTGTGCTTCACCACCTTCTACCCAATTAACTAAGAATTGAGGAGTATTTAAATATTTCTTACCATATTGTAAAGGCATAACCTCTACTAGGAAATAGAATATATGTCCAGCTACAATTCCAACTATATGAGGTATAATAGTTGCTCCCATGAATAAATCAAGAGCAGCAAAGAGGAATGGAACATAAAATCCTTTAAATCTTAAACCAAACATGAAAACTTACAGGTGTTTCAGGGTTTCTCTTGCTCCATACATATATGAAATAATAAACTATAGATGGACCTAATATTAACTGTGGCATTGCTAGTGATATTAATAGCATAGTGATCATTCCAAAAAGTGCACAAAATACAAAATCTGCTGTTCCACCTACTGGTTGTCCTGGTGTTAAAGGATATGGGTCAACTTCTAATCTTGAGACATATGAATATCTATATTGTTCTATATAAGTATGCATACGTAAAATAAATCATAAACAAGAATCCCATACTAAATCCACCAATACACAAGAAGGGTGTTAGTAATCTCCATATCTATTTCAATTAATCAATGTTTATTCAATACTTGAAACTTGTACATAATGAGTTGTGGTATAAAAATTATAGAACTTCCATCAACCCATCCAATTGTTAATCCCAATGCAACAAAGAAAAAAGATGTAACAAAGAATTTTGTTACAGGTGGTATATTCGCGTAAAACGCTTGTGGTGTACCAGCATCCATTTCAAAAGAAAAAAAAACTCAAGCTTAATGTTCGAAATTCTATAGAATGTTTTGCCGATTTCTCGCTAGAAGCAAAGTTATTATAAATAGGAATGAGTTTAACAGATTATTTTCAGGTTCAACATTCCCAATTTTGGATGAAATAAAGAAAGAATCTAAATCTCTTCATTCTTTGTTTTCTGATGTTGCTAATGGTGATAAATATTTATCAAATAAGCAATATTCAGCAGCATTATCATTATATTCTGTAGCTAAGGATATTATTATGAAGTATACAAAAGAAAATAATTTTCAATCTCAAGCAATTCTAAGAAAGTAATATAAATTTATTATTTATTACCAATAGAATGATATCATGCTGTGATCAAACAGATTCAGCTAAGATTACTGACATTTTTGAAAATCTCTTAAAAATAACTCCTCAGGAAGATAAATATTTACCAATATATTTACTTAATTACATTAATTATGGATATTATTTGATTGACACAAATAACCTTGAAGGTGTTTCTAAGTTAATCAATAATTATGTATATATATATATATATTATGTTTTAATGATATATATAGGAAATACCAACCGAAATCAACAGTAAATCTGAATTATCATCATTTAATTATCACTATCAGAATATAAAAGGTATAATGAATTATCAACAAGAAAGTTCATATCATAATGATGTTGATATAAATAATGTAAGTGATAAATTATGGAATTTACGATTTAGAAGAAATGAACTTATTATGAATTGCAATTCAAAGGAATTAAATGAAATATCAGAAGAATATTATAATGGTATTTTATTTATTTATTAATTATTTATTTATATAATGTCATATATAGTATTTAAAGAATCAAACAACAATGTGAATTTAATCGAAGAGATAATGTTATATCATTATATTTATTTAAATATTATTTTACAGAATAAAACATCAGATAAAAAGATACTTAGAGAATATCAACATATATCATTAAAATGCCTTGGAATTGTTGATAATACTCCATTTGAATTTGTATAATATTTATATATTTTTATATTATGAAAAATAGAGTCGTTATGTTTCTGGTTTATTATGTCAGATCGCAAAGATTGCTCATATGCAAGAACAAGCTGTCAGTTCAGAAGGTTTATATAAGAAAGCAATGGAAATTTTAGATACTATTCCAAGAATTGATAATAACATTTATTGGGATATTTATGGAAATGTATATTTGTTTTTAATTATTTATTTTTTACAGTGTAAAGTTGGTTTAGGACTGTTGTATAAGGATTGGATGAATAGAGAAAAGAATGGAGAAAGCTTGGTGAAAGAAGGGTTTGATTTGTTGCAATTACATAATGTAAATGAAACTAATCGTTTTTATAAGAAGAACTGGTATGAATGGGATATATAAATATGTTTATATTGTTGTTATTGAATTAAGGGTTGTATAAATTAATAAATCATAAATAAATCAAATATTAAATTAAAAAACTATTTATCGTTTCTAGTTGATTCAAAAATTATAGTGTCTTTGGTTAAAGGAGGGAGTATAATTGGTTTGTTGTTATTTAAAGGAGGAATAACTATATCTACTGGTGATAAATTATCATCATCATTTGAATACTTAGAAGCGTAACAACAAGCATTTAAGCATTTACACATATAAAGACAACCTACACAAATAAGATAAAATAATCCTCCGATTACAAGAAAAGGTAAAGATGCAATGCCTAGTGCAACAGCAATACATCCTCCAATAAAATAGCCTAAACCTATTAAAAAATATTTTGATGCAGTTCTTGCTGTAATTAACCATTCGCCACATACACACAAGCATGCTATTCCAAACACTGTATAATACATTACTTGATAGAATGTATCATTATTTACAATGGCACTAATTATACCTAAAGGAATAGCAGCTACACACGCTCCACAAAAGAAAACAGGGAAAGTAGCAGCAATTGCATAACATATTGAAGTAGGAATACCTGATTTTTCTTCAACATCACATAATGTTGTTAAAAAATCACTCATAATTCAAAGAAATTTACTTTCTATTTTACACTACATTTTCAAGCCATATTTCAAACCTAATCCCATCTTCCTTGTAAATCATAAATCTATCTAATTTATATATTAATATCATGTTCATGATGTAAGTTATAAATACTATCGATGATATTCTTCTTTTTTAACTTTTTTTCTATTCTCAATACATTAATTGCAATAGTTGGGCATCTTATAGTAGTGTTCATAACAAAAATCCAACTGCAACTGCATTAAAGAAAGTTTTAAATATAGTGGTGGTTGGCGTTATTTTTCGTTGAACCAAAATTCATTTTTCTTATTTTTCTTGATACAATGGAAGTGTAAGAATAATATTATTAATTAGTATAGAATAAATACAAATGAGACTTTATTAACCGACTTTGAAGTTAAAGAAGTGTTAGCTCAGAGAAATGCTCAAAAAGACAATCAAAGAGACAGAAAACAACCAGTAAGTTCTACAATGTGGATTACTCGATCAACATTGAGATATTTAGGAGAAAGACCTTCAGATAATTATACTCCAGAAATGTATATTTATACATGATGACTATATAGGATATCGAATTTTTTAAATGCTTTAAATAATTTTAAAGATGAATCAAATAAAATGATCTTTCTAACAAAAGCAGAAATTCTAATGATCATTAATAACTGTCCAACAACCGAAGTTTTGATTCATGCTGTATAAGAGTATCAATATATTGGTGTTAGATAATTGATGATTGCAATAGTAGAATGAATGATAATCAGGTTCAAGAGTTATTAACCATTGTTCAAGATAATTTAGTAAAATAATTTAAGAGTGTGTATAATTTCATGTTTGTTTGAATGTAAATAAAGAGTGTATAAGATAATGACATTTTGAATGTAATTGACGCATTGATCAGATCGTGTCTATGTCACATTCATTCATTCAATTTCTACTTTTACCGTTTGTAAGAAGGAAAGAATGGCACAAGTAGTAGATTTTGAATCTTTGATGTTTCAATTTTTGAATTCAAATAATGAAACTCATCAACAAGCTGAGAATTATTTGAATCAACTTCAAAACCAACCAGAAACACTAATAAAAGGTTTATTTCAAGTATTTATTATATGATTCATTGATATAGGTGCTTTTACAATCACAGAGCCTTAATTCAAGATTATTGTCTTCTGTTTTACTTAGAAATTACCTTATATATCAAGTACTAGACGATTC
This sequence comes from Proteromonas lacertae, assembly GCA_002245135.1. Lineage (NCBI taxonomy): Eukaryota > Bigyra > Opalinata > Proteromonadidae > Proteromonas > Proteromonas lacertae. The sequence continues at coordinate 200,312 of NGBS01000873.1, forward strand.
AAGTATTTATTTCAAATTATCAGATGATCTTCAACTTTACGTAAAGACAAATCTTCTTGATTCTGTCAAAACAGTCAATGACCATAATTTAATGGTTCAATTATGTGAAACTATCAATGAAATAGCACAATGTATTATTTTTAACAATGAATGGCCTGAGATTATTGATTTTATCTTCTCATCTCTTAATACACTTCAATCTTCAATGATACAAGAAGTATGTTTTAGATTATTATCAAATTTATCCAATTATTTTGCCTATGAAGCATCCCATATTCACGATTTGGAAGTATTATATATAATTATTATCTATATATGTATAGAATCTATTTAACATGTGTTTACAATCAGAATCTCCAATATATATAGTAAAAGCATACTGTTCATTACTACAGGCTTGTCAATATGAACAAATTGAAAATTTAGAAAAACAGTTTTCAAAGTTATTTTTAATGATAAACTATCAACTAAGTCACGGTAGTATAGATAATAGTATAGAAATATTAATATGTATTTCTGATATAATTGAGTATAAAGCATCAATTATAACCAATATCGTATATATATTATTTTATTTTATTAGATGGATTCTTTTTTAGAATGTTTTACATCATTATTAAGTTCATCTCAGATAGATATGCAAATAAGAAAACTATGTTTAGAATGTATTATTTTTTACACAGAATCAGATCCTTCAATTTATCAGATTAATAATTCAACTGTTTATCTTCGTCGAGTATTTCCAGTGTTTATATTAATCTTACAAAATATCGATAATTGTTATTATTTACCTAAAGATTCATTGAAATATGCAATAATAGAGAGTTTCGATAGAATTATTTATAATGTGAATAACAATGTAATGATTAGTCTTTGTTTGAATCATGCTGATGATTTATTTACTAATACAGGAAATACACCTAATACACCTAGTACAGATAATACATCAAACAATTGGAAAAGACAGTTTGTTGGTATTATTTTACTTACAAAAGTAAGTGCATTACTATCTGACACTTTTGATGATAAATGCAAGGCAATAATTGATAATATATTGATATTAAGAAGTGTTAATGAATTGAAATATATAATAATATATTCGTTAGGAATATTGTCTGAAAATTTCGCACCGCATATTCACGAGTATTATCATAACGATATAATTGAATTATTATTTAACTGTATTGATACAACAGCAGAACCACATGTATAATAATTATATTGATATATATTGTGTTTGTATAGTTATTGAAATGTTCAATCAATACATTAACTTCATATTTATCAAACTCTCCAGATACAGTTATAGTTTCTTGTAGTGAATATATATTACAGAATTTCAGTGTGTTTTTTGATATTTCATTTATCAATATAAGAGAAGATGTGTTAAAGTTATTGTTAGTCATATTGCAGTCAATTTCAACCAGTTTTAAAGAATATATATTGCAATATACTCAACTATTAGAAAATGTATATATATATATATATATATATATATTAATTCTTTTATTTTTTTAACTTAGATATTTTATAATAATGATGGATTAAGTAATTATGAAATGAGAGGAATAGCATTTGTATGTATATGTTACATAATAGATATTACAGATAATGCAACATTAAATGAGAATATTGAGAATATAAAGCACATATTTTCAATATCAGCAAATTACTATTTTAACCAAATCATTGATATTTATTATATTAGTGATGGGTGGAATATAATATGTGAAAAATTGGGTGGATTTTTCGAACCAATTATAGATCCGTTGATTAATATATTTGAAAATGAATTGGAGACAATTGATGAGAATGATGATAATCAAAATGATGGTGATGATAACTTGTTAATGGAAGAAATTGATATTGATTATGATGAGGAAGAAAATGAGAATGAAAACTTAGAAAATGAATATATATCAACAACTACAAAGATAATTACAAAAACATATATGATTACATCGAATTATGATCAGATAAACACTGCATTAAAAATAATAAGAGTATTGTCAGAATATCATCCAGAATTATTGAAAGATAAATGTATTTATTTGTATGAGAAATTATTACAAATTGGAAGAATATCATCAGATTTACAACCAATAATAGTTGATCTATTTCCATTCTTATTTCAATCACTTAAAACTCATAGTAATGAAGAACAATATACTATATTAAACAATATACTTGAATATTTTCATAAATACCATGTAATATTTAAAGATTATGAATCAATTCCATCTATATTAGAATCTATTTATAATTGTATACAAATATCATTAGAATATAATCCAAATTTACCAACTACATTCTTATCAATAGATAGGATTGTTGAAATATCAATGGATTTAAAATCACTTTATAAATCATGTGATAGTTTGAGATATAATATCGACGCATCAAATAAACTGCAATTTGAAATAATTGAAGAAGATGGAGATGAAAATAATGAAGATAATAATAATAATAACGTAATAGAATATACTCCAAATCAAGAACAATTAATTGATAATTATTTATCGATTCAGTTTGCTATTATTGAATTTATAAATATATTCTGGAGGATATACCAGAATCAGTTTTGTGCAATATTTAAAGAGTTATTTTATAATGATTTAGTGGAGAGGTTTAACAGTAGTATGAAATATGAAGATAAAAAATTGACATTAACGATGTGTTTGAATTGCTTAAAGTATTATATCTATTTCTATTATATTCTATATATAGTAATCTTAGTAATGCAGAGTTATTTATTGATGATATTAAGAGAATAATGACAATAAGTTTAAGCGACGAAGAGAATGAAGTATATTTCTATAATGTTAATATATATTTTTAGGTATTGATATTATGCTGTGAAATAATCAATATTTTGGTAGAAAAATATAATTGTATTAAGGAGGAAAAAGATGAGATGCTTAGATTGTTGAATATTATATCAAAATACAATTTTGAGTATAGTTTTTATTGTTTTATTTTACTTAGTGATATCATTTATTCAAATAAGTTAAAAGAGATGGTATCTGTGTTATTAACAAAGTTAGTCTCTTCATAATTATGAATAAGAGTTGTTTTTGTGATTGTTTGATGTGTTATTTAAGTTTTAAAAAACAAAATGAATCAAACGTAATACAAGCTTTTTCTTTTTAGTTATTTTTGTTTTTGCATTTTTAACAAGACAAACAACGTTTAATTAACAGATTAATTCACTAATAAAAGAAATGAGTAATATAAAAACGTATAAGAAAGCTAGATTAATTGTATAGAGACAGTAATAAAGGATATTCGAAAGAACAGTTTAATAATGCTTCAAAAATATGTAATAAAACCTCACTTACTATTAAAGAAAAGTATGAATTATTATTAAAGAGGTATTGTTATAGTTTGAATATATTGATGTAGAAAGAGTGATTTAGAAAGTGAATTGCAATACTATGCATCTATTATAAAAAGTTTAGATAAAAATTCTCCAGAAATTGGAATGTACAATTCAATGTGTAAGAATTTGTTTGAAACAAGAAATAATCTAGTTACAATAATTCAAGCAGTAGAAGATATATTATTATCAATTGATAAATCAAAGATTATATTGGACGCTTCTGCTTTAGGAGTTGATACAATAAGAATAGCTTCTGGAATGAAGATGTATTTATTTAAACAACTTATTTGTACTTATATATTTATAATAGAGATAATAAAGATTTATCACGAGAAATAAACAAGTTTGATAAACATAAATATAACGTTAGTAATGTGGAAGATGAATTGAATGATATTGGGAAAGAAATCGTATTATATAATAATATATTATTGAATAGGATGACATGGATGATGAAGAATTAGATGCTGAACGTATTATCTTGTTTTCATTATTATTATTATATAGTTAACTCATTTTTAACTTGATTAGTAGATTATATTGTAATTAATTAGTTGTAATTCATTATTTGCTGTATTTGAAATAATATGGGTTTCAGAACAAAATCCTCAAACATGTTTGGCATTTTATAAAACTATAATCCAATTTTTCAATGAGTTTTAAAAGAAGATCGTCTTCATCTTCGGAATATACTTGTTTGTTTGAGATTTTAGAGTTATTTCGATATGAAAATTGCAATGAAGATGATAAAATTAACCATTTTATGAATGTAGTATGATATTTGTTTAATATAATATTAGATTAAAGATTATCAGGATAATTATAAAACAGTTTATTCATTATTTTTGCCATATTTAGTAATCTTAGCTAATAGACATCTTAATCTAAATGTCAGAAATAAACTTCAAGAATTCCTTATATCTCCAACGAATGGCACTTCAATTCCACAATACAACAATACTGTTTCAAAGTTCATTAAGGATTTACCAGAATTTCAAACAAACCCAAGTAATGATTTATTTTTGCTACAGTCAAATGAATATTATTTCTCTCATTTGGATCAAATTTGTTATTTTCTACCGTCCTATCAACATAAGAGGTTATTGATTGGCAATACTATATACTCAACAGACAATCCACTCAGTTCAATATATAAATATTACATATCAATAATAACCTGCTTAATTCTGAATTACACATCAAAGTTACAATTATATATTGATTTATATTTAAAAGAAGGAGGTTTAATAGAATGGATTAATTCTTCTTCATCTTCTTCAAATATTCCACTTAAATTAAAAATAATTAAAGACTTTTTAATTCAATTTATTGTAGGAACATCGACATTAACGCTTCAAGATTATAATAAGATTATTTATATTGATAAACATTGGTCTGGTTGTGAATTTATACATATAATATTAATAGCAACGAATATTGTTGTAGATTCAATAATATCAATGGGTTGTGGAATAAATAAAGAATTAATAGACTATGATAATACAAATATCCGTTTCATAATCCCATTAGCCAATCAAATTAAAGAAGATTCAAATAAAAGACGTACTAATATTGACCAATCAAGATTCAATGCAGGTAGTAGTATAGAATTTACATGGGAAGAAGAAGGATATTCATATCTACAAACATATTGTACTGAATCAGCAGGAATCTTGGATGATATACATAAACTTTTCTTCGTTAAATCAATAGACGAAGAAGATGTAAGTGATTATTTTAAAAAGGATAAAACAGATGCAATATATTATATGATAAATAGATATTATGGAATTACTTATGATCATTATTGCTATCCAGAAATTAATAAAATATTAGATGTAAGAGAGAAGCAGTTTATATATTCATTACTGCCTATTACTCAGCGAATATTTAATAATGATTTATATAGCAGTTTGAAAGAATGTGTTAATTCTGAGAAGAATATTGCTATTGTTACATTCTTAAGTAGTGAAGCAGTAAGACAATCATTGTTGTTAACTGCAATTACTGGATTGACTTTATGTAGGAATGTGAAAGGAGATTGTGAGATGAGTAATGGATTAGATAAATCTTGTAATAGAAGTAGTTTAGATGATATGAAAGATGATGATGATATGTGAGATTAATTTTTTATATGGAAAAGTGATAATAAAAAGAAATTATTTAATTATGTATTTAAACAATTTTTTCTTAATTTTTAAATATAATTTGATGATTTGTTGTTGTAATATTATTTTAAATAAAACACACACACAATTTCAGATAATAATAATAATAATAATAATAGAGTATAATAAAATATAAAGAACAGAATAACAATAATTAAAAACCTATAACATAAAAATTTAGACTAAAACTGTTAAATTCGGTTTATCAATCGAACAATCACTCAATATGGATTTACCTTGATTAGATAAATTGTTTCTACCCATATTAACCTTCTCTAATCTTGATAAACTCTTAATAGAAACTGATAAATACTTTGCTCCTTCATCAGTAATTAAATTAGATCCTAAATCAATCTTCACTAAGTCAGGACAGTTTAATAATCCTTTACTTATCACTTTCACACCTTCATTACCAATCTTACAATTGGATAAGTATAAATCAGTAAGACAAGGAATATCACATAAATGATTTCCAATTAAGATTGCACCTTCATCACCAAATGGATTATCTATATAAATAATAATAATAATATATATACATCCAATATCCAGTAAACTTAGATCAGGAAACAAATCAAACCTTTCCACCAACATTTTTACACCATTCACTGTTATTTTGTTACTTCCCAAACATAACTTCTCCGTGTAAGGCATATAATGTGCAGCATTTAATAAATATTTAATACCTTCATCTTCAATAACTTTGAAATATAAATTCCATTCATAATCTTCTTTAATACCTTTAATTATCTTCAGTTCGGTTGGATTTTGAACTAGCAATTTGCCAGTGATTGTTTCTTTGATTAATGGAGCTTCAAATGCTAATTGGATAATAACCCGATAATATTGTTCTTCATTGGATTTGTTATATTCCATTATAAGTTTCTTTTTCAAATCTAATTAATAATAATAATAATATAATATTCAATAAATACCAGAGTTTTTAGCAATTTCTAAAATAATCAATCTTACACTCTCATAATCCTCTTTAAAGTCATCTAGATCTTTCATCATCTCTTCTACTGTCATTTCTGGATTTTCATACTTTCCTAATACTCCCTTTACTGCACTTTCAGGTTCCATTTGTTCAATTAAGAATGACTTTGATTTTTCTTCTTCTAAATCTTCAATTATCAAGTCTAATGATATTCTACGATTAACATCGTTGAGTATAAGTAAGTCAATAAGGTCTTTCATATAATTGGGGCAATCTTTTGGCAGTTTTGGATGAGCAGAATTACTAATTTTTTGATATAATAAACCAATGGTATCTGCTTGGAATAAATTAACACCACCAGTAATAGCGAAGTATAAAATACATCCAAATGACCATAAATCAGTAACAACTGTTACTTCTGCATTATTCAAAATTTCAGGTGATGTATAGAATAACGTAGATGCTTTAAGTTTAAACGGACTTTCATAAAACTGATAAATGTTTGCATCAGTTAATACTAAATGAGATTCAGTATTAGTAGAATCTGACAAAATATTGGCTGGTTTCAAGTTTCCATGAATAAGATCATGCTCATGAAGTGATTTTAATCCATTTGCAATACATTTAAAATGAGATTTGTATAACTCTTCATTTCCAACAAATGAAGTATTTTTAACTAATAACTCAAAATTACCCTTTTCATAATAGGGCATTGTAATGAACAATAGATTTTTTGGTAATAAATAAGTACATTTTGCTGCAATAATTGTTGTATCAATACAAGATTCAATACCATGTTTCTATTCATAATATTGGCTAATAAATAATGTTATACGAATTTTTCTACTGCTTCATTCCTGGATTTATCAACGTAAATTACTTTCATAACTACTTTATGATTAGAAGCATCATCAGTGAGGATAGTACATCCATTAGCAAGGTCATACGACATACATTGAACAGTCTAATGATAGAAACATATTAACCATACTGTATAGTGCAAATCAGGATCAATTTTTTTCTATAATTTGAATTATAATATTAACAATACAAATGGAAATCCTTTTTCTACAAAAGAATTAGCATCACTGTAATTCATTTATTCAGTGCTATTAATCTTTCAAAAAATAGAAATAACGAAAATTATGGTTTGATTATTCAAACCATTTATTCTTTTTTATTTGTGTTTTTTTCATCATTTTATAGGTAAATAGGGTAGAAGAGAAATATTTTCATGTAAAACATACATTTTGTAAATAATAAGAATATTATACTACTCTACTATCTGTAATTGGTGGTTAATAATTTCTTTATCCAATATTTTACTTAGTTCTTCGTAATCCTTCCAACATACATACTGGCATTTACGAGATTGGTTTTTCTTTATCCTATTATCCAAATTACTCTCTTTTCTAGCGCACACCTTATCAATGGATCTTAAATGCAAAGATGGACAAACATCATTGTCACCATCTCCAATATAGTATACATGCTGATAACTATTTATGTTTAGAGTATCAACAACAGATCCTTTGCATAAGTTACATGGACATAGTTGACAAGCATGAGGTTGCTCCATATTTTGATATGCTGATACATGTAAAATGCCATTTGCATCATAGGATCCAGGATTAGTGATAATTCTATCAAACAAATCTGAAATGTTGTTTGCTTTAACAACACATGTTATAAATTCGGTGTTGCAATCACTTAATATGATTATCTGACTGTTATTTCGTTTATGTTTTTTTAAAACAGAGATTAACTCTTTGGAAATATGTATTTCTGTTAATAATAAATCAATTAGACATACTTTTTAACGATTCTTCTATTTTTGATTTAATGATGCCTCTGCGTGCTAATTTGTCAATCAAATCAGCCTATTTTTACATAATATTGCCATTTATACAGATATATTTACCCAATTAGTGTGTTTCTCTTGTTCGTACATATATTCAATGAGATCTGGAGCAAGATCTTGTAATACTACTGTGAATGTGTCAACAGGGCAAAAAGACCTATAAGGACTATAATAACAATAGGGATACAAATCGAAATCGAATATATATAATCTTGAATAGGTAGACATCAAGAATTTGAGTTGTGTTTTTTGAATATTCGAAATCCGTTTCACGAATCTTAAAAATTCTGAATATTCAAGGATCATTATGAGATTCACAACAACATGAATCACATTGATTGCATTGCATTTTTAATTATCTACAACTATATATATAAACTGTCAAGAAATTGTTTAATATCCTCAATTCACACAAAAAATAAAAACAAAACAAATAAAATAATAATAATACTAATAATATAAACTAGACTATTGTTCTGGTATGGGTGTTAGTGTATCTATTTTATCTTCTGACTTTCTTTCATTATCTAAATGTTCATCATTAAATGGTGGTTCAGGTTCTTCATTCTTACTGTGATCAATAACATGAACATCTGGCATAGCATGTGAAGCAACAGATGATGTAACAGCAATTTTACTCACTTTTCTACGAGATTTCATTCTTAAAGCAACAATAAACACAATAGCAAAAACAGTTACAAACATTCCAACACCTAAAAACAAATATGGTAAACCTTGCACTATAGATTTCTTATCTGTTTTACCTCCATCTGCTACATAATTGAATGTATTACTTGATTTACATTTCATTGCATCAACTGTATGATGAAGTAAAGGATAATCAGCACCATTGAAATATTCATCTTGATCTAAAGCCCAAATCATTAAACCACCAAGATTTTTAGATCGAGCATATTCGATCTTTTCATTCAAACTACGATCATTATCATAACTACACCATTGATCATCTTTCTGAATATACATACTTCGACTTATCTCATCATAGGTACTTATTCCACCTTCTTTTAACATCTCACTTATTTCGAAATAAGCTAAATAACCATCTGTTCGAGTCCATTTTCCAGGTTTTCCAGCACCAATTGCTTCACTTTTATAACCTTGGCCTGATGCTTTACTTTTCAATGTCCAACAACGACCAAAGTAACCTAAACCCAAAAATAGTTTTTCACTTGATATTCCACTCGATAAATATAGATTCACAGCATAATCGATTGTGTATTTATAATCTAAACTATTCTCATCTAAATCTTTTCGAGCATATAATGCAGTATGGAAATCAGTTTTATCTTCCCAAGCACCATGTAAATCATAACTCATTAAACTAATATAATCAACATATTTAGGAATTTCTTTCAAATTATAGCCACTTTCGATTTTATCATATCCTATTCCAACTGCTATTGTTAATAACAACTTTGATTTTCCATATGGAATGGATTCTCGTTCGATTGATTCTCGAGTTTCTTTTAATAATGATACGAAATTTTCTTTATCTTCTGGACGACCACCTTGAACTTCAACACCTGGATATTCCCAATCGATATCTACACCATCGAAATTATTATCTCGAGCAAATTTCAATAATGAAGAGATAAATTTAGATCGATTTTCTTTACTTGAAGCCATATTTGTAAATATATGTTTTGTGTTTTCATAGAGATTGAAGTTCCAACCACCAATAGATATTAAGGTCTTGATTGAAGGATTTTGATTTCGAACATGTTGATTGAATCGATAGTATAAACCTTGACTTGGATTCCATTCGTTTATATCATTCCATTCAAATGGAATTACTCGATAACTTTTATCTTCTATTACAGCAAATGCATAGTTTATATGAGTTAAGCCTTTTGCATTTATATTTTCAGGGAAATATGTATTACTAGGACGATATTGACTCCAGTTTGTATGATATCCCAATAATTTTGTAATAGGTTTACATGTTCCATCATCATCAGGATTGGGATTTACAGTTGGATTAACTGTTGGTTTTTCCGTTGGAGGGTTAGTTGGTTTTTCTGTAGGAAGCGAAGTAGGTGGCGAAGTGGGAGGATTTGTTGGTTTTTCAGTTGGAGCACATGTTGGACAAGATGGACAAGGAGGACAAATACCACAATCCTTTGGACATGTTGCACAGTTTTCATTTGGATCGCATTTTCCATCTCCACAATATGATTCTGTAGGTGTTGTTGGTTTCGCAGTTGGTTTATCAGTAGGCTTTTCTGTTGGTTTATCAGTAGGAGGTTGAGTTGGTTTATCTGTAGGAGGTTGAGTTGGTTTTGTTGTTGGTTTTTCAGTAGGCTTATCAGTAGGTTTTTCTGTTGGTGGTTGTGTTGGCCTATCGGTTGGTTCATCGCATTTTCCACAATCATTTGGACAATTTTCACATGTTTCTCCTTTTGAACAAACACCATCTCCACAAGTAATACAAGAACCACAATCTTTAGGGCAGGATTCACAATTCTCTTTTGATTGACAAATACCATCTCCACATACTGTTTCAGCTGTTGAACAATCAATTGTGCCACTACATCTACTATCCCAAGTGTGAGCTATTGAACCATCATAACAGATTGTTCCTGGTGGAGTTGGAGTAGGATCAGTAGGACGACCTGCAACACAATAATATAAGAATGGACAACAATTCTTTGGATAACAATGAGTACCATCACTTAAACCTTTACAGTTTGGTTTATCATTTCCTCCACTATTACTATCGTCTATTTTGTGACATTCTTTTCCATTTCCGCTATATCCATCTTTACATACACATTGAACATGATTATTTGGAAGTAAACTGCATATAGCATTAACATCACATCCACCATTATTTGATAAACATGGATTGGGTCTTTCAGTTGGTTTTGTTGTTGGTATTGTAGTTGGTTTTGTTGTTGGTTTTTCAGTTGGTTTATCTGTAGGTTTTTCAGTTGGTTTTGTTGTTGGTATTGTAGTTGGTTTTGTTGTTGGTTTTTCAGTTGGTTTATCTGTAGGTTTTTCAGTTGGCTTTGTTGTTGGTATTGTAGTTGGTTTTTCAGTAGGTTTTGTTGTTGGTTTTTGAGTTGGAGCTATAGTCTGTGGAATTGTAGGAGTTGATGTTGTAGGAGGATTTGTTGGTGCACTTGTTATTCTACATGGTCCACAATCAGCTTGGCAATTCAAACATGTTTCTCCTTTTGAACAAACACCATCTCCACAAGTAATGCAAGAACCACAATCTTCAGGACAAGATTTACAATTTTCTGTATCATGACATATTCCATCTCCACATTTGGATGCTGTAGAACATTCATAGTTTGATACACCACAATCAGAAGGATATGATATTTGCCCATTTATACATACTGTTCCAGGAGGAGTGGCTGATAAGCCTGATGGGTTTCCATTAGAACAATAGTAGAAGTTTGGACAACAATCCATTGGGAAACAATGAATTCCATCACTTAAACCATCACATGTTGCTATTTAAAAATATAATTTTTCAATAATCTAATACGATTTGTTGGAACTATTAAATGACATTCTTTACCATTTCCTGAATATCCCTCTTCACAAGTACATTGTATAACATCATTGTCTAACAATTTGCATTCTGCATGTTTATCACATCCACCATTATTTGTTTCACAAGGAGAACCTATAGATATTTATATTCAAAATAAATAAAATACATTCTCCACAATCTTTTGGACATGTATGACAATTCTCATTTGATGAACAAATACCATCACCACAATAAGGACACTTTCCACACTATTGAAATAATAATATACAACAAAATACATCAATCTCACAAGAATTGCAATCTTCTTTTCCATTGCATATCTCATCTCCACATTTCGGTTGTTCATCTACTAATGTAAATGAGTTGTAAATTGCTGAAATTAATGGATATTGTTTCTTGAAATAATCCATATCAATTGACCATATTGCTACACCTGATGGTTGATAAGTCTTTATAACTTCTGCTTTCTTTTCAAATGCATATTCATCATCAAAACTATAATATACAAAGATTATATATTCAAAAATACGTAATAAATTGATCTTTGCTTTGAATATAACTTGATATTGTATTATTCTCAAATATTCCTTTGTAATTGTTATTCTTTAATAAATCATATACTTCATAATAGGCTAAAGTACCTGCAGTTTGTGTATATAATCCTGCATTACCAGGACCTTTTGCAGGAGCATCATAAGATTGATCAGAAGCTGGCGATTGTAAAGTCCAAGATCTTCCATAAGTTGCTAAACCAATAACTAATTTATGTCTTGGTAAACCTTGATTTAACCAATAATTAACAGCATAACTATAACATAATAAAATTAATTTAAATACTCCACTGTGTATTTTGGATTTGAGCTTTTACTGAATGGATAAACACCAGTATGAGGACCTGTGACACTATCCCAAGCACCATGAAAATCGTAAGTCATTACATGAATCCAATCTAAATGTGGATGTAATCTAGGAATATCATATCCTTTTAATATTTTATCTTCACCTGAAGCAGCAGCAATTGAGAAAATGATTCTTTCTTTTCCATCTAACAATCTTTCATCATTTATAGCTTGTCTCATTTCTTGCACTAGTTTAACAAAGTTTTCTTTATCTCTTGCTTTTCCACCTTGTTCTTCATGACCTGGATATTCCCAATCCAATTCTACACCATCAAATCCATGTTGTCTAACAAAATTCATAACAGAAGTAATGAATTTCTGACGATTTTCATAAGTACTAGCCATATCACCAAAAATATGTTTTGTTCCGCCATTTTCATTGAAATTCCATCCGCCAATGCAAATTGATACTTTACTCTTTGGATTATAATCATGAATCTTCTTTATTACACGGTAATACATTCCTTGAGTAGCATCCCAATCAACAATATCATTCCATTCAAAAGGAATAACTTGATATGACTTGTCACTAATAACAGCAAAAGCATACAAAACGTGAGTGAAATATTCTAAACAGTAGATTATAATAAAATACTTGGATCGATATTCTCTGGGAAGAAATTACCAATTCCATGTCGATATTGTGCCCAATTTGTATAATAACCGATAATCTTGTTAATTCCCTTCCAATCATTATCTAATGGAGGCGCTGTTGGACATTCTCCACAATCTTCTTTACATGTAATGCAATTCTCATCATTATTACACATTCCATCACCACAATATGGACATTTACCACAGTGAAATATGCATTAAGAAACCATAAATAAATACATTTTAAAAAATGATATATCTACTTCACAATTACTACAAGTTTCTGTTCCATTACAAACTCCATCACCACATACTGGTCTTGTAGGTAATTCACATTTTATTCCACTGCATTTACTATCATATGTATGAACAATTTCTCCTTTATAACATAATATTCCTGATAATGTAGTAAGTGATGTTGGTTCACCATTAACACAATGATAACTAAAACTATATTGAATGTGATATACTATTGAGGACAACAATCTACTGGCCAACAATACATTCCATCTCCTCTTCCTTCACAGTAAGCTATTAATAATAAAAGTAACAATATAAAAGAATACGTTCAGTATAATATTTTTCTTCACATTTTACACCATCACCTTCAAATCCAGGTTTGCATGTACAATTAACTGAATTATCTTCATTCAAACTACAATATGCAAACTCACTACAACCACCGTTGTTAATAGTACAAGGATGACATTCTTGTGTATTACATGGAGTTTCTTTTACTAAAGCAGGACATTTCTCTCCACTACCAATTGGATAAATAAGAATCTCTCTATGATATACTTCTATACCTCCACCACATTCTTTATCACATTCTTTAAACAAATACCATTCACCAACAACACAATCAACTTTTATATTTCCTACTCTTAGCTTGGATGTTAATTGCTTAAATCCTGTATATTCATGAGAATTAGCATTTACAGTATAATATATCGGGAATGGAGATCCAATAGCGAAAGTGAAATCATCTTTATTCTTTGTATCCATCTTTCTAACAATTTTAAAGTAACTATAGAAATCTTTCTTTTCATTCTCTTTTGAAATGAAATATGAATTAGTTTTTTCTGTTAATTTCTTTGTCTTTCCATCATTTTCGCATTTTTGAGAATAAGCTTTCATTTCATTCTGATCAACTTTGATTAAATCACTATTACATTCATCATTTCCTAATGCTATTGAATAAGAATCTGTTGTGAAAGCAATTACCCCAATTGATATTTCATCATTATTTATAGACCAAAATACTTTCATATTATCACTTGGAGGATTTGAAAATTGATATCCAGGCAGTGTCATATGAGGCAATAAACCAATTTCAGCAACAATATTTGCATTTTGCAATGCATCTTTAAACATATCATTCTGAATAGCAAATTCTAATCTACTATCTATTTCATTTGCATTTTCTGTAATATCAGAAACATGGAAATATATTTCATTATCATTTCTGACTTTCATTAAACTAACATCATTTGATTTAAAACCAATAACAGATGCTAATATTTTTGAGACTGTATGACAGTTATTTTCATTCAATTTATACTCACTTACGAATTTAAATCCATCATTAACACCATTCACAAATATATCAGCTGGTTCTGTTGTTACACTTCCAAAACTGTTTGTAATATGACAATAATAACTACCAATTATTTGTGAACTAGCAATCATTGTTATTGATGGTGTTGAATATCCTAATTTTACATAATTTTCATTAACAAAAGGTTTAAAGAACCATTCATATTTCATTGGAGATTGACCTTTAACTACTGGAGCAATAGTAACAATATCATTTGGATTGATATTAGAAAGAGATTTTGGTTGTTCAATAATCATTGGAAGACATTTATTACCACAATCTACATCTTTCAATCCAGTATAACAATTTGAAAATTGATATAAATCTTCAATCAATACTTCAGAATACATTAAACATGCTTTATTCCAATTACCAAATTTATTAATTGAATCACTAAAATAGGTTAATGCTTTGCATGTATCTGTTTCTATACACATTTCATTACATTCTTCTAAGGATTCAGCAAATGGACCTGATTCGTAATGAACTTCATCATATGTATTTTTATCACCAGCTGGAACAGCAAATACTTTTATTTTCTTATCTCCAATTTCATTGTCTGGACCTGGATCTTTACTGATTTGACCTTGGAAATTTGATTTAACAACACTTTCCATTGTTGGACCTCCAAGTATTTCTTTTTTAGGTAAATATGCTCTAATGACAGCTAATAATAATCTCCAATCATATCTAAAACTAATTTCATTGTTATATTCATTATTCTTATCATTACGATGTTCAGCTATCATATTGAATGCTTCATAAGCACTTTCTCTGATTATTGACCAAGGAATTGAATCATAATCACCTTTAACAGAATCATAAGGATAACTTTCTTCCAAAATATCTATAAACTTCTCAACAAGTTTCCATGATATTTTATAATCATAAACTTCATTGGCATGATCTAAAGCTAGACAAACTGTGTTAATATCTTTACTATGGCCACCAAATCCATCTAAATTACAATCTGTAATAGGATCTTTATCAGGTGTACACTATTCATATATATATATATATATATAACATACTGATGATAAATCCATATTACCAAATAAACCACGATTGTAAGTATACATGGCTGTAGCAAATTCTAAAGCATCTTTACCTTCACGATCTGTTCTAGAATCCCAAGCAGGTCTTAAACCCTAAGAAATATAACAAAATAATGATAATACTTGTTTAGTACACATCATAAAGACATTATGACGAAAATGAAAATCTAAACTTGTCATAATAACAGCACGATATGGATTTAAAACCATAAAATCATGGAATTCTCTTAATTCACTATACTTCTGTAAATATTCATTATCAGAAATATAACTATATTAATAAATATTATCACAATTAAAATATACGTTGGAGTTCTATCTTTCTTTGGAACACTTTTTGAACCAATATAAAATCGATGTGGCATACATGAAATATCAGTACTCATTGCCGGGGTTTCAACTTGGAATATTCCATCTTTATTTCCATCTGTGCACAACCCATCACTATTAAAACAATCAAATTCATCATTCTCATTATCAACAATAAAATATGAATTATCATTTTCTTCATAAACAGCGGTAGCAAAACTTTCTTTTGCTGCTAAACCCATCAACATGTGTGGATTTAAACCATATTCATCTTGGGCATAACCCATAAACATACCCAACAATTTATCAGGTAATCTGATTCTTACATTTGTCATTGATACAGTTACAACATCATCTGTTCTTCCAATATACATTTGTGTTAATTCTTCATCAAGACGAGGATGTGCATGGAACATACATGCACGATTATTACCTGCTGAATAGACATCAGGATTATCATAATTTGGGAAATAATTCATGATATAACGAACTTGATCCATTATTCGATTTGTTTGTAATCCTATTGACCAAGGCATGTGGTTAGTTGGTGTCATGATAAAAGGATTATACTGAATTTGACCACCAGTAATCCATGACTTAGTTGAAGCTAAAAGACGGGATTTCTTATTAGATTCATCACACGGTGTTGACTGACATATTCCATTACACAGATATGGTTTGTATGGATATTCATTAGATATACACTTCAATTCATTGATATTCATCTTCAAACTATACACAATTATCAAAAGTATCAAAATACAGCATAATTTTCTGAATAGTAACTGTAGATAACATACTACTGTTGATATTCATGTTACTATATTCATAAATCTTTGAATAACCAATTTCTTTAACCTAAAGACAATTTGTTAATTAATAAAGAAAAATCTACTTCATGGGATTTTTTGATGTTGATCAGAAGTAATAATAATAGAAAAAATAAAGACAATATGTGTTTAATAAACATAATTATAAAAAAAATAAAATCTATTCTAAAAATGAATTCGTTTTATTTCGTGTTTTTTCTTTAAATCGTGTTTTTTATGTGATCAGCATAAAATAAACAAAAAACACTTACTATAAATAAATTAAATTCTTTGAAATTTTCAAAATTGATAAGTCTTCATTCCTTGCTTTTCGATTAATAATTACTTTTGTTTTTAATCCACATTTTTCTAGCATATTTCTAATATCATCGATCTTGTTTATTTTTTCTACAACAATATAACCTACTCCATTATCTGATAAAATTTTCTATAATTTTACACATTATGATAAATAATACACATAGATGAGGTATTACTTTATCTAAGACTTCTCTTCCATTCTTTCCTCCTGCCCACGATGCTGTGATATCTTTCAAACCAACTTCAGAAGAAGGAGTAGAAACATAAGGAGGATTAAAGATAAAGACATCCACTTTGTTGGATATTTGAGGTAATATATTGTCTAACAAATCGCAATTTACTACATCATAACAATATAACTACGTATAAAACAAACTATGAATATATAATACATTATTCTGTTTGAAAGTAGATTTTGTTATAGAACATGCATTTTCATTTATATCTATTGCTATATAATACACAGAGGGTGAGTCTATTTATTGAATTAAACTAGAAATACTCATTACAAGATTAAAACCAGAAGACAAAACACCACTCCCACTACCCAATTCTAAAATAAGTGAAATATTATTATTTTCTTTTAGTTTTTCTATATCCTTTTGAAAAGCATCAATCATTAAATAAGAGTCATCTGATGGTTCATATCTAATCACAATGGCTATATAATCATACACATTATTAAAATCTTTGTAAGACAAATGCGATAAATCAGGTAGCATTGAATAAAAATGAAAAATTAATATTTATTTTGAAAAAAGTGCTTGAGAAAAAGCTTGTAATAATTCATTTTTGTTTTTTTCTGTTGTTATAAGGATTATTATTTGCTATAAACACTCAATATTGTTAATTTGTATAAAAATTTGTACATATGGATAATAGATGCACATATAACAAAATTGTCAAACAATAAAAGGAATATGACATACTCAATTTTGTTTAAATTAATAAATCCTGTAGTATATATATTAATTTGGATTTTATGCATATTATTAATTATTATTGATTTTTTCTTGAATGGTTCAAATAAGAGTAAAAAAAGAAGACATAGATTAACTCAAATTGAAAGAAGAAAATTAAGAGAAAATTTGAATGAAAAACTTGAAAAACAACCAATAGTTGTAATAGATGCCTATTTTACCAACTTTATGGAATCAAGAGTATAAAATTTTATTCTATTAGTAGGGTAAAACATCATTTGCAAAACAAATGTCATTAGTACATGCAATTAACAGAGAATCAGTTAGTCCTTTCAATATTGAAGTTGTTAATTTCAATTATAGTCAAGAATATAGTGGAAGTAATATAACAGTTTTTCCGTACAAGTATTTTTCTGATGATGTGTATATATTTATTATTATCATAAATTGTATTTATTTTTAGTCTAAATCATCATTCATTAAATGAGTTGATATATCTCAGTCCAGATAGTGATAATGTGATGGATAAATACGAAAATGATAAAATATATATTATAGGTGGAATTATAGATAGAACTATATCTAAAGTATTATTATCAAATATCAGCATTATTCTTTATAAAACAATATAGAATGAGAGTCTAAACAGAGCAAAAGAATTGAAGATTAAAACAATGAGATTACCATTAAAAGAGAAAATAACAATTGGAAAACCGAGTTTGAATATTGATATAGTATTTGAGATTCTATTAACTCTGAAAAATAACAATAATAATTGGAATGAAGCATTGAAGTGCATTCCATTAAAGAATAGATCAACAGGAAATCCAAAAGATTTAAAACCAAGTATAATTTTTATTTTATATCTATATATTAATATTATAGTTGAAAACTATGAAGATCTATGTATGTTAAACTCTAATGATTTGTTCAAATATCAGTTTATGAATGTTTTAAATCAGAAATATAAAAATGATCAACAATATTTAGTTTATAAAACAGAGTTTAATCAGAATAATCATGATTTTAGTGATAAATACATATGTAGATTGTATTTTAAAGAGAGATTACTGTCAGAAGCTGTTGGAAGCAGTAAAAGAATATGTGAGAATAGATGTGCTTGGTTGGTGTTACATGGAAAATAGTATTTATTTATTTTGTTTAATTCGTTGATAAAATCTTTGTTAGAGGTATTTTTTGTTGTTACTTCCATCTTTACGTCTGGTTTGTCATTCGCAATTGTAAAATTAGGATATAACTATATTTTCATCCGCCTTTAAGTTATAGTAGCAATAATACCAAAATTTCAATAGATTATATTAAAATTAGTCCATTTTCGAATATCTAATGAAAAATACTACAGAAACGAACAAATCGTTGATTTTTTTAATTTAATTCACTTTTTTATGTCTCGTAAAGCATCACCAGACGATTTTGGAGTCGACCTACTTGTATAGATGGATGCTTATAATTTGTTTGTAGAGGAATGCTTATAATACATACAAAACTAGTAAATTGACTCCATTTCCCGATCTTTACCTCGAAATTGACAGAGAGTGTAACATTTTATTTGAAGAATTATATCGTATACTATTATACCTAATATTGTAGTAACAAAATATGAAATTGCTGAATGGCAAGGGTTTTATTTGAGATTATGGGCAAAAAGCGAAGTGGAACTGGATCATGTACTAGCAGAGAATTTTTTAAAAGAAATCTCTGTTGAGACAGTTCCTCTTTTCCAAAATTATTTTTCAATATCTCGTATATATTCATATTTTTACGTGAAATAGATGGAAAAGTGACAATATCGCTATTCATAGAGTTTATTTGTGTATTTGCATTCTTTTATAACAAAGATCTTTTAAAATGTATGATTGGAATATTATTTAATCTATAGTAATGTTGTCTATATCAAATATACAATCAAACAGATTTGTTAGTGAGAAACAAATATCCTCCTTCTTATCTGACTTAAATGTAGATGATGATCAAATTCACACAGTAGTTCATTGGGCAAGATCATTGAAGGAGAATCATGATTCACTCATTCATCTAACTACATTTTATCAATACATAATAAGTCATGATTATTTGTTAACAGCTTTAGATATTCTTAGAACACAATTATTGAGGTGTATAATAGGACAAGAGTCTTATTATACAATACTAACTAGAAGGAATTATTATAAGAAAATTACCTCAGCAGGAGTAACTGTAGCACCTCCCAAAGAGAATTGTTATCAGCATTGTTATAGGACATTAATTAGTGGACGTCCACCTCCTTATTATTATGATTATAAGCCACAGGTTGTACAAAAGAAGACAGGTCGATGTTTATTGTATATTAGGAAGAGATATGGGTATAGTAATAGGCCAGATAGAGAAAGTAGTAAAAGATCGCTATGCAGTTCAAGAAAAAACGAATCATATGCATCTCTCAGTTCATATTGTAGTAAGACAATATATTTGAACTCCAAGTCACTTTTGATTAATAAATCATCCTGTAAAGGTGATGGTAGGATAATAAGTGATGTACCTGGAACTGTGAACTTAGACTAGATTGTGTATTTTTATTTAAAGAATTAATGAAGATATATTATGTCATTTAAATACTTCTAGCTTAATTTGTTTATAGTCTTTTGTTTTTATTCTTGTTTTTAGGGAGTATATTCAACCAAATTCAGTTGTTTAGAATAAAACAAGCCAAATCATTTTAAAAAACAGGTTTTGTGTAACGAAGTTTATAAATGACCAATGAATAATGAATGAAGATATTATAACTGAATTAGTATACTATTTCTATCATGTTAGAGTGATGGATGTGAGTATTATGAAACACATCGAGGATCTCGACCTTTTTCTCGTTTGTTGGTTAGATTAGGAGATGAATGTCTTCCATTGTTAGAAAGACTATATGGTATGTGTTATTAACATACACAATTATAGTAAATAACTACGAATTATCAGAATGGGAATGGTACTATCTAAAATCATGGTCAGAAGATCCCAAAAAAACATACATATTATCAGGTCCTTTTCTATATAAATTAGGTATAGGTAATATCCCAATATTGTATAATTTCTTCAGCCCATATAGTATAATATAATTTACAATAATAATAATTTAATATTATTAAATAGATGGTCAAATTTCATTGACTTTGTTTATAGAGTTCATTTGTATATTCACATTTTGTTCTGATGAACAATTGATACCTCTTCTTATATCACTTGGTAATATAAAAAGTAACAGAGTCATTACTGAAACCCAAATTACTCATTTTTTCACTTCACTCCACACACTTCCTGAAATAATGGAGAAGATAACGATTTGGTTATTTGATGCTAAGAAAGATGAAAATGGGTTTATATCATTAGATGCGTTTATAAAATATGTTTTATCTGATACATCATCGTTTCTAGAACCTATAGCTCATCTTAAATATCAAATAATATCTTGTATCATATCATTAAAGACATACAATAATATACTCTCAAGGATGAAATATTATCAAGAAAAATATGGTGATTCTGAGAGAATAATAATTAAAAATGAAACATGTTTAGAATCTATGCAACGGAGGCTGTTTACATCATTTCCACCTCCCTATTTTTTTAATTATCGTCCTTCTTTACACACACCCACATTTAGTGAGATAATATGCAATTTTAGAAAGAGATATGGTTATAGTACAAGACCTAGAGGTAATAGCTCGATGAATTTATCTTCAACTTCAAGATTGAAAAGACCAAGTGCTAGAGAATCTCTTTCATCTTCAATGATTGGAGCAAGTGTAAGTCACTCAGCTACTACTCCTAATGGTGCGATTAAGGGTAGTTTTATGAAAAAAATTGCTATGAATAAAGTTGTGCCTGTAACTTATAATGAATCTGTAGATAATTCAATGAAGATGAAATCTCTAACAAAGAAACTGAATAGTTCGTTTTTTTCAGATCATAAGACTTTAAATAGTATTTCAACTTGAATAGAGTCATGTAGTATATAATTATTTATTTTCTTTTTTTATTTTTAAAATTGGGTATATGAAAAAACTGATTTTTTTTGAAGTTTTGTGGGGAACAAACACTTCAGTTATGCGAAATGCAGAATTCAGAAAGCATTTGTAACTATGTATTGAGAAATATTTTATTAATTTCTAGATTAAAGCAAATGAATTTCTGAAAACTCACAAGAAATCAAGACCTTTTACATATTTAGTAATGCCGTTAGATAGTCATGTGCGTCCTTTATTAGAAATTTTGTTTTGTATTGTTATATACCATTAATATTCTCATATAGTAAATAATTATGAATTATCAACATGGGAGGGTTATTTTTTGGATATATGGAGTATGCATCCTGAAGGTGAATGTATTACATATCATACACTCATTAAAGCTCTTGGACTAGAAGATTTGCCTCTTCTAAGTTCCTATTTCTTAGAAAGTAGTATTTTATTTCATTATTATTATTATATAGACGGATATATTTCATTGAGTTTATTTATAGAATTTATCTGCACTTTTACGTTTTTTTCAATCAAACAATTAATACCTGTATTACTATCAGTTAATAAAATACAAAGTAATAAATTTTTGACAGAGACTCAAGCAATAAATTTCTTTAAATCACTAAAATTAACAAAAACATCAATGCAGTTAGTTCAAATCTGGATTAATAGTGTAGAAAGACTTCCAAAGAACTATATATCACTACAATCACTCTATAATTTAATCAAAACAAACGAAGGATTGTTATTTCCACTATATAATATAAAAACACATATAATAGATATAGTAATCACCAGAAAGCAATATAATATAATAAATAATAGAATAGAATATTATCAAAAGAGAAAAGGAAATTATACTATGCCCAAAGAATCGATGTGTGAAAAAATATCCAGAAGAATCCGTTCTAATGATCCACCACCTTTTTATTACAGTTATTCTCCAACACTACAAGATATGAAGGTTGATAATTATTTAATTGAAATTAGACGTAAACATGGTTATAGTAATATATCAGCACGTAGAAGAAGTGTTCATTCTGAAGTGAAAAGAAAGTCGTTATATTCAAATTCACAATCTACAAATAGTAAAATGAAAATAATTGGTTCTCCTGTAATTGGTACATACTCTATTAATTTAACATATCGTCAAAAGGCAGGTAGTAATAGTAGTGGTGGTGGTGGTGGTTCTGAATCTTTTCCACATAGTAAAAGTAATAAATATGTATTACATAATGGTAGAGTAGTTCCTATTAATAAACATAAATCTATGCTTTGAAAGTATAGAATTAGTATTCGTTTACATTTTTTTAATTATTAAATTTTCTACTTAACCTATATGTTTTTAATATAAATAAATATGTTTGTTAGAATATATAACGTACAACTTTATTACTCTAAAATTTAACAAATGTAACAAATGTATTGTTCAAAAAATTGATTCGTTTTACATTACATTTTCGGTTATGGATTTGTTATGGATGAGGATGACAGCAAAGAGCTGCTGGTATATTTTTAAAATTATATTTGCAGGAAAAAGGTTACAGATATTACATTCAACATCACAACAGCAGACCATACTCGTATTTACTAATACCTTTGGAACCAGACTGCTATCCCTTTCTTAATAGTTTATATTGTATGCTAACATATTAATTTGGATAGTAAATAACTATGAAATATCTGATTGGGAGGAATATTATCTGAAACTATGGTCTACAGACACATCTAAGGATTATGTTCATTCCGGTGTAATTATATCAAGCTTAAGTGTAAGTGAGTACCCAATATTTAAGAGTTATTTTCGTCCATTCAGTATTACTTACTTTCATTATTTATTTTTTTAGGTAATAAAGTGTCAATAACGTCATTTATAGAATTTGTGTGTATATTTTCTTTTTTTACAAATGAGCAATTAATCCCATTAATTTTCACACTTAATAACATCCAAAGTAATAGAGTTGCAACTGATGTATATTAATATATATTACTGTTTTAATTAGCAACAACTATTTATGTTATTTAAATCATTGCTAGTAGAATCGATAGATGCAAATGATATAAGGAAAAATATATTAGAAATACCAAGAGATGCAAACGGATTCTTACCTTTGTCAGAAATAACAAATATTTTAAGAGTTAATAGATCCTTGTTACAAGGGATAGAAAAACTTAGAACAGCGTTAATACAAAAAGTGATAAAGGATGAATATTATTTAACAATCAAACGAAGAATATTTTATTATAGTAATTATCCACCAGATGATGGTTATACAAAACCGAAAGAGTCGTGTTTAATCTATTTAACAAGATGATTATTCTCTTTTAGACCTCCTAGTTATTACTATGATCATAGACCTATAAATAGTCATATGCAATTAGATGAGACGTTATTCGTGATAAGGAAAAGATATGGTTATAGCTCAAGGCCAGATAGGTATAGTTCAGTTTCCTTATCAGGTAATTATAATAATTCCAGACATAACTCCACAGCTACTAATTCTCATGTTTTGAGATCTAGAGTCTCAACAAGTATATTAAATAATTTATCTGTTAAACCTGAAAATCATCGTTCAATTTCTACTACTCTTTTAAACCCCAAAACCCCAATTAAAAGTAAGTCTATTTATACTGATTCACTTCTCTGTAATGAGAATAATAATAGTAATATAAATCATGAAAGCCTTAATAATAACAATCATAGCAGCAAACATGGTAAGTGTAGTCATATATCTGTGAAAATTGTTCCTATTGATGCTATTGATGATCAAGTGTAATTATTGTATTTATTAATTAATAATATGCTATTTATTTAACTAAGTAATGTCATTTATAGATGTTTCTTTTATTTGGATGATTTAAAAAAAGAGTCGTTTTGTAACTTATTTTTCAACTTAATGTCGATTTCATGTGATACAGACGATATTTTAGTTTTAGTATGATTACTTTTATTGTTATTATTATAGGAGAATGCTCTTCACTACTATAAAACTCACAAAAAATCTAGGCCTTACCAATTTTTACTGTTAGATGTTGGTGATGAGTGTAAATTGTTATTTGAGTTTTTTTATTGTATAAATCTATTTTCTTCTCTAATTATATAATTTTTAGTAAATAATTATGAGATAACTTCTTGGGAAGGGTTTTACTTGAATTTATGGAGTAAAGACAAGTCTAAACCATATATACCTTCTGATTTATTCCTAAATTACTTGGGTTTAAACGATATTCCAATTTTGACTCTCTATTTCAATGCGTTTGGTATAATTTTAATATTATAAAATACAAATCATAGGTAATAAAATTACTGTATCAGTATTTTTACAGTTTCTCATCATATTTACATTTTGTACTAATAACCAAGTTATTTCGTTAATGTTGAATATATGTAATATACACAGCAATATATTTGTAGATGATGTATTCAATTATATATATATATATAATGAATAGGAACAAGTTCTTTATTTCTGTAAGAATCTATTAGGATCAAAATGTAATCTAGCACCATTCAAACAATGGTTAGCTGGAGTAGATAGAATTGAAAATAAAATGATTAAAATATCATCTCTAGTGGAGTTAGTAATGGTTGATCCATTTTTGAAATTACCTATGATTCAAATTAGAAACAAGTTAATTGAAGGTATAGTAACATACAGTGAATATAAAACAATATTTGATCGCAAAATATACTATGAGCATATGAATTATAGTAATCTGAGTTGTAATAAGCATATCGATACGCAGATGAATCACAAAATTGGAGGATGTTATTATTGTTGCTTTTGTTTTAGTAGAGCACCTCATCCTCTTTATGTCAATTATATTCCTTTAAATTTGTTTAATTGTGAGGAATGTCTTTTATTTATTAAGCAGAAGTTTGGTTACTCTGTAAGACCTGTGAATTTCCAATTTTATAAGAATTCAAGTATGAAATACATGTCTGCTGAACATAGAAATTCATCTCGTTCATTTAGATCAAATAAGAATTCTTTAGTTAGTGCTAAAGTAATCAAGCAAATATCATACAAAAAAAGTAAAGGAGACATACCAAAATACTCTATAAATTTCATTCCACATGTGAAACCTTCTCTTGTTGATCAAAACACATCTGTATAAGTTTATTTATTGCCCAAATATACATATATATGTATTTAATTATGAAGTATAGTCATTTATATTTATATTGTTTAAACCCTTTTAATAATGTGTTTATGACTTATTGAGTTGCTAGACTGTTATGTAACATAATAAAATAAGTAGTGAATATTCATCTCGCTGTACTCATAACCAAATAAAAGAAAATACACAATAATACACAAAGAAATTTAGGATATGTGTAACGAACTTGATATGGAAGATGTGGATGAGTTGGTATTATTTTTGATTATAATATGTATTTTTAGAGAGAAGCCTATCAAAGATATATAAGCCATAAAGTGAATCGACAAACTCAATCTCTTCTTGTAGAAGTCTCGTTAGAATGCCAATCTTTTTTCGAACTTCTGTTTCGTATATATAATTTTTTGGATATATTTGTCATAGTGAATTATTATGAAGTGTGTGAATGGCAATGGTTTTATTTAAAATTATGGTCTGAATCTTCAGAATTACCATATGTGGCTACTACAAAACTACTTAGTAAATTAGAATTATCAGACAGTAGTATTTGTGCCAAGTATTTCTCGATTTATGGTATAATTGTTAATTTTATTGTAGATAACAAAGTAACAATGTCAGTGTATATAGAGTTCATATGTCTCTTTGTCTTTTTTGATAAATCTCAACTCACGTCGTGTATTTAGATCTCAAAATATAAATCAATAGTGATATTATCAACTGCTAATGTATTAAGCAATTTAATGATCAGCAAGAATCAAATAATGTCATTCTTCTTGATAATCGGTGCTAGATCAAGTCAAATCGATACTGTGAAACAATGGATAAAGAATGAAGTAAAAGTTGACAAAAATGGATATGTACAGATGCAAGCATTTGCAGAATATGTTCACTCTTATCCTGGTCTTTTAGCTCCTTTAGACAAGATAAGAGGTATGTTAATTAAGAATATTGTTGGTGAGAAATTCTACTTTAACATTGTACAAAGAAAACATTACTATGAAGAATGTATATTAGTTGGAAGGGATTTAATAGAACCGAAAGAACCTTGTTTTATGATGTTATTCAGAGTGTTATTTACAAATGAGCCTCATCCTTTTCATTATGACTATAGACCTTATACAGTACATAAGACATACGAAGAATGCTTAGCTGTTGTTAGAAAAAGGTATGGATACAGCAATAGACCTGTTAGAGAAATAGCTGTAAGTATAAGTTCAAATTCAGGATCTTTCCACCAGAATCTAAATTCATCAAGATCTAGATTTTATAGTAGTAGTAACAGTTCAGTAATGCATTTAGTTGACAAGAAACATCATTCAATAAATTCTTCTAGACACAAAAACAGTAACTTGTCAAAAGTATTTAAATCTAATAGAGTAGGAGATGGCTTTTTATTTGAGTAAATAGTAAATTTTAAACTATACATGTAAGTAGGATTAAATAATTTACATTATAATGTACATTATATTTTAATATATTGTTGTGTATCTGCTTATGAGGAGTAATTAACTTAACATTAACGTCTACTATCTCTTTATGTTAGACGGAGTTAGACATTTGAGTATATTTACTGCTAGTCTCGAGTAAAACAATAATCTATCACAAATAATATATAATATTATTAATTTATTACTCAAACTTCACTAAAACAAAAACTGATAAATCAATTATCTATCCTTATCATCAGGATATCCTTTCTTCATCTTATCAGGACTAACATGTTTAATAATCAATTTCCTAGCTGATTTCTTCTGCATCATTCCATATGGTAAACTATAAGCCTTCATTAACAATTGAGCTTCACCTTTTTTCAACACAGGAACAGCATAAGGAGATGGTCTAACTTTTGGTTTACTTCTAATCACATTAATTGGCTTTGATTTGTTGTTCAATATTTCTCTCACTTCTTCATCAACATCATCATCATCATAATAGGTATTTCTATCATTAAGATATCCATTATAAATAGCAGTATTGTTATTATTACTGTTAATATATTTATTATTGTTGTTATTAGATGGATTAATATTACCATAATAATTCAATAACGGAGATGAACCATTTTGATTCTCAGAGATAATCAAATTGCCAATTCTTTGGTGTCTTAATGGTAAATCAGCTGCATCAATCATCTCATATTGATTCACAAAACTACTGGATTTAGGTGATATTGAATTCTCATCATGATTATAGATTGGTGATACTTTGTTATTGATTAACACTTTGGGAGGAATACTAGTATTATTATCGTTAGTATGTAATTGTATTTGAGGAGCTGGTCGTGGTGGAAATTGTGGTTGAGGTGGTGGAGTATCAACTTGTTGTTGTTGTAGTTGTAATGTTGGTAAATATTGAGGTAATGGTGGAGTAAATTCTTGTTGAACAGGTTGATATTGTTTTACATATTGAGGTGAGTTAAATTGCTTATCTTGTTGTTGTTGCTGTTGTTGTTGATTTCCTTGTTCTACTTCAGCTTCTTCGTCTATTTGTTGTTGTTCTTCTTCTTTCAAGAATCGTGGTTGTTGTTGGACATACTGTGGCTTATATTCCTGAAGAGTACTACTACTGCTATTTGGTTTCTGCTGTTCTTGTTGTTTTCTTCTTGCCATTCTACTTTGTACATTAATTGGTGATAAATCTCTCAACTTATTGTTATTATTATCATCTGGAGCACTTTTTGAGCTTGTAACTGATGGAATTCCATTCAAATTTTCTTCATAATTATAATTATTATACTTTTCATTATCATATGGATCTGCAGTTTCGTTACTATTATTCTCTAAATCCTCTTTACTTATAAAATAAGGACAAAGTAATGGTAATTGAGCATTATCATTCTCCTCTTCAGATTCAGATTCACCATCTCCATTCTTTGATTTCTTATTCTTTTTCAAATTTATCCTCTTTCGAAGTGGTCTAAAATCATCACCTAATTCTTCAGCTTTAGCAATATCCACTTTCTTTGAACATGGCATAAATGGTGGTTGTTGCTGTTGCTGTTGCTGTTGATTTGCACCATTTCGTTTAATATTTTCTGATGATATTCTTTTTCCTTTCAAAAGTGATACTTTCTTTGGACTGTCATTCACTGTTGTTGGTGGAATAACATCTTGGAATTGTTTGAATAAATTTTTAAAGTATTTCACTGAAAATCCGTCCTGTGGTGCTATAAATTTCAAATCTTCTAAAGGTAAATAATATCCTAACATTAATAGCAAACTATATATTTCATTAAGTATCAATGTTTGTTGATTGTATATATTAAGAAACTCAAATACAGCTTCAGGACTATTATATATTATATATAAAATAATATTATATTCATACGATTTAAACATTCCTTTATCTTTAAGATCAAACAACATTTTGAATAATTTATATCTAATTTTATCTTTACGTTTTTCAATATCTGATGGGAATGATAAATAAGTGGTCACTATAAATGGCAATGACATTCTTCCTAATTTTGTATAATCCATTCTATCAAATAAATAAGCACAATCTGAGGGTGTTATTGGTGATTTGATTCTCTTTACAAATAAATCTACAAACTTTGCTGCTGTAACTATCGGAGATCTTGTTATTGCAGATTGAATAACAGTTATTGGATTTAGACTATATAACAAAAAATATTTATTATATAGGATTTATATACTTAAATGATGCTTCATCTTTCTTTATATATTTAAACAATGTTTTGAATATATCCATAAATGGATCATCCATTCGTTCTGGTAATAATCGAATCAGTAATTCAGGATTGAATTTTCTCTTAGATAATGAATATTCTGTAACAAAATATAATTGAGAAGGTGTTAATTGAATATTATTATCAATTAAAAACTCTCTACAATATAATAATATATATTTATATATACTCGAGTGTATCTGGTAAGCATTTATATTTATGTTGATAATTAAACACAAATATTCTAAACAACATCAAATTCATCTCATTACTATTGGTAAATTTCTTTTGAAATAAAACTTTCAAATTACTAAAGTGTTCTGATAATAAAACTTTGGATGGTAATTGTGAATATACAATTGGTTGGTCATCAGGTGTTTCTGTTCTTAATGGTGAAGGTGGTAAATTAATAACGCTATTCATCTGAGTAAATGGACTGATTCTATCCATTACTGTATGAAAACCTGCTGATTTTGGCTTTACTGGTTTATTATTATCACTATTATTCGCTTGATCTGGTGATAGAACGAAGGGACTTAGTCTTTGTACCATTTGTTGTGCTGGTTGGCCTTCTCTTTCTCCTTCTAATGGCTGTTGTTGTTGTTGTTGTAATAATAATAATTCCTGTTTCTTTTTCTCTTTTTCTGCTTTTCTTTGTTTTCTTTTTTCAATTTTCTCAGCTTTTTTCTTCTCTAATTCTTCTCTGGCAAGTTTTACATCTTTTACTTTGGATTGTTTTTGTTTAGGAATTGGTGATATTTTATTATTTTTACCTTTTTGTTTCTTAGCATTATTAACATCCATTGTAACAAATCTCTTTGGTCTAATATTCTTATTCTTATTACCTGCAGAAGTATCAATCGTTTGAAATTCCAATGGTCTTGGATCTTCAGCTGATTCTACTCTTTCTACTGGCACATTCAATATGCTTTGGCATGGTATATTTACAGATGGTGAAAGTCTACCAGTCATTCACTTCATATAGATCATTATCATTATCATATTCATCATTTTCACTATCATCTTTTTCATTTTCTTCTTCATTTTCTTCTTCTTCTTTTCGTACATTATTTTCATTGATTTCTTTCTTTTTGTGAAGTTTTCCTTCATCTTCTTTAACAAAATGTGGGATTTTGGTTGATGTATTTAGTGGAGGTGGTGGTAAAATTAAACTGGCTAATTCTCCATCTGTTGATATTGCTGTTGTTGGTTTACTGGATGTACTTTTATATAATTGTGTTGGTGCTACATATTCAATTATATTATTATTATTACTTTTACTTTTTCCTTCCTTTTCTCCTTCTTCTTCTTCAACTAATACAATTGGTTGAACATTATTAAATGGTAAAGGAATATATTCTTTAGCCTCATGTTTTTTATAAGTATCTTCCATATAATAAGACATATTCACTGGTTTAGATTTACTTCTTCTTGGAGATTTCTCTGGTGATGGGAATGTTAATGGTTGATCAACTTGTTGATTATTATTATTATTATTATTATTATTCTCCATTGAATCTTCACCCATCATCGATTGTTCTAATAACTTTGAATCGTATTGTTGTCTTATATATTTACTACTTTCAACTGGTTCTAATGATTGAGAAGGTTTCAATGGTTGTTGAGATAGTGGTAGTAGTGACTCTTGTTGTAATTGTAGTTGTTGTTTTGTTGGTGATTTTACTGTATATTTGTTACTATTACTCATATCATTATCGGATGATATATGAATTGCTGGTGATGATAAAAACAATGGATTTGGTAGACCATTTGGAGGCTCTTTTGATTTCTCTTTTTCATATTCTTGTAGTTTCTTCTGTGTTTTTAATTGATTATGTATTTGTTGTTCTACTTGTTGATATTGTTCTAATACAAAATTATTATTATCATCATCTTCTTCTATTTCTTTATTTGGTGGTGGCTGTGGATTGTGTGATTGTATTGGTGACATCGTTGGCATATCTTCATCACTGTATAACTCTGATGATGACATTAATATTGTTGATCTTGTTGAGCTTGATGAATAGCTTGATTCATCATCATCTTCTTCTTCATCATCAACGCTATTTTATTATTATTATTATTATATTTATACTCTTTATCTATTACATAATACTTTTCTGTTATATATAGAGGAACATCTGGAGATTGTGGTAAACTAAGTGGTGGAACAGGTTGTATAGATGCAGCTGATGTTACTGTAGATCTTTGCTGAGATTGTTGAGATTCTGGAGGAGGTTGTTGCTGTCTTTTAGGGGATGGTTGGTATAATGGAGGTAAATTTCCGCTTCTAGAGAGTGAAATTGATTGTTGATCAAGACCAGTGCTTCTAAGAGCTGGTTCTCTATGTATTTTAATAAACAAGTAAGAAATACGATATAGATGGTCTAATGTGGTTTGGACTAGAACTGTTATTTCCATTTGATACAATAAAACCATATCGTGGATCGAATGATATACATTTTACAGGTCTTAGTCTTTCTACTGCTAAATCAACTTCACCTAAACCATCATCAAGTACAACATGATATCTATTTTTTATATCGTTTATTATACTTGTGATTATTATTTAATTCACTTTCTATTACACCACTTAACCAACATGAGTTAACCCAGCATTCTACTTTTGACCCAATTGTGTATTCATAATTATTTTGTTGTGTGGACTGGTTTATATTCATCTATTTTATATCAAATTTGAATAACTGAATTTAAAATAAAGTGGTTAAATTGAAACGGATATTTTTTATCGAATTTAAATAACTGATAATAAAATAACACACAATGTAATTAATAATTAAAACTTAATTTACAGTTATAAATACTTGTAATTTTATCTTGAATTCTTTCTTCCAACTCATTAAATATATCTTCATAAAATAATCTCAGTATTTTCATCAACTCACATACTACTTCTAAATTATATGCCAATAAATCAGTAATTATACTATTCAATGTATTTTTTATCATAGACTTATTCTTTTCATTAATCAATAACCACTCTTTATATTTATTTCTAACTACTCGGAAATTGTTGTTATTATTCTTATATTCTTTATACCATTCTGGATTATTCCATTTCATTTTATTATTTTCATGAATATTTATTGATTTTTCGATTATTTTATGTTGTAATTTTGGTTTGAATAATTCTATCGAGTTTATATCTAATTGTGAATAACTTGGTATATCAAACATCTCTTCATTGAATAATTTCTGATCATCCTCATCTTCATCATCTTTTTTCATGATATCTTCTTCTATTTTCCTTCGCTTTAAACTATGTTTTGACCATTCTTTTGTCTTATGATGTAATGAAATAGCTGATTTATATTCTTTTCTAATCTCAGGTGGTAATTCATCTAATACATCCATATCAACTTGAGATGGAGTTATAAAACCATCTTCACCTATCACTCTTTCTCTTTTTGTATTATTATTTTCATTATCATTACCAAAATTATTATTATCGCAATTACCATTATTCTTAAAGAAACTCTCGACAGATGCATCAGTTATATTATCATCACTTAATTTCGTCATATTTATACCTAAACCTCTTACGTCACTTGGATTACATTTGAATTGTAAAAATAAATTCTTTACTGCTGGAAAAATTATATTTATATCATCAGTTTTTACTCCTAAAGTGATTGATTTACTATTTATAATTATATAAAACATTTGTATATATATATATATATATATACGAATGATTATCACATTGACCATGACCTAAATACTTTGTAGCTTCTGGAGCATTTTCAGATTTCTGTTTCAAATTAATGGTTATACATTTTCCTAATAAATTATTCTCTTTTAATCTTTCACATACTTCAGTTGATAACTTTTCAAGGAATTTATTCACTTCATTTAATGTATTAAATCTAATACCCCAAGTTACTTGTGCACCAATCGACTGAGGTTTTGTATTACTATTCAATTTCCGATTATCAATGCCTCTCACATGTTGCCATAATGTTTCACCATTTTTCCTACCTAACCATTGCCATAATCTTGGTTGAGGAATATTTAATAAATCATTGCATGTTTTTACATTATTTTGTTCTAATAATGACAGTGTATGATATCCAACTCCAGGTAAGATTGACACTGATTGAGTTCCTATGTATTTATTGTATTCCATTAAGGACATTTCATACTGACCATTTGGTTTAGCTTTCCTTAATGCAATTCTTGCTAGTAATAAATTCTCACCTATTCCTGCACTTGCTTTACATCCTGTTTCTTTATAAATTCTATCTCGAATTTCACTTGCTATTGAATATGGACTATCAAATTCGCTTAAGTCTAATATTGCTTCATCGCAACTTAATGGTTGTACTTTATCTGTATAAGAATAAAATATTTTAAATATTGTTTCAGATGTCTATATATATATAATTAATATTTCACTAATAATTAAATACTTTTAATATTAAATCAAAATCATATGGTAATACAATCAAGTCTTTACATACTTTCTTTGCTTCTTCTAACCACATATATCGACTTATTCCTAATTTTCTAGCTATATAATTTGCACAACTAACATCACTGTGCTTTCTATATATATATATATATTAATTTATATATACAAATTTGGAGCTGTTGATACTACTACTGGTTTATCTTGATATTCTGGATGTTTTAATAAAGCAACTGATACAAAATAACAATCCATATCTATATGACAATAAATTTGATGTATTTCTTCATTATCATTGTATGATGATAACAAATTATCTATTTCCTTATTCTTATTTTCATTCTTATTATCGTTTTTCATTTTTCGTTTTAAATGAGATTTGAATGTTCCTAAAAAATGTAATCTTGAACCACGGAAGTATTTGTTTATAAAATTTGGATCATCTTTAGCTGATTTAATTTCATTTGATAATTTTAAATCACCTTTAGATGTTGTTGAATTAGATTGTGATTTTGTAAATAAGGATTTTTGATTTTCTGTTTTCATTTCACTCAATAAATAATTTTCATATGGAATTAATTCGTTTTTATTAATTGAATCGGTTATCCATTCAGGATAGACGTATGGAAGCACTTTAACATAACTTCTATTAAAGAAAATCATTTTTCTGTATACAATTCTTCTAATGCTCGAGATTTTGCTATTTTACTAGCAATCACATGAGTAACTTTGCTTCTATCCAGAAAATAACTGAAATTACCACCATGAAGAACTATCAACCTCTTCAGCTCTGCATTTCCAGGTATTGTAAAGCCATTTATGTAAATTGTCACATTTTTAAATATTGTAGATATTTGTTGAAACCTAAGCTAATAAATCACTTACACAATACCTTAACTCTTCATGCTCTTCAGCAATTCTATCACATTTGTCATAAAAATATTCTTCACGAGTTCTTTTCATTATGTCACGAGTTTAATCATATTTTTAAAAAGTAAAATGAAAATATATTCGTTTTTTATATAACGGATTTAAATTAAATCAGGCTTTTTCTCTCTTCGACGATGGCTTTCATGTGTAGATGAAGAATTATTGTCAATATTACCATCAGTTTCTCATGTATTTTGGTTATTTATTATTTAAAGAAAGGAATTAACACACATCATCAATGGATGTAAAATAAACGAACAATAATAAATACTAACATCTATTAATGAATAACATCACCAATTTCATTTGCTTTTCTTTGATCAATCATATTAATTGAAAAATTATATATCAAATGTGAGGTACTATGGGTGAAAATACTACCTTTCTTTATAGGTATTCCAGATTTCTCTACATTTCTAAATATTCTATTAGCATTCGATAATCTTGAACTATTTCTAGATACAACACTAGTACATCTATGTGCATATCCAAATTTTTGTCTTAAAGCAACTATTACTGAATCCCTTGATTTTTCAACTGCTTCTCTAACATAATAATCACATTTATAAGGAGGTGGGCAATGAATAAATAATACTCTGTAAATATGTTTACAACATGGTTCTGGTGGTGTGATAGTTGTATATCCATATGAATAATAAAACGATATTCTTTTCTGAATTAAATTATATAAATAACTACCTAATGTTAAATTAATAAGCGATTCTCTAAATGAATATAATCTATTCACAAAACTAGTTTCGCTGGTTAGAAAATCAATTAAAGATCTTACTGAAAAACAATTTGGTTTGCATTCTCCGCTATATGTATATATAGAACAAATGTATTGTATATATAATATACTCAGCTTCAAACTGATTAGTTCTAATTGCATCAGGTAAGTCTTCATAAGCTTCTAGAGGAAGTAAATAAGATTCAAAAAAGGACTGTAACTGCATGACATTGACAAATAAATTACTATAAATACCTGACATACTCAACAAAACTAATATTATATTAGATGATTTAAAAAAAAGAAACAGACAAACGAACAAAATGTAATCTGAAACATATATTTTATCTTCTGGGAAAAACAATTTAATAAAACCATGATGTTCAGGAGCTATTTTCATTTGTAGCAGTGATAATGGGACATAAGGTAAAGATGTATCTCGATTCCACAAAAGAAGGTATGTACTCTCTATTGCATTTATTTTAAATTTATTCACTATTATATATAAAATCATTGTGAATAATACAAAACAGAGTCAAAGCCATTAATTGTACATTATGATCTATAGGTACATACAACACTTTTGATGAGTCAGTTTCGTATGTTTCCATGATTTTATATCCATCTTTCTATTAAATATGCTATTATAATTTAAATTACTAGAGAGTAGAGTATATCATCGGATTCTGGGCTTGATCGTGGAGACACAGACGCTTTTTTCATTTACATAATATAAATATAACTTGAACAATAACGAGCTGCGACAAAATAGAAGATTATAAAAACAACGAATAAAATTTCAGTATTTAAAAAATCAGTATTATCAAATTATAAGTTATTGGTTACAGGATAGTATAAGCTAATTATTCAAACTTTATTCAAATTGAAATGGATATAACACATTTAGTTTGTAGTATTTAGTGAAATGGTTTAATGTACGAAACAAGATAGTAAAGCATAGTATCAATATCTTTATTTATTTCAATTTAATCCGTTTCATCAAATTCTCTTCACTGATTCAATAAAAATAAATCAAATCTAAAACGAATAAATTTTTAAACTCACAAAAAGAGAAAAATAAATAAATTACATAAAAAATTCACATCCATAAATCTCATTTCTATCTACATAATTACATTTAATCTTTTTCTTCTTCATCATCTAACAATTCTTGAGTGGAAGCCAAAATACCAAAACCAACTTGTGTATTTTTTCGATTAACTTTAGGTGTTAATGGAGCTTGTGATAATCTTTTATTTCTTCCAGTGCTAGAAGCCGTAGAAAGTCTACCAAACGACTTATGAGATGCCAATGACTTACTACATCTACTAGATCGTATGTCATGTCCATATCCTTTCTTGATTCCACAAATCATATCATCAAACGATTGACTACTTGGATTTGGCAGTCCATAATCATATCTATAAGGTGGAGGAGCTTGTGTAAATAGCATTCTATTTAACTTTGAACAAAATGGTTCAGAAGGAGGAGGATTACCAGGCAATGAATAGAAAAACTTAATTCTTTGGATTATATTTATATACTGTTGCAAAGAAAATATTTGCTTAATCAATTCTTCTTTGAATCCATTCAAAAATGCTTGAAATGGTTTTGATTCGTTCATAAATGTAGTGAAATCTTTCAAAACAAAAGCGTCTTTTCTGCCTGTTAAATCTTTATCTGCAGTACTTTGAAGTAATTTCAATAAATCATTCTTTATACCAATATTATCTAGGTCAAACTTTCTAAAAAAATCAAAAACTTGAGGTTTAGTTATAAATAAGTTACTATAAACTTGACTGATTGATAACAACACGATTAAAATACGATTCTCTTCGAAAAACGTAAATAAACTAACAAATATTAAGAAATCGTCATAATAAACAATATCTAACTTCATTAAAATAATAAGTAATATACTGTCACTAAAATAGGATTGTATTAGCTTACTATATTTAGGTGAGAACATAAGTGCCAACTTAGAAGCTGATATATTATCCTTTCTATTATCTTCATACCATATTCTCAGGTAATATCCTAAAATTAAATTCACATCATAATTATTATCTGGTTAGATATAATAAAAATGTATAAATACAGTATAGAGTATGAGCCATTAACAAAGATGTCTTATGTAAAGCCATGTATGGATTTTTCTTCCCCACTGCACTATTTGCCACCATATTGATATGTCCAAATTTCTAAATCTTGTTAAAAATACCTATAAATACTAATAATTCTGACTCATCTTCATGGGGAGGTAACTGTGGTAATGGAACCTTAGACATTTTCCTTGCCTACATAAAAATATGTATTAATTATTTTATTGATACATATAAATAATATATTCTACTGAAACGACAATAACTGTATTTTCTTGTATTTTAGAATAAAATAAGACATTTATCATATTACTTAACAAATAAATTATACATGAATTTACAATATAATTACAACTAATCTTTACTTCTTCTTCATACCAGCCTGCATTTGAGATGCATCCTGGCTAGGTTTCACACAAATCACACTTTTAGAATTAACTAAATTAAGCAACGAGTTTGTTCTTCTTGACATACTTCGATTATTAGAACTAATCTTGTTCTTATATCTGGATGACATCATTGCTTCTTTTGCTATAGAAGAAGACCTTAAATCAGGTCCAATATTCTGCCTCACTAACAAAACCATTGTATCAAAGGAACGATCGTTAGCATACCTCAAAGAAAAATCATAATGGAAAGGAGCCGGTTCATTAGTGAATAATTTCCTAAATATTTTACTACATATCGGCTCTGGTGGTATTTTGATATTATGTGTTGGAGTAACACTGTTGTTCATGCTGTCAGTGCTAAAACTTGCACTTATTCTACTTTTATTTCTAGTCATATTATTACTAGTTTGATTATTACAATATGTATGGTAAAAAATGTATATTTTTTTCTTTATTGTTGTGAATATTTTCTGTGTCATGGAAGTATGTATGATGATATATTGAAAAGAGAATAAAAATCCACTGAAATGTAAGGAATGTTCAAAATATCCTACAAAATCTTTAATAAAGTAAGAATCATGAGGAAGAGTTGTTGAACTACCGCTTGCCTCCTTTAATACTGATATTAAATCATGATATGGCTCTTCAGATAGATTATAACATCTAAAGAAATCATTGATTTGAGACTATATACAATAATTAATATTTATACTCTTGTTATAAAAACATTACTGTATATATGAGATACAGATAGCATCACTTGGATAATTTGAGGTGTTTGAAAAAACAAAAATGTACAGACGAATAAGAAATATTGATCATAGGTTATACCTTCTATAAAATATGATTCTAATATGATATACTATCAATAAAAAAGGATCGCACAATTCCATGATAGGTATTAGGATATATTTGAAGGTATTGGAACTAAAGGAATAGCAGAAGAAGAAGGATTTTGTTGCCACATCTCTAGATATTTTGATAAAATCTTATTCACTTCATAATAATTTACTATGGATTATTTAAACTATCAATACGGTATAAAGTATCTGCCATTTGTTGAGAGACTAAAGACAGAGGTAATAAAACTGATTTATTGATTGAATAATGTCGACGAATCTCCAACGCTGCTTCACTCTATTTTATGTCATATATCAACAATACAAGCATAGTGATTGGGACTGTGTCAATACTTTCAGGAGAACCAACTGAATTGCTAGACATTGAGTCTTAACTTACCTTCAAAATGCCTTTTTATTGCTTGTTAATAATTTTTGAATGATTTTTTGAATATAACGTTTCAGATTAAAAAATAAGATACAGATGAAATTAGATTGCGGAACTCTAGTAGTCCTTTTATCTCTAAGGTTAATAACTGGTTTTTGTCATTAATATAATAACATTTAGAATGATTATTGATTTAGTTTTTGTTAGTTATATTAATTTTAGAATGATTATAAATACATTTTTAGGTTAAGTGAATAGCATACTTTTATCAAACTATTCTTATCTCATGTGAATTTGACGCTCAAACATTCATTTTTAAGCTTGAGTTTGTATTTGTTATTTTTATCAATATGGCTGAATATCTTAATGATATTCAACAATTAAGGTGTCTAGCTGTAGTTATAGTGATTTTATTTCATTTGAATCTATGTGAAACAGGTTTTAGAGGAGTAGATATATTTTTCGTAATATCTGGGTTTATTTTAACCAACCAGCTGATTCATCGACCAGCCACATCTATTAATAATGTATTATCATTCTGGTTAGTAAGATCAAGAAGAATAATTCCTGCAGCATACATAATTTTAGTAATTTTTGTTTTATATTTTATCAATCTAGCGCATATAGAACATCCAGAATTATATCTATCGGAATTCAAAAGTGCAGTTAATTTCTACTCAAATTTTCACTATTACTATATGAACAATGATTATTTCCATCCAAGTAGCAACTCAGTTTTTCTAAATTTTTGGTCATTATCAACTGAAATGCAATATTATATATTTTTCCCAATAATCATCATAAATAATTACATTATTATAGTTGTGTTTATTTTGTCATTTATTATATATCAATATTATTACTCAGTAGATACAAGTTACAATTATTATTCAATGATACCAAGAATATGGGAATTTCTATTTGGAACAATAATTCATCAAGTTTTCGTTTTATTTTAATCAAAAGAAAACGAATAATATTGATATAACAAACACATTTATAAAATATGCTTTTTTCATGTCGTTATTTGTATTGTCTTTTTTTAATACAACTTATTTATTTTCTAGAATAGATAATTTAATTACAATGGTTTTGACATCATATTATATCTCTTTTATTCCTCATTTTTTAAACTCATATATATTGGAACATATTGGTGATTTATCTTATATTATTTATTTAATCCATTTTCCATTAAAATTTATAATTGTTGATGATTATTCTTTGTATTTTATATTACTGTATATCTCAAGTGCTGTAGTATATTATTTGTATGAAAAACCTATACTTTATTATTTAAAGAAAATCTCTAGTCTGAAATGTGCTATTGCAATGTTTTTAATGATAATTTGTTGTAATATTCTCTGTAATGTTTATGAATTGCAAATAATAAAGAGAAATGAAGAGATGTTGAATGAATTTGATCAATCAAATAACAATGTCACATTTATATATATTCCAGAAGAATTGAATAATTATTGTTGTTTTAAACCATTAAAAGACTTGGAAGATAGTAATAATAAAGAAATTCATCCAGTATTATTTGTAGGAGATTCACATGCGCTTCGATATATAGGAGCAATTCGATCATATGTATCATATCTTAAACAACCATTTTATTTCAAATATATTAATACATTCTACATAATACGAAATATGTCAGAATATCTCTATGATGTTGATGAAAGTTTTGATATTATTTTATTATCGAATTTATATATGAAAAATGATATGGGTAATAATGATGCTATGTTTGTGAATGAAATAAGTAAATATATTCTCTATCTTATGAATTACTGTAATAAAATGATATTCTTCAAACCAACTCCTGTTTTAGATAGATTAGTGTTGTGTCAAGATGCTAGAAAGTATAAATATGCAATAGAACCATATAATATAACAATGGCTCATCAAGAATATACTTTAATTCAAAATAACCCAAATATAATAACCATTGACTTTAAAAATTTCTATTGTCAAAATAAACATAATAATTACACATGTAATTTAACCTATTATAATAATAAACATAATGAAGAAGGTTGTATTTATTTTGATCAACATCACATTGATATGCAGTTTATAGAATATCATATGGATTATGTATTGAATATATTCAAACCATTATATCATATGAAAGGTAATTTCATTCAAAAATGTATGTATTATTATTATAAGAATAAGATGTATGAAAAATGGCATTTAGATGATAAAGGGTGTAATATAATTAATTTAAAAGATAATGTTTAGTATTCTTTACATACACATATTATTATTTTATTTAAATTAAACAACACAAAATAGAATAAAATAAATAAAAACACATAAATATGTTAGGATATATCTGAGTTATCAAGACATCTTCTTGTTCTGTCCTGTCCTTATCCTGTCTTTGTCCTTTGTAACTCAGGTTCACTTGGATTTAATGCATAAACAGTTGCATGTGTTATTGATCGTTTATATTTTTCACTACAGTAAATTCTATTCTTCTTCAATTTTTCATCAATATTCAACACTGTTTTAGTCATGTAATCTTTAGGTAAAGAAATCTCTTCTGATGATGAAGAAGTATAGCAACTTGAAGTCATTAATAAATGTCTTCTACAATATCCATACCTTTTTCTTATTTCTGTTACTATTGGATCTAAATAAACACAAGAACTAATATCATTATTACAGAATCTCATTATTCTGTAATCAGAACGATTTGGATCTGGTTTATGAGTTATCAATTTTCTTCTCATATATTTACAACAATTTTCTCTTGGAATTTTTAACATTATATTCACATTTGCCATATAATATATTTTTATTCTTTTTAATATTACTACATAGTCTTCTTCAGTTATTATATTCTTCACAAACTTTTGTTTCCATGCTCTTATTGTATTATATAAAGATGGAGCACTTTGAAAAAGAAATGAAATTTCAGTGCAAGGAATAAATTGTGAGTCTTCACTGTTAAAAATATAATATTATATATATATATACTGTTGTAATAACCATCTGATTATTATTAAATCATAGTCATCTTCTTTTATTATACTATTTATAAACTCCAGCGATTGTTCATAAGTAATATTCAGATTTGATTGAATTCCGCATACTGATAATAAAACTATCCATATTATATATAATAATAATAATAATAATATATCAAATACTTCGAATCAGCTTGTCAAAAGATACAAATACAATTAAACAGATCATCTGTAAAAATACATTGATTGTCACTTTGTCTTCTATATATTTTTAGATTA
The DNA here is from genome assembly GCA_002245135.1 of Proteromonas lacertae. Classification (NCBI taxonomy): domain Eukaryota; class Bigyra; order Opalinata; family Proteromonadidae; genus Proteromonas; species Proteromonas lacertae. The sequence goes on from NGBS01000873.1 coordinate 243,577, forward strand.
TTATCATTCATACGATAGATTTGGAAGAAATTTTTAAAAATCAAACTATAGCTAAGATCAAAATCATTAAATAACTCACCAGCTAATATGTATGGATGTTCCATATTCTTAGACCATATTTCTAAATACTGCTCTTGCCATCTTGAAATATCGTAATAATTTACTAGATATTATACAAATATATATCATACAGCATAGGGCATTCGCTAAATCAACGATTATTTTATCACAATTCAATATCGGTTGTTTGTTCTTTTGACAAAAATTTCTTAATCTATACAACTTCAAGGCACTTTTCTATAACAAAATATAAAAATATATACCATGGTAGCTATCTGTTCTTGTTCATCCATAGCATCATAAAAATTTGTTACGGTTGCTGATATGTAGATGTTATGTTTGAGAACAGGTTTGGCTTGTAGGATGTGATTTGGAAGAATTTCATTCATTCCATATTTCTAAAAAAAGAAATAATACAATAATTATAACTCTTTTTCGTTGAGTACAAAATAAAGTATTTATTTTTAAATTATTATTTATGACATACATATTTCTTTTAGATTTTACAATTCAGAAGTATATATTTATTGTATTAATACGAAATGTATAAAAATAGCATCACTGCATTCAATTTTTTTCTTTCATGTTTTTGCATCAAGCCTGTTCGAACTAATTGATTTATTCTATTAAATTCTATTAGTTCATAATCTTCAATGGTGACATGTTGCTGAAATAACGATACTATGGCGCTTCTTTTGCCTAAACAAGTTTACAGATTTTGAATGTTCTTTTGTAGCTGATGGGGATAATCAGAAGCTAATTACTCATATGGTAAGTTTTCAATATACTCATTTATAATAGATGAAAAGTTAATTGAATTTCAGCAGAAAGACTATTAAAAAGGTCTATTATACCAGCTGAATGATTTATCTGTGAAATTTGCACTATATTTGTCTTGTATACTTTTTATATTATCTATATAAAAAGTAACAAACTATTAAGTTGTTGAATGGCAAAGAAAATATTTAGAGATATGGTATAAATGCCTAATTGAGCCTTATATACATTGTTCTGATTTTTTAGAAGCAATGTATTGTAAATATACACCTCTTATAAGAGTATTCTGCGAAGGATTTGGTATATTTTATTATTATATACACTTCAATATAGAACTAGACGAATTAATAAGAAGTATCAATAGAAGAAACCACACAGTTTTTCAAAACATTAAATGAGTTTTATTATTTAGATCCAATATTGAATAAATAACTAGACGAACAGTATAATTAAATATGTTAAAATATATATACTAGCAATGAAGATAACCTCATACAAATATCCTGTTCTTATCCTTTGTAACTCAGGTTCATTTGGAATTTAATGCATAAACAGTTGCATGTGTTATTGATCGTTTATATTTTTCATCAATATTCAACACTGTTTTAGTCATATAATCTTTAGGTAAAAAATCTCTTCTCTTCAAACCAACTCCTGTTTTAGATAGATTAGTGTTGTGTCAAGATGCTAGAAAGTATAAATTTGCAATAGAACCATATAATATAACAATGGCTCATCAAGAATATACTTTAATTCAAAATAACCCAAATATAATAACCATTGACTTTAAAAATTTCTATTGTCAAAATAAACATAATAATTACACATGTAATTTAACCTATAATAATAATAATAAACATAATGAAGAAGGTTGTATTTATTTTGATCAACATCACATTGATATGCAGTTTATAGAATATCATATGGATTATGTATTGAATATATTCAAACCATTATATCATATGAAAGGTAATTTCATTCAAAAATGTATGTATTATTATTATAAGAATAAGATGTATGAAAAATGGCATTTAGATGATAAAGGGTGTAATATAATTAATTTAAAAGATAATGTTTAGTGTTCTTTACATACACATATTATTATTTTATTTAAATTAAACAACACAAAATAGGATAAAATAAATAAAAACACATAAATATGTTAGGATATAGGTAAATTATACTTTTGAAAAAGAAAAAACTAAAGAGCCACTTCATATTTCTTAATACTTCCTTTATAATCAGTTGCTTTATATTGATGGACAGGAGAGTTTGTAACAGGAGAAGTACTGTAATGGAGAGATAGGCACTGTAGCACCAGGTAGATTAATGGAACATATTGCATTGCCAGCTACTCTAATAGATCTGTTGATAGTTCTCTTATTAATATCACCTCCATTAGATGCTCTTTTCATTGAATTTCTACTGATCGATCTTGTAGAAACACTAGATGCTCTTCTATCTACTTCAGCACCAAATCGTTTTACCACAACTCTAATAAACCCACTGAATGATGCTTCAGATGGATCTATTGTACTATAATCAAATCTGTAAGGTTCTGGTTGATTTGAAAATAACGTTCTCATCATTTTATCTATGCAAGATTCTTCTTTTTTCAATATATTTTTTTCATTATAATAATACTCTATTTTACATTTTATAGTTCTGTACAGATCATAATTAAGTCCAACTTTTATACAATTTTTCCGAAAATCAGCAATAAATTCAATAAATTTTCTTTGTTTTTCAAAATAACTTATGAACTTTTTAATTGAAAATGAGTCTTCTGGAGCATTTAAATTAGGTTCTGTTATTTCCGTTATAATGTCATTATAATCACCACTGCTTAAATGATAAGTTTGAAAAAAATGATTCAATTGTTGTCTACTAATGAATAAATGACTAAATATCTTATCCATTCGCAATAAAAGACTGATTACTTTGGATAAGTCCAAAAACACAAATATACAAATGAATTGAAAATATAAATCATACGTCACATCAGCTATTCCATTATATATTACATTAATATAAAATACAATTCTGAAAAAATATACTTACTATTGGCAGGAACCGATCTTCAAACTTTAAACTAAGATTATAAAGTGGAATTGACATTTTTGATTGTTCACAATACCATAAATCCAAATATGATTTCATGATTATATTTATCTCATATCTGTTCAAAAATAGCGTTTGAGCAGCTATTTCGCCTATGCTATCTAGTGGAAGAAATAAATCATAGGGATTTGTATTTCCTTTCTCTTTCATTATGCGGTATGCTTTAGACTATATAATATAAACATATGAACAATATAACACAATATACTAATGAAACTTGAACTAACACATTAACATCATCCTTTTCACTTGTATTAAAAGATATCATCTCATTTTAATTATTTGTGTCTTAGCTGCACTAATTTCTTTAAAAATAACTACAAATAAAACGGATATATTCTTATAACTCAAAAAATAAAAAATCAAAAAAACAGCATTACAATATACAATTCATTAAATAAACTAATATCATTATATAAATTACAGGATAATATGTACATATATTACAGAGGACTAACAGGATGGCCATTATACGGAACAATTTTACTGGATTTCAAATTTAAGTTAATACTCATCTCAGTTTTTGTTCTGGAACATCCACTACTTGCATTACTAGATGATTTCACTCTATTAGAACGACAAGAAGAAGTCAATCTTCGATGATTACAGGACGAAGACAAACAAACTAGTGAATTGTTTTTCTCATCAAACATATGTTTAATTGCCATAACAGCTCTGTCATAACCTCCATCTAATTGGTCATTATCGATAAAATAGTCAAAACGGTAAGGAGGAGGTGAATTTGTGATTAACAAACGAATTAACAACGACACACATGATTCTTTGGGTGGAATAACTTTATTAATCCCATGTTCATAGTAAAACTTAATTCTTTTATTGATTGCATTATAAACTATTCTAGGTAGTGCAAATTTGAGTATATCTTCTTTTAGACTATTTATAAAATCCAAAAACTTGGTAGATTCTTGTATAACTCGACTGAATAGTTTTAATGAGTAATGTCTTCTGGATGTTCTTGGCGTTGCTTTCTCACTATTGTTATGACTTTCTAATATGTCAAATAACTTTGGGAAATCATTCTCTGTGAAATTATACGATTGAAAGAATATCAATATTTGACTCTATTTTGTTATATTTAATGGTGTTATTAATACTTTGGTGATAAATAGTTTACTTATCACTTTGGCCATTGAAATCATTAAACTCATCAGTTGTGGAGGTGAGAAAAATAAAAATGAACAAACAAATATGAAATACTGTCGATGTGTAATTTCATCTACAATTACAATTACATATTATACTGCCTTTGTCAAAAAACAATTTCAATAAAGAGAAATGGTTGTTAGATATATGAGTCATTACTATTCTTATCGGCAGCGAAACGCCTGTTCCATAATGATACCATTCTCTCAAATAGAAACTGTTGATGAGATTAATCTCATAATTTGTCAGTAGAAATGTCTCTGCTAAAATTCTATGTTCAGGATACAAAGGTAGATATAACAAATATGGTTTGGATGTACCATTCTTTATATATAAGTTATGGCCATTGGACTATAGAATGTAAATAAAATTACAACAAAATACAAGATAATCGACAGCATTTTCTTCTATCATGCCACTTTCACATTTATGCATCTTCTATATCATTAAAAAATGAATTTAAAAAATTCAGTTATAAAAAACTCAAATCAAGCTCTTTGATATTTTTTCATTTTAGATTATTAAGCAAAACACAGCAGTATATATGTACTTATATTGAAAATCATAATTTATAAATATTTAATAATCTATACAACTAACGATATACATTATTCGATATTTTTCTCAGATTCTTCTTCTGGTGCGATTTTGTTCTTCGAAATGTTTCTATTGGGGAAAAAATGCTTGTTACTGCTGCATTTATGTTTAGTACTAACTGCATGACCAGAAAATGGATTATTTAAAGATTGTAATTGTGGGTTAATTGCAGGATAGCCACAACTCCTTGACGGTTTAGCTCTAAATCTCTGAAAACTTCCAAAACCACTTCTATTGCCAGATAACGCCGATCTTTCTGATTTATCACTCTTCATACTATACTTTGCATTATCATCTCTAAATGAACTTTTTCTACATGAATACCCAAATACTTGTCTAATCAAATACAGCATATCATCAAATGCTTTTTCACAATTTGTTAATGTGTAATAATCATAGTGGTATGGAGCTGGCCTTGCAGTAAAACACTTTCTTAATATTCTACCTAAACATGATTCTTTAGGAACCCTTAGCTTCTTTAGATCATCAATACTATTATGATCATAGAAAAACTTCATTCTGTTTTTAATAATTTCATAACTATCTTGTTTCATTGTTAAATCTATCAGGAAATCTCTATATGTATGCAAGAATTTATTAAAATCAGGAGATTCTTGGAAGTAAGTGAGAAAATCTTTCATATAATACATTTGATCTGGACAATTACTCTCTTCGGCTGATTTTTTTAATACTTTTAATAAATCACTATATTTCTCTTTATCTAAATAGTAAGTAGCAAAGAAATCATTTACTTGTTTCTAATCAATATGAGATTTATACTATATATATACCCTTGATATAAATATATTGCTAAATATTTGACTCATCGATAGTAGTAACAATAGAAGATGTTTTGTATTGAAAAAAACGAAACAACACACCATTATAAAGAAATCTTCATACATTACATCAGCTATAGTATTATATGATAATATAAATATACATTCTTTGAAAAACATTTTTACTATTCCTCTATTTTCTGTTGGAAATAGTTCAATCAGCCTTGGAAGTGGTATGAAGTAATTTCTGGGTTCTAATGACCATAGTCTTAAATAAGGCTCATGTATCATATTTATTTCATAATTGTTCACTATAAATATATATAATTATCAGATATACAAAACAAAAGTTCAGCCATATGATATGACGTAACTGCTAAAGGTAAAAAAGTGCCATTTTCTTTACATGCAGTCTTTTTAAATTCTTCATATGCTTTGTTCTAGTGATTATAAACCATATGGTTAATACTAAAATCAGCTGTAAATTAGTCTCCAGCACAAGTGCCTCTGCATCCGATGTATGGGACATTAAATAATTAAAATATTATAAATATTAATATTTGTCTTATTTTAGAGTTATTTTTGAAAAATTAATTTAATTAAATGTAACGAATATATTGAGGAATATTTTTTTAATGATTATCCCAAATACTCACATATACATTAACAGAACGAATTAAATGATATTTAAACAATCACAGGTGTGTTATTAATTGATTCTTCTATGGGAAAAACCTGAGTACTATGTAATTTACTCTTTCTAGAAGGATTATTAGGGTTACTATCTAAAAAAATGTTATTACCATTATTAGTCAATCTTAACGAGAAATGTGAAGGAGATTGTAACTGATACAGCTTCTCCGATTTCTTAATAATCACTGATTTACTATTTAACGAACGATTTATGAACTGAGGTGATAAAGATGGTCTATTATGAAAACTAGTTCTTCTAATCTCACAATTATTGAACATCTGTTTAATCGAACAAATTATTTTGTCGAATGACTGTTCTGTAGGATTATCAATATGATAATCATAACAATAAGGAGGAGGATAATTAGTGAATAACACTCTAACTATATATTGTAAACAAGATTCACTAGGAATCTTACTATTATTATTATTAATCAATTTATTGTTTAATTCACCATTACTGTTGTTGTTGTTGTTGTTTATATCGTGTAAGGAAAGTCTATTATTATTATGTCTACTTATATTCGATTGCATTGCACTGCTTGTCATTATGGACAATTCAGATATTCCTATCTTTGAATCTTTCGTATCACCAGATGTTGTAACGGATAGTGTAGCATCTTGATGTTCTATGATGTTTTGATTGGATGAGATACGTACTGTGGCACTACTATATATATAATTAATCCTTTTAATGATCCGCTCATAAACTGGGAAGGTAATGGTGAAATTAACTAGAAGTGATCTAAATGTCTCTAAATAGGAAAAGAACACTCTAGAACTACAGAAATATTCTATAAAGTCTTTTAATAAATAAGAATCAGGTGGACAACTATATATAAATAAAATAATTAGATTATACTGATCACAAGTTATTTTAGAGGATGACAATATACTTATTAAATCACCATATGATTCTGTACTAAAACCATAATTACGAAAAAACATATTAATTTGATTTCTTGATATAAATAAATTACTGCTAATCCTACACATCGAAACCATTAGGGCGATGATGTGTGACGGTTTAAAAAATATAAAAACACATGTAAACACGAAATATAAATCATATTGTATACCATCTTCTATTGATTTAATTAAATTTTGAATAATTTTATACTGTTAGAGAAGAATTGTTTGATCAATCCACTATACTGAGATGGGAAATGGGAGACATATTTTTCTATTGGTATAAATTTGTTCTTAGGCTCTAAGATCCAAATCTCTAGAAATGAACGATAGAATTGGTTAACCTCGAAATTATTAACTAGATTAAATAATAACAATATAATATCAATACGAAACAGAGTGGAAGCTATTGAAAAAGACACACTTTCTAATGGCAGGAATAAGGTGTGTGGTTTACTATCACCTCTCTTTTTCATATTTTCATATGCTTCATTCTAAAAAATAATTACATAAAATCACTATACCAACATAATCGTTGAGTCATTCTTTGCTTTATTCAGTTGCGACGAGTTAACTTGTATACTCATTTATTATATTATAATGTTAATTAAATTAATTTATGTAGTAAATATAAGATGTAATAGAAAAATCTAATCGAAAAGTGAAACAGCTTGGCTTGAGACGAACAGTTTTATTTAAAAACAAAAAATTCAATCAATAAATAATATATAATCACTTAGTTTCATGAACAGGTAATACTTGAATACTACGTCTCTTACTATTCACAGTTTCAGGACTTACGTTCTTCGAAAGAATTTGTAAGGATTTTACACTAGTACGATGATTGATAGTGGGTGTACTTCTCACCATATTCGAATATATCAATGAATTTCTTTTAGAAGTTGACACTGGCTTTTCAATCATACTAAGTTGAATCATTCTGTTTAAATCATTTTGAGATATATCAGGACTTTTATAATAACTAATCATTCGGTCTTTTTCCTTTTTCTCTTTATAAATATTTATAAATCTGTCTCTTAATACACTAATTATTTCACTCAGAGCATAGAGAGCTGGATCAGTTGTACCATACTCTGAATAATACGGTTTTGGAAGACCATTCAACTTTCTACTTACACATGAAAAGCAACCTTCCTTCGGATATGATGTGCAATTAGGATTAGTATAAAAATAATTACATTTTGCAATGATGGAATCATACAAACCTCTACTCATTGTACACTTTATCAATTTCTTCCTAAATCCTTCGATATAATCTAAAAATCTCTTCGATTTGTTTAAATAAATTAAAAAATCAGTTAATAAATAGGAATCTAAAGGACAATCTGGATCTTTTCTTCTTTCTACACCAAGTACTGCACACATCTCAACTAAATTATGATTAATTTCATATTCTGTGAATAACTGACTGATTTCTTCAACTTTGATGTAATCTGAAGTAAATATATTTGTCATAGATAATAATAACAATGCAATATGAGAAATATCATAGAAAATAAATATACACACGAATATGAAATAACTCTCATAAGACATTTGATCTATTCAACAAAATTTACACTAGAATAATACTTGTATTGAAGAATTTAAATATTAAATGATTATAATCTTTACCTATTTTCAACACAAACGTTAGAGTTGGAACATAATCTACAGATTTGTCAATACTCCACATTTTAAGGTAACTTTTATAAATAATGTTTATATCATGATTATTTACTATATTATACAACATTATAAACGATAAATATACAGAATAGAGACTTTGCTACTAAATATGAGTTCTGCGGTAAAGGAAGCAGTAGACAATTCCAATTGTACATAATTTTATTCATTGAACGGTATGCTCCTTTCTATAAGCAAATCAATATCATAATTATAAATACTAACGAAGCCATGCCAACACTAGCATTTATTTCATCATCATAATGCTGTGACATGTTTGATTTATTTTTTTATTTGTTAGTTGTTCCAATAATTCAAAATACAATCTCATATAAAGCCGTTACATATTTTATTCTTATTTTTCACACAAAAACAATATAATAAATATGTATATTACAACTTAATTTAATAAATAATATCCATTTGTTAAATAAATATTAATATTCAAATAAAACTATCATTCTTTATGATCAGAATTATTCTGAATAACAGGAATTGTTCTTTTAAAGGATATAGCCGTCATTGGAGAGCCAGATGGCGATAAAAACATATTCCTTTTACTACTAGTATGTAAATTAGTCAAATTATTACTATTGATAGTTCGTTTATAAATACTGTTATTACTGTTACCTATTGACTCATCTTTTGGACTTGGATTTGTAGGACAATTACTACTAAAACTGTTATGACTACTTTTCATAGATTGTTTCTTCATCAACAGTGATTTATGTTGTATATTTACATTAGAGGATACTCTAGAACTTTGTCTAGCTCCATAACCATGACCTTGTCTCAAACTATAGATCATTTCGTCAAATAGTATGTTTTCAGGTGTACTAACACAATAATCAAAATGAAATGGTGGTGGATCATTTGTAAATAATTCCCTTAATATTAAGCTCTTACAACTTTCCTTGGGTATAGGTTTATTTACTGCTTCTGGATTTCGATAGAAATATTCTAATCTCATCTTTATATTATTATAAATTGTAGGATTTAACACAGTTGTAGATAATTTAAATTTAATTTCTTCAATCATTGAGTTGAAATAATTGGAAGATTTCAAATACTTTATAAATTCCTTTAAATAATATGCGTCTTTTGTATCACTTAAAGCAGAGTTTGTCTGTGCTGATAATACTGATATTAAATTACTGAAAGAGTCATTATTTAAGTAAAATCCATTTACAAATCTAGCTAACTGCTTAGTGGTGATAAATATATTACTGTGAATTTGCGTTAAAGACAAGAACAATAATATTAATCTATCCACATCAAAAAACAGAAATAGACAAACAAATTGAAAATAATCATCATAATAAATATCCGCTATTATTATTATATAAAAATATATAATTATATATAATTATACAATCTTGAAAAAACATTCTTATTACTCCTTGTAACTTAAAAGGGTAAAAATTTAATAATTTCGCACAGGGTATATATGTCTTTGATGGTTCAGTGTACCATATCTTCACATAAGACTGGAGAATTAAATCTATTTCTACATTGTTGACTAACAATATAAAATGATTTACTAAAACATACGGAATAAAATTTCACACATTCTTATACAAGGTTCATTCATCTGTATAAGTGTTTGTATGTAAAAACCTTTCGATCGTTTTGTAATTGAACGATATGCTGCTTGCTGCATACAATAAAATAATCATCTATACTAATGTATGTATGGAAGGATATGATAAAGAACCACGTACTTCTTGGGTCATTTGTTACTACACAACAGAATTAATCATTTATTAAATATATCAAAAAAGTGTAACGTATAAATTTCACCAACGCAAAAATCTTAAATCATTAAAAATAAAATAACTTAAACATATAAACTACAGGACGGTTAAAAAATGTAATGATCATTACTATACAGTGGTTGTATTGTTGTTGTTTGAAGTAGGTAATACTTTATTACTCTTCAATTTCTTAATATCAGTGTACGAACCACTTACTTCTCTTTTCACATCTGAATCTGTACGATTGATATTATGTGATGATGGCTGTTGTGGAGGAGAAAAAATACTCTTATGCACACTCCTATTAATACTATTCTTCGAATGAAGAAAAGACAAAACGGAAGATCCTTTTTTCGAACTTCGCCTAAATGAATAACCATAGAACCTTCTTAATATCAAAATCATTTCATCATAACTGCTGGGAGAAGGAGAAGAGAGCTTAAAATCATAATGATAAGGAGGTGGTTCATCTGTAAATAATATTCGTGTTAAATGTGAACCACATGATTCTGATGGCGGAAATGGCTTTGTTCCATTGTAATAAAACTCCATACGCGTTAGTATTGAATGATATACTCTATATGTGAAAATAGAGTTAATTAATATATTTCTAAATTCAGATATAAATGTATTGAATGGTTGGGATTTTTTGAAGTAGTTTATAAACTCTTTGATGGGATATGAATCTTGTTTGGAGTTTCTGTCCATCTTTTCGGTTAGCACAAAATATAGATCTTTGTAGGAAGCTTGATTTAGTGAAAATGATTTGAAAAACATTAATATTTGTTTCTATTTCAACATAATTAGATAGAATATACTTTTGTAATTAATATATTACTATGTATTTTACACATCGATAAAAATAAAGGGATTAAACGACTATTATCAAAAAATGTAAACACACAGACAAAAATGAAGTAATAATTATAGTAAACTTCCTCTATAAAATAATATAATAACACAATATTATACTATCAAAAAAGAATTTTCTAATAAAACCATGACAAGGAGTAGGAAAATAATATAGCAGCTTGCTACAAGGTACATAATTTGTCTGTTGTTCATTCATCCATATAAGCAAATAGGAACGTAGTATTAAATCTACTTCATAGTTATTCATGTATAAAGTTTGAGCCATTAAACTAGCAGTAGGAGTCAAAGGCAAATATGTTTGTAGGGTTTTGCGAATATGACCTCCTTTCATTAATGAATAAGCGTTTCTCTAAAACTATTAATATAACACAAATACCAAGCTATCTATAGATAAGTCAGGTGTAGTGGTATCATCTTCCTCCATGGTTTAATTACAATTTCGTAAATGTAACTGAAACGATATCAAGCCTCAAATAAATAAAAGTTTCAAACCCCATAAAACTGAAAAAAAGAATCAACCATAAGACTGTTAATAATAACATGAAAAGTATTTAAACATGGTCATGAAGAATAAAAAAGAAGCAAAACAACAACATACACAAAATCAAATCAAATAAATAACTAAACTTAAACTAATTACTTGGTAAATCAGAATCATTTATTGGATTTATTCTATTCTTAAAAAATGATCTGTGGGAATGTACTTCAGAACTATTTTCTTCCATTGCTTTTGACAATCTTACACTTCCTTGTTTCATACTGCTACTTATTGATATATTACTATGTTTTACTCTCCTTTTCCACATACAAGAGCCAGAACTACGTCTATCAGAATATCCATAACTATATCTTATTGCATAAATCATATCGTTAAATGATTTCTTATTTAGAGATATTAATTTAAAATCATATTTATAAGGCGGTGGAAGCTCTGTAAACAGTAATCGAGTTATACTGTCAATACATGATTCTTTAGGAGGGTCATATATTGAACATGAATAGTAGAAGATTATTTTCTTTTTAATGATTTGATATACTTCATCTGATATTACATGCTGTATTATTGATGTTCTTAATTCACTTAAAAAATGATGAAAATTGTCTTTTGATATAAAATAAGATTGAAAATCTTTTAGGTAATATCGATCAGTAGAAGAATCTTGAGGAATATCTACTTTCATTTTATCATATATATCAGGATAATCGTTATTATCAAGATTAAAACATGAAAAAAAGTTCAACACTTGTGACTAATAAATATATAAATATTATATATATATATATACTGATGTAATAAACAAATTACTGTGAATCTTTGATATTGAAAGTAAAACAGGAAAAATTAATTCAGTTTCAAAAAATGTAAACAAACAAATGAACAAAAAAAAAACATTATATCCTATGTCTTCTATATTATATGAAATAAATATCATATGAATATACTTATATTATTGAAAAATGAACCTATTAACTTCGAAAATTTCTGTGGGAAGAGATATTGTATTTGTGTACATGGAATTGTATCAGATGTTGGATGGCTTGTCCATATGACTAGAAATGATCGGAGAATTCTATTAACTTCGTAATGATTCACTATTTATTAACTAAAATCATAAATATACATAACAACGTCTGCGCCATTAAATAACTTAACGTATTTAGGCTTATGTACTCTTTTGAACAACATTCTCTCGATAAAGTCTTTATGTTCTTCCAAGCCTTTCTCTAATACAAAAATTATAATTTATATTCATACCAGTTTTTTAACAGTTGAGCTATCTGCTGTATTACTCACCGTCTCAGCTAAAGGCATAAAAACATTAAAATTAATTTTGATCCGTTTTTGTTTGATGAATCGTCATTTCGACATTCTCATCGATTGAGAATGTATGAAAAGATAGTAATCACACATACACAACAACAATAAACACAAATAAATAAATAAACTATTTATTTATAAATCCAAAACACTTACACAAAAAATATGGTATTTGTACAACATAAACAATATTTACAAAACTGTGGGGGCAAGCTGACTAATTTTAGTAGGAATCATATGTGATTTCTTTGAACTATCATAAGAAGACGAATTAAACGAAATAATCCTCGAATTAGCTGACAATGCTCTAGATCTATGTTTAATAGAACTACTACGAGCAGCAACATTATTCAATGATTCAGTACTTCCAGCTTCTCTTATTTTACATCCAATTGCAGACAATTTCAGAGTTTTAGGTCTAGATGAATAACCGAATAATAATCGCAAAGTTCTAATACATTCATCAAAGGAAGAGAGTGTAGAATTAGCAGGACGATAATCATAATGATATGGGGGTAGATCTTCAGTGAAAATTTTCCTACACACAAAATCAACACAGCTTTCTTTAGGAGGAATTGGGTTTTGAGGGTTGAGATAGTAATATTGATATCTTCGTATTAATATATCACACTTTTTTGATTTTAATACATGAGTTTTGTTATAAATAGCTAATTTATAGAAATAGGAGGTAAAACTATCATCATTCTTGATAAATATCAAAAATTCTCTAAGAGAGTAGTTATCTTCTGTGGATGATAAAAATTCATCAATATTGTCTGTTCTGTTGATATCACTAGCTTTACTCAAAAATCTAATAACATCTTCGAATTCTTGGTTAGACATGTTGAACGTTTGTATGAAATGATAAATTTGTGACTTTGTAATAAATAAATTGCTTTGAATTCCTGCAATTGATAATAGCAGAGGTAATAAATGATTTAAATCAATAAATGTGAATAAACATATAAATATAAAGTATTCAGATATGTATATAGGATCTACAAAAGTTGATATATAAATAAAAATACGATCATCAAAAAAAGCCCTGATTAAATTTCTATAATCATCAGGATAAAGCAAAATTAACTTGGCACAAGAAAAACTAGTACTAGTCTGCACGTTACTCCACATGTTTAAGAAAGAAGTCAATATATCATCAATCTCAGTTTCATTCACTAGATTAATAAAAAAAATGCATAGATACTGTATAAACATTGAGCTATAGATAATGCGGCTGAATTAAGAGGAAGAAAATGCTGAAGGTGAGTTCCTATTAGTCCTTTCTGCAAGCAGTTGTACGCGTTCTTCTAAAATAATATATATCGATTGTATGAAAATACGTAATTAATAATAGATATATCATTATTATTAATGTCCTTCATTTAACTATGAATTTCAAAATCATATGACGAACAAGATTCAAGCTTGACGAGCTTATTCGTCATTTTTCTTTTTTTTCTTTTTCTGAATCTCTAAAGCAAACTTTCATTACACGATCTCTCATTTTAATTCTCAAATATCACATACCATATACACAATTATTAATATATTATATTATATATTTATGTATATATATATATATATATATATATATATATATATAAATTTATATAAACATATATTTCTACTATTCAGTAGCAACAATTGAATAAGGGTATATTTTAGATCCTTTTGCATGATAGGGGAGAATGGCATTATTACTGTGATTTAATGATGCCTTATTACTATTACTAGTATTATTCAAAGTCCTTAATCGAGAACTTGATAAATTTTTATTACTTT
This sequence comes from Proteromonas lacertae, assembly GCA_002245135.1. NCBI lineage: Eukaryota > Bigyra > Opalinata > Proteromonadidae > Proteromonas > Proteromonas lacertae. The sequence goes on from NGBS01000873.1 coordinate 258,591, forward strand.
TTCTAACCATTGAATTTCTTATAGAATTAAAAGAACTTGAACTTCTTAGTTTTGTAGGAGATTTTGAACCTCTTGAGTTAATTCCACTTATTCTATGTACAACTGTAAAATTACCTTTTAACATCCTTATAAAGTCATCAAATACAGATATAGATAGATCTACAGGACAATAAGTAAATGAATATGGTTGCGGTTTATCAGTGAATAAAGTCCTTATAGTTCTGTCTATACAAGACTCCTGTGGCGCTCTTACACCGGGATATTGATAGAAAAAATTAATTTTCAGTTTAATTCCCTCAGCTATATCAAGAGAAAGGATGTGATAAGTGATATAAGTCTTAAATTCATTTAAATGATTACATAATGCATCTGAAGTCTTACAAAACTCAATAACATCTTTTAAATGATAAGTATCTTCAGAAAAACTATTTATTTAAATGTATTAATAAGATAATATATATACGATGATTCATGTTCTAAATTATTATAAAATTCTTTGAATTGTTTCACCATTTCGTCAGGTAGGTTGTATGACTTTATAAATTTTAAAAACTGTTCCAATGTAATAAATATATTACTATAAACACGTGTCATGTAGAACAGTAGTGGGACTAACTGCTCATATTGAAAGAAAGCAAAAACACATATAAAGGTAAAATAATCACTGTAATAGACGTTTTCTATACATTATAAGATTCAATGAAAATACTATCACAAAAGTAATTTCTGACTAAAGAACGATATTTGTCAGGGAAGAAGTATAATAACTTACAACACGCTATGTAGTTAATACTTTGTTCATGCTTCCAGATATTCAGATAGGACATTATAATATGATCAACTTCATATTCATTTACTAATAGAGCGTGAAAAAAGATCAATACAATAAAGTGCTTCTGCAACATCTAAAGCAATATAGCTAAGGGGTAAAAACTTTTGTAGGTGTTCAGTTTTTAAATTACGACACATTGTTGTTGCTAACATCTACAAATAATATGATATGTAATACCAACTGACTAGCAGGTATATCTGAGCTGTTACTCGATATAGACACCCTAGATGTCGCCATTCTTCATGAAAACAAATTGATGTATAATGAAAAAGATTCGTTATTATTTTGAATTTTTTTTATAACTCAACAAACATAGCTATATAAAATAAAAATACTAATTTAAAGATCATAACTTTCTATTGGAGTCTTTGTAGGGAAATTATTTTTCTCCTCCTCTATAGATCCTTCAGGTGTAACTAATTGAGGAAGAACTATCACAGGTAACTTTGCAGCTGATCTTCTAGGCTCAATTGTGACTTTTCTGGAAGGTGCTCTACTTTTTGGTATTATACCAACACTATTCAAAGCTGATGATTTACGTTTATCTAATCTCATTGCAGCTGATACTTTAGAAGGATCATCATAGAATGTATCTGGCATGGATATAGTACATATTCCAATATTACACACAACAAATATATCTGGTTTTAATCTAAATCTTCCTCTAGTTACACTTTTTTTAGCTATACTTCTTGTTTTTTTAGATGCGTCTGAATTATCACCTCCACTGGATGTACCAAACGTTGTACTAGCTAATACACTTGCGAATAAGGTAATCTTTGAAGCAAATTGTAAAGCTATTATACATATCACACCTAATTCAACTCCAATTCCTCTTAACATCATTAAAGTATCAGGTTGTTTAGCCATCATCAAATTTAATGGTATTTCCAATATACCCAATACAATCATTACACCAATGATAGATGCTAATGTTTTAGATTCGTTGAATTCTGAGGATGCTTTTCTCGTTGACCAAGCTAGTTTTGCACCCCATAAAAACAACACTATTACTCCACCTATTTCTATAAATGTGAATATATCATTCTCACTACATTCTCTGATGTAAACATCTTCTAAAAAGTTTGAATAATCACTACTATATGTTTTTACATAAACTGCTGGATCTACCACCCACCAGATTACTAAATACACGCTTTGGACTACTTCAATTATTAATATTATCCTAATTAACATCCAATTGGATATTTTCACTCTCTGTAGATCTTTATTGTTGAATAATTTATGAATTCTCCAAGCTTTACAGAATAATATACTGAATAAAAAGTCTACAGATAAAGCTAATACCCATACTCTACAAAAACATACTCCCCAATTTGGAACTAATGTAAATATAAATCCAGAAACACTTATCATTATTAATGCAACTATTTCATATGATAAAAACAAAGGTGAAGATAACTTAATCATCTTTACTTCTCTGAATAAGTAAATACCAACTAATAAACAAAGACATACTATTATCAATATTATCATCAATACTAAAACAACATATCTTAAAACAGTATTTGTTTCAAATAATACAAACTTTTTACCCATTTTACATTCATCATTTTTCATATAAGTAAGTTGTGGATCTGGTTTTATTTCTTTACCTTGTCCTGGATATACTTTTGATAATACGCCATTCAATGTCCTCATTATGAAGAATGATTTCTTTGCATGATTATTGTATGTAATTTCTAATTTACCATTGGGAGCTTCATATGATACATACTTCATACTCAATCTTAAATATTCTCTACTTGGAAATGCTGCAGCTGATGATACAGTTACTGTTGATGAAGATGATGAAGATGTGCTTTTTAATATACCTTCTTCATTAGCTGCATATTCTACACCTGCTTTCCATAAGAATATTGTTGAATAACTTGATTCAAACATTTCATTCAATTCTATGGCATCTAAATACATTGAATTAACTGATTGTGCAAAGGCTTTAGCTGATGTAGATGTTGAACTATCTGAATAAGATGATGCTATATAACAACCACTAATTGATTGAATATTATCTTCACTCAGATCAGCAGAATCATAGTAAAACAATAAGTATATGTAAGTTGACATATCAACATTATTAGCCTTTAAACGATTGATAAATTCATTGGTACTTTTACCTGAAAATAGATTGATGTATGCTATATTTGTACCATATAATATTCTATTACTAGCTAATGTCTGTAAAAGTGTTGGATAGGATCTATCATTAGTGGCAGCAAAGAAGAAATTACCAACATAATTAATACCATTTTCTTCACTGTATCTACCAATAGCTTCAGCAATTACTGATGTTTGATTTTCATTACCACCAAATATATAAATGTTACTAATATCCATTTTCTTTAAATACTCAACTGCAGCTATTGCTTTTTGATTTACACTTGATCCTGTAGTGATTGTATATTCTGAACATATATTACCATCATCTCTGCCTAAATAAAAGAATGTTAAATCACTTCTTGCTCCACTTAAATATCTATTTACTTCATCTCTACATCTCGAACTCATACAACCAAATATTGATTTGGTTTGAGTTTCAGTTTGAATTGATCTTACTGTTGGATATATTTTATTGAATGTTAAGAAGTAATGATTTGGTATGATTTTCTTACCATTTACTCCGCCTTCATCATTTATTTCATCTATTGCCATATCTTGAATTAACAAATTTTGCTGTTCAGATTTACCACCAACATCAATTTCATGGATAAAGGCAATATATATTGGATCTTCATTGTATAAATCTGTTTTTTCAGTCTTCCAATCACATACATATCCTATATATTGACCTTCTAGTTGGTTATATACCCTTGATTCTACATATTTAGATGGCATCCAATTGACAAGTATTACATTGTTGTCTGTTATGTAACCACTGTATATATTCCTTCTAAATATATTATTCTTTGCTAATTCTATTGTTCCTGATGGAATATCAGTCTGGAAATCGTATAATAAACTCACTTCATTCACATCAATCGAGCTTGAAGCTTGACACATATTCTTCCAATACAATAACAATGCATAAGCACTTTCATATTGAGTTCTTATTCTCATTTTATCACCTATATTTATATGTAATCCTTGTGCGAATGATGAAGCTAAAGTTGGTATAGTTACTGATGAATATGTCATATCCTTAAGTGATTCAAAGAAACTACCAATTACTATATGACCTGCTAAATATTTTGATTGTAAATCATTGAAGATATTCTCATCAAATAATGTATTATATACTGTATATTTTGGATATGTCAAACCTAATTCATACATCGCTTTATAGAAATGAGTGTAATATTCTTTACTTTCAAATGTGGCTATTATATATCCACCATTTGGAATTGCTTGTTGGATCATTCTTAGTTGAACACTTGTCTTTTCTAAATCATATTCAATATTTCCCATCAATAAAATATTTGTATAACTCATTCTAGTTTGAATCATATCATTCAAATAAGTTGTATAATTAGATGGAGAATATACTGTTATGGCTGAAGTTGTATCTTCTAATATTCTTCTTATTGTTATTGTTGCTATTTGACTTGGATGTAATTCACTAACTATTACATTCTTTGGACATATTTCATTGTAAGTATGTCCACAGAAGAAAAATAATTTATTCCTATTTTTCATTTCTTCTACAATTATTGGATAATCATCAGGATTATAACCACCGAAAATGTAACTAATATCCTCATCTTTATCAATCTGTTGGAATATTGATTTATAATTAGTTGAATTAGATTTCAAATCATACACTCTATAGAATAATTGATATGTATTCAATAATGGATCCTTTTCATTTAAATAAGTAATACCAGCTAATATTGAATCAAATATTGGCTTTTCAATATCTGCATCTTTACCAGAAAATGATGTAATAATACCAATTCTGTAAGTGGAAACTGTTTGACCTGAACCAATAGTTAAATCACTAAAATCACAAATATAATAACTATTATCTCTCATATAATATGCTTGAGGGAAATGAGGAATCTTTGCTGTATATACAATACTCCATTTATAGTTTAAATTCTTATATCCAATTATCAATTCTCTACCTAAATATTGATTTTTACCAAAACCAATTGTTCCTTCTTGAGTTTCTAATGTACCATCATCACTTATTAATTCCTTTCTAACCTTATCTACAGCAAAATCATTAATTCTATTTATAGCATTTGCCCATAACTTCATGGCAATATACACAGCTGAAATAACATCATTTATAAAAACTGATTTTTTATCTATTCTTTCGAATAAACTATTTTTGAAAACTTTATTGGCTGGTCGACTATTACCTATTGAACTGTAATAAACTAAAGTCTCATAATCATTTGTAACTGTCATCATTGTATCAGATGATGGTTCACTAACTATCACATGTACTTTTGAAGATGGTAAATTATATTTTGCTATTTCATCTTTTAAATAGAGAAAATGTTCAGCTTTACCTTTAAAGATAATACAAACAGTTCTATCATCATTTACAGTAGAATATTCAAGTAATTTTTCATCTATCAACTCTAAACTATTAGCTACATGAACAATAGCTTCAACTCTTTCTAAATAGTCTCTAATATAATTACCAAATTCAACATCATCTTCTCTTGGGAAAGCTAATAAGAACTCATCATAACCTCTATTTCTTAACACATTTAAACCTGGATCATATAATGATACATGATGGTTAGCTACAAATGTATTAGTATCACAAGAACCCATATCATATTTATATAAAAAGAATACCAATATGTTATTCTGTACTATCAATTGATAGGCTGGTTCTAAACATCTCTTTGTTGCTGAGAAGAATATTGCTTTTGGTTTAACAGTTGTAATATATTCTATCAATTTAGCAACACAAGTATCATATCTTGATTGTGTATCATAAATTTCACCTTTTAATTGTCTACCATTCACACCACCAGCTGCATTTATTTCATCTATTGCCATTTTAAATACATCCACTTCACCAGCATTATATTCTTCTAATTCACCAGTTAAACTTGCCAATAATAATATCTTTTCAGAACCTACTTCATATCTACTTGAATTATGTTCTGGTGCAAATGAACACATGTATTTATATGTTTCAATAATATCCCAACTCCAAGCCATTGGTGATTGTTGATTTACCTTTGAATAAACTGTTGAGAATTCTTCACCATTTGAATCATATTTACCTATATAAAATGGTAATGATGGATAATGACTATCAGTAAAAGCAAATGTACCTAATGCATCTTCTGATGATATTGTTATTAGTTTATCTCTTATTACATCTGTATCAGTTACACCACTTTCTTTTACAGCTTTTATCCATAGTTTAACTGCTATATAAGTTGAATCAGCTATAGCTGTTGTTTCTTTTGTATAAGTGTAATGATTCATTAATTTCTTAAATGCTGTGTTTGAATCACTCTCAATATCATTGAAATAATGATCTACTAAATAAATATCATGTCTTTGTAATTTAGTAAGTGTATTGTACTGATCTTTCATTGATAATATATCAATAAACAAATATTTCTTTCTATCTATAGCTAAATTTTCTATTGCATTTAAAAATCTCTTTACATTGTTATTATCATTAATAACAAATGGAATAATACCTCCTTCTTTTCCATTTCCAAATGTATTTAATAGTGCAGTAATTTCACTATTTTCAATTCCTTTCTCATTTGATATTGTATATGTTTTAGTGTAAGTATACATACCACTCCCTTGACTTTGAATAATTTGAGATAATGTTACTGAACTACTATCAGATTCACTGATTATTGCTAAATTTGAATCAATACCAGTTGTAATTAAATATTCTAATACTTGTGGAACGAATTGATTGGGTAATAAGCCAGTGTAGAAAGTATCATAATCACATTCTTGACCAACAAATTTCTGTGGATAAATGAATAATATTTTATTCTTTTTACTCACTTTTTGACTTAATGTTTTACAGTCATTATCTATACATCCTATTAACACTTTTATATCATTTTCTACAATCATATTATTCACCTTTTCTTCTAATTCACTTTCTGTTATACTTGTATCATAATTTATTAATATAGGTAAAACAATTTTACCATCAATTGTAAAATCTTCAGCATCCATTTTCTCATGAATTGCTGTAATTCCTCCATATAAACCTTTTATACTAATTAAACGATCTGTTCCTTCATATTGGAATATTAAACCGATTTTTATTGTTTCATATTCACCATATATATTGTTTTTTATATCACATTTCTCTAAATTATGATTCACATTGTATAATGATAAAAATCCATCATTCTTTATTGGATAACTATATCTATAATCCTCAGCAGTTACAGCTTCATTTGCTTCATCCATTTCAATAGTCAAAATCAATAATTTACCATCAAATTGATTATTATTGTTAAACTTAACTGTACCAAGAACAGTATCAATTTCAGTGTCATAAGATGAATGTTTCATTACATTTGTATCATTAGAACCATATTTATTAAGCATAAGTGCTAAATACCATCCAATTGCATTAGATCTACTAATCAACACAGATGTAGTTTCTACAAAGGAATATCTAGCTGTAAACTCATTAGTAAATTCTTCTCGTGTCTTTTGAGTTTCTTCATCATTAACATCAATCGCATATGTAAAATAATGACCTTTTAATTTATTACCTAAATGTGTAACTGATTCGGATGTTAATTCAGTACTAATTGATATATATTGAGGAGGTTTCATATTATGTTCATACAAACTGGTGATTAATACTTCAGCTGCTGGTCCTTCTAATACAGACACTATTAAAGCACCATTTGTAGCAACTTGTTTTGTTAATTCAACATAACCATCCATATCTATATCATCAATTGGAACAGTGAATTCCATTGTAAATGCTAATGAATAAACACTTAATTCTTTCTTTAATTCTTCACCTAATGCTATTGAATAAGTTGTACTACTTTGGATTAAAACAATATCATCTTTTTCATGATCCATTATCCAATAAAGTAATATGAAATAGGAGTTTAATGTTAAACCAAAATAATATGTGTTTTTCAAACATTCAAAACCTTCATAATCACTTTGAATTATCAAAGTCTTGTTCAATTCTTCAGCTACTAAATCACCTTTAATTCTATATGATTTTCTCCAAGCACCAATGATATAATCAAACTTATATTTTTCAGAATATTCTTTTATTCTAAAAGCTAATTCTTCTTCAGTATCTCCACTGGTAAAAACATACATCTTTGCATATTTACCTTCTATTCCTCCTTTATTATTAATCTCATCAAATGCAGTTTCTAAACCAGAAATAAAATAAATAGAATTCTGGAAATATTGGTCAGTCAATGGGATCTGAACTCCAAACACTATAGTAGGAACAGAATAATTAGATCCTCTACCAGTTTGCCAATTACATTCATACACATTCACATTATTATACTCTAAGTAAAATGGTTTTGGTTCATAATTATTACTCAATGTAATATTATGTGTTAGTCTTCCAGTAGAACTTATTAATCCTATATATATACCTTGATTAATATGATTATTGCTACTAAATATCCATTCGCCTAAAGTGGTATTAACCAATGAAGTAAACATTAATTTCTTTACATAATCATTATCTAAAGAAGTACCTAATCTAAGTGTTTCCACAAATTGCAATACAACTGAATACATGCAAATATCATAATAATTTGGATCAATCCAATGTCCTGTCACTGAGTAAAAGTCAGTAATATAAATATCATAAATTCCTGTTCGTTCTGGTACAAATGGAGTAACTACATAATGACCAGCTGAGTCTGTCGCATTGTATTGTATTTGACTTGTATCAAATAAATACACTGTATATATTTGAGCACATTCTTCACTATTCTCAAAATTTCTACATACTTTCTCATTGAATAATCTGAAGAATATCTTTGCTTCAGTATATTCAAAGAATGCTAATATTCTTCCACCATTTTCCATTTTCTTCACTGCTTTAATGATCTGATTAGTCATTGATGTTTCATCTCTTCTATTTACTTTTCCAATGTATAAAACCTCTCTTTCATATGTATATAACATTGATTTCAAGAATTCAACTCTTCCTTCATACAAATCACCATCAGTAGCTCCATATAAGATAGAAATTGGTTTTTGTTTTCTTAAAGTTGATAAATATGTAACAAAAGGATAAATAATTTGATTTGGTACTACAAAAGGGTAAAATACATTATCTTCACATTCATTTCCTTTACCATAACCAGTGTAAAATAAAAACATATTAGTGCTTTGAATTACTGGAACTAAATAATCTTTAGTTTTTTCATTGCATCCTCCAAATAAATACTTCATATTTCTTCTTTTTAATTTGATGACTAAATCAGATGCATCTTTTTGGTTTGTAGGACAATCGTGTAATTCAATTCTGATATATTTGTTCTGTACACTTCCAAATCTATTCATCCACGCATTCAATTCAAACTGTGAAATATAAGAGAAATGAAAATGACTTTCCTCATTGTGGGTAATATCTAATATAAATGCAAATCCAATAATATCATCTTCAACCATTACTAATGGAGGATTTACTGAATAATCACTAGTTAAATACTTTTCATCATGTAATAAATAGAAGAACGGCTCTGGTTTAGATGGTGAATTAATAGCTATATAATCAGTAGGAACTAAATCTAATAGTTTTGATACAGCAATGGTAAAACTCATATGATTATCAAGTGTAACAGGTAAATCACCTAATGGAGACAATATAACATTATTATATAAATATGTTCTTAATGCAAAACTATCATCTTTATATTTCTCACTTGCTGTGATTGCACTTTGCATTAATGATAATGCTATGTAGGTGGATAACTGCAATTCGTTAAAGATAATGGAAGAATTACCTTTAAATGTATCTATTTGATTCTTTATCATATGGGCTTGTTCATTGATTGAATAATCTGATAAAATTGTGCTTACCATCACATCATCTAATAGATTCTTATCATCTAAACTATAAAACATTGAAGATGCATAATCCAATATTAATATTGGCATTTGTTCATCAGGATAAGAATATTTAAACTCAGCAAGTAAAAAGACTGTGTAATTCTGTAATGTTGTGTATAAAACATACTCCGATGATGCATTGTTGGTTTTATTATATATTTCTTCACATAAAGCTGTCCAATTGGCTGAATTTGCATCACTAATACTGATGCTATCATATACAGCATTGAGATTTTCTACATACTTTTGAGAATAAAGGAATGTATTATAACAATCTCTATTTAAAAGATAATATAATATGTATACTCATTATTCTTAAGATAAACAAATAAAAACTTCTGTCCTTGAGATAATCTAATATGAAAAGATATCAACAGCCTTTGACTTGGTATAGTATTAATCTGAATTATATTCTGATATGTGATTTCTCCACCTGATGGAAATATTGAGAATAAAACTTTATCTTTTTCCACTAACAAATCATCAATTGCATCTCTTTCTTCTCTGAATTGTGCACCAATTAAACAGATAATATCATTATATTCATCAATTTTGGATCTAATTTGTTGTTGTAATTCTTTCATATTTGAATAATGAATATAAAGTGGTAAAATTTCATGAGAATTTAACCCACCATCTTGATTTAATATATCAAACATAACATTTATATATTCCATAATTAAACTATCAGCAAATGAATGTCTATCAAACACTAATATAATGTGGTAAGAATTTAATGGTTTGACATGTAATTCACCATTCTCAAAAATACACTTTTCTGTCAAATTGTGTATTACAAATAACCTTGTACTAGAAAATTGCCTCATTATTGCTGTAGAATTAACTTCCTTTGTAAATTGATAAATTCCTAATTTGGCTTGAGCATGACTTGAATAGTATAGTTCATATTGATCATAAGCAGGTGTTTTAACAGCTTGGTGGAATATATAATTCTTATATAATGATGGTAAATAAGATGAAGATGATTCAATAGCTTGTACTAATAGTGATATAATATTAGTTATTAATCCTAACTCTGAGAATATTGGTATATCTCTTCCTAAGAATTCTTTGTAATATCGTCTATATGGATCTAATACTTCTGATTTTATCATTGTACTAGAATGTGCAATAAAGAAATAACCTTCATACTATATACATAAATATAAATAAATTATGATAATATATATATATATATACATCTATTTTTTCTATACTATCTTTCTGTTCATCTACATATGTTTCATCTAATCCATATACCAGTACTGTATAATTATTCGCATAAGTCATCGATTCATTATATAATACCTTCATTATAGATGGAATATAATCACTTTCAGTAACCACAATAATCGCTGTATGATTATAATCACCCATTGTCATTAGTTTAATATTTGTAGTTGCATTTCTTGCTTGTATTTCTGATGTATCTGCCATTTCAAAAAAACCAATTCTATTCTCATAAAATCCTCTTTCAATTAAATCATTATATAATATCTTTCTACTAATTGTTCCATAATTAGTGGTTGATGAAATAATAGCTATTTTTCCATAATAATTATTCTTTTGTAAGTATGAAGATACTAATAACGAATATGCGCTTGTTTCAATATTTCCATAGATTACATTATCTTCACATGTATCACCAGCTGCTTCATTCATATAGAATATTTGAATATCCAATCCTCTTATTGATGATGATATGTTGTGCATTATTTCTGGTGATGTAAACATAAAAATTGATGACATTTCATATTCACTATTATATTCTTTAATTGTATTAATTGTGTCAGAAACAGTATCATCTTTCACATCGATTAATAATGCTTTCATTTGTCTTCCTAATATCAAGTTCTAATTAATGATAATAATAATAATAATAATATAAAATTATTATACATTTTCCCCATAATTTCTCATTAGTTTTTCAATAAATATCTTGATTAATCTATTCTTATGACTTGCCATATTCAATACAAATCCAATGGGAAACATTTCTAAAGTTGCATTACCATCCACTGAATTCTGTACAAAATCACAAACAACATTATCAATTTGATTATAGACCTCATTCACTCTAAAATCAGTTACAGCTTCTATAAAATAGGTGATTTTTTCATCATATCCATATTTCTTTGGATCTGAGGTATAATCAGGAATATCACTGTTAGTTTCAACGAATTTAAATGGAACTGATAGATAATTATTGGGTGTTAAATACATTGTTCCACCTGGATAATCTATTGGTTCATTATACATCAATGATAATAACGGATATATCTTATCGGATGGAAATGTTTCAGCCATATATTGAATTTTGTCAAGCAAAGCGAATACATATGTAAACATTGCATCTCTAGCATCATTGAATTTATCAGGATAACTAGTTTTATATTCTGTAGCTAATTTATTATCCTCAAAACCAGTATAACTAGTAATTATTTCATTGTTCTGTTTTAACAGTATTTTACTCAAATATTTATAATTTAAACTTCCTGGTAAGAAAACAATTGGGTAATTCTTTGGATCTGACTTACCTATATTAACTACAATCATATTTTTAACAGATAAAAGTTGAGTAATCTGAGGTATTTGACTGTTCTTTACTATTATCATACATTTGGGAACTTCAGTTATTTTAGTAAACAGACCAAGGCCAGTTGACATGTCAATAACAGCATGCGAAGATTCAACAATATTTACACCAAAATACTTTGCAGTAGTATTGAATCTTTCTTCATAAAAAGTGTCATATTTTGTATTTTCATATAGAAATGCAACATTTCCATCATAATTAGCTGCAGCGATTGATAACACTATAATATAAAATACATTAATATACAGTTTAAGATTAATGGTATTACAGTAACTCCACTAATAAAGTGTTTATTACATCTTCCTACACTTACTTCATTCATACATATAATCAACACAGTATCATTTGTAATATATGAAGAAGTAGAATTGAGCAGTTCATCATCACACACTGCAAGTATAATCTCAGTTTTTTTAGTTTCCACTTCTTCTTTTATAACTTTATCATAATCTGCTGTACTATGACAAGATAATGTATCTACACTATGAATTGTGATATTTGGATGATTATTGCTGTATGGTTCTAGGAAATCTTTAAAATACATATTAGAATCACCTTCAAAGTATGCAATATTCAAGTGGTATGATTCTACAACTACAAAATACAAATAAATAGCTATTAATAACATAGTATATAAAAACGAATGAGAAAAATGCTTGACTCGAGTTTTGAAAAGTATAACCGAAAAAAAGAGATTTGAAAAGCGCTTCACAATTCTAATGAAATTCTCATTGATTTAACTAAGGTTACGATATTGATGTTTCGTTATTCATTAGGAAGTGAAACAAAATGATTGATTAATTATCTATAAAAACACTATTTGCATATATAAATGATTTGTATATTAATAAATACTAATCACACTATTCAGAAAATAATTTATTTCTACTTTCTGTAAGTATATAAAGCATTTTCGTCAAAATCATCCACAGTCTTGTATATAGTATTATAAAAATACTCCAATTCATTAATAAAAGTATTCGTTTTGTTTTTTAAGTACTTTTTTAGCTTGTGATTTAAATTTTTATCTAGTGTATTAAATTTACTTAATTGTTTATATATATAGTTACAGACAAAGTAGTCTTCATTCCCTAATATTATTTTCACTTCTCTTTCAATGAAAGGTTTTAATTTATTCTGTATTTCGCTTTTTTTCCATTCATTTGGTGTTATTTCATTCCATTTAATATCTTCATCATCACTATCTTCCTTATATAGATCTATAGGTATTATTTTTTTCTTATATATTTCTTTTCTAAATCTATAAAGATTAGAAATTGGATCTGGTATTCCATTATCTTTTATATTCCATTCTAAATATTCTGTATTAGATTCTATTTCATATGTTAATTTTGTTATATTAATTTTACATAAAGGACAGCTTTGGTTGATTTTCAACCAACTACGAATACAATCTAAGCAAAAAGCATGGTTGCATCTATCATTCAATGTTCCATTCTATATGACATAATAATACAATAATACATTCATCTCTTCTAGACATATCGAACATTGACCTTGAATTACTCTTGGAGATGGTATTATTAATGTTTTGTATGTAAATGTAGGTATTTCTGATATTTCTCTATTCATTATACATCATTTTTTATTAATACTTGGCATCTATTGAATCTTCATTGACATTTTCCTTCTTTTCATCTTCTGTATCATCTATATTAATAATTTCGTCTGTTAATTTACTCATCTGTTTTTTATAGCAAGAGAAAAGTAGAAAAGCTTGAAATTAAGTTCGATTCTTAAAATCATTCATTCACAAGTATTTTAAGTATTTCTATATTTTGCATAGGTTATTTACACCAAATAGGTAAATTTATATTTAAAAGAATTAAAAGATTATCAACAAATTTTCAATAATTCACAAATTTACTACACTAATAAGCTATTCATTCTACTTTACTTCTACCAGAGGGAAGTATTTTATTTCTCGAACTATACTTCATTTTATCCGAAGATATAGAAAAGAGAGAAGATGAAGACTTTTTACCGAATGATTTGGCATTAGCACTTTTAAAACTATTACACTTATTCTGTTTTTCAGATTGTTTTCTACTTCCATATCCACGAAGTTGTTTTAACTGAATTACTAGATTATCTTTAGCAGTTGTTGAAGGAATCGGTAGAATAAAATCGTAATGATAAGTAGATGGTTCTTGTGTAAATAATTTACGAGATAAAAACTCACAAAAATTTTCTCTTGGAGGTGTATATATTCGATTTGGATTTTCATAGTAAAATCTTTGTCTTTTTAATATTCTTACGTATAATCTAGGTGACAATATATACTTAATAAAACAAGATCTTATTGAATCTAGACTACTTCTTAAAGGAATTGAAGAGCATACGAATTTTGTAAATGCTTTAATTGAAAACATTGGTTCTTTACAACTATTACAGATAATAAATACATTATATATATATATATATATATATATATAATACTCTGGTAAATCAACTATATTCTCATTCAAAAAATGATTATAATCATTAGTAGTAGTACAATGTCGAAATATACTCAAAATTGAATTAATCTGATTCTAATTATCAATATATAGATAATAAAAATTATACTTGTGTTATATATAAGTTACTATATATTTTCTTCATTGCAAACAATAACGAGATTAACTGTTCTGGAGATAGAAAAAGACATGTACAAACAAATTGAAAAAAGATGTCATGATCTATTTTATCTATAACCATTATATTAGATTGTTATTTATATATTATAGAATATATATATATACCTGTTTCATATATACGAGTGATGAATAGGTTTTTAGTACTTGGATATTTTTGTCTTAATTGACTGGCTGATACATATGATTTATCTTGACCTTTAGACCATAAATCTAAATAAGATTCATAGATACAATTGATTTCATATTTATTTACTAAAATCAGATAATTTGAAGCATGTAATACAAATAAATGTTTGAGCCATGATAAAACTCTTCACTGATAGCGAAAGATATAGTTTATATGACTTTTTCCTTTTCAGGATTAATCTTTTGTGATAGATCTCAGACTATACACATCAAATTACTCTATAAATAGATTATACCAACTCATCTGCTGTAGGAAGGCAAAACTGAGCATCTTGACTTTGTATAACTGATGCAATAAAAGACATTTGCTTGAGACATAGTTTGACAATTTTACTTCATTTTTATTTAAATTAAATATCTACTGCTAGTGCTGTAATTTCATTTCAAATTACTACAGAATGAAACATATAAAAAAAAATTAAAAAAAATATTCTTATTTAACACAGTTTTATTATACTCAACTAAAAGATCCTAGTTTTTAAACTGGATACACTCTATTATTCTTTTTAGATGATAAAATATGAGAATTATGAGACATATGTACAGATCTTAACATTGAAGAATCACGACTAAGTCTACTTGGGGTACATTTATTAAGACTGGATCTACATCTATTACCATACCCTTTAATATATTTTATTGTCAAAATTAAATTCTCTGGGTAATTTAAAGATATATTTGACAAAATATAGTCGAAATGATATGGAGGTGGTTCATGTGTAAATAATATTCTTTGTATATATGCAATACATGGTTCTTTAGGTGGATCAAACACCTTTGCTGGATTATTAATGTAATACATCTGTCTATGTATTATATGTGAATATATTGATGGATCTAATATGCGGTATATAAATGATAGCTTAAGATTATTTAATATTGACTCAAATGTAGGAGATTCACTTATTAATTGGATAAATGGTTTAATTGAATAGACATCTTCTTCACAATCAGACAAATTGAGATTATAATCATCTTGAAATTGGTGCAATTCATCTTTTGTTATTACTCCTTCAAATAAGTCCAAAACCATATTAATTTGACTCTACATTATAATATAAGCATAACTATATATATACTTGTGTTATACAGATATTACTATGGATTTTGGAATGAGATAAAATGATTGTCATGATATGTGTAGGATTTAAAAACAGTATTATACAAACAAATTGAAAAAATGAATCATAGTATATTTCATCTGATTCAAAAAATACTGAACATATATTTGAAGTAAATGCACAAAATCTATTCCTGAAACTACTCACAGGAACATAATTAATTTCTGGATTCTCTCTCCAGAGACTTAAATACGCCATATATATACAATTTACTTCATATTTATTCACTATAAAACAAATAGGTATATATAATACACATAAATGTTTGAGTTATAAAATGACTGAAGGATGAGAAGGGTAACAACAATTCAGAAACAATTGTCTTGCGATATTTAATACAATGATCACTTAAAATTTTCTATTACAGTGTAGATATACACATTAATACTAATTCGTCTGTTGTGGGGTAAGAAATGGTGTCATCGGTACGTATATTAAGTGAATTTTTAATACTACTAGTTCTATGCGATTCCATGGGTTTATTTTAACATAATTTAGATTTGAAAAAACAATAATAATTTTTGTAACTGATTTCTTCAAAACAAATGGAAAGCATGGGAGAATATAAACAACAATGTAGAGATATCAGATTTCCAATTTAAAAGAGTAGTCAGTAAACGATTCAGTCAGGCTTATCGTTATGCAGGAGAAAAAACATTTTTTAATATTTGGGGTTATGAAAAAAAGGTTGTCAAGCTTTATCAAGCTTTCTTTTTGTTTTTGTCTTTTTTCTTCATCATTATTTTCACGATGTAAGTGATAAATCATTAAATATTTATCACATTATTATTATCTTATTATTTTATTATTTTTATTAAAGGAAGTAATAAAGATGGAATCTTCTTCTCTTGATCTTGAAAGTACAATGTTATTTTAAATATTCATATAAGATTATCCTGATACAAGAAATTTAACAAGCGATGAAATCGAACTTTTGAAACAGAATGGCAATAGAGTTGAAAAGGATGAATGGGATAGAGTAAAAATTAGTATAAAATCTGTATTATTTGATCCAACTAAAATTATTAATTGTTATTTCCAAGGAATAAATATCTTAGGTTCAACAGAATCTGAAGATGATTCTTCCAATTATGAGTTAAGAAATACAACTTTTGAAAATTGTATAATTCATGATTATTGCAAAATTGTAAATAATAATTTAATAAAAAACACAGAAATATTTGATAATGTAAAAATCAGTGGTTGTGGAACTGTTACATACGATGGTTCATCTCAATTTGGTGAATTAACAGAAGTTTTATTAGGAAATGAAATTGGAAAAAGAGTAATTCCAATTAATTCATCAATGAGTTTTAAGGAAGTATCTAAGATAGTAGAGAAGAAGAATGAATTAGTTAAATATTCACCAATAATAAAAATAAGTAAATGCAATATAATTGAAAAGAATTGTGATATTGAAAATTGTAATAGTTTAATCAATATCAAACTATCACCAAATACAAAAGTATCTGGTTCATCTTTAAAAGATACAACAATTACATCAAACTCAAAACCAGTTCACATCATCAATATGTGTGTATTAGATCATGTGATAGTAAAAGATGGTTGTAAAATAGAAAATTTAGCAATTATTTCAAGCAGTATGGTATTTGAAGGTTGTCATATTGTTAATCATGGAAAAATCACTGATTCTATAATTGGACCATATACAGCAACATCGTGTGGTGAAATTCATAATTCGTTCTTAGGTCCATATGTTGCAGCACATCATCAAAGTTTAGTTCAATCTGCCATTATATTAGATGGTAAATGCAATATTGCTTATGGTTCAAATATAGGTAGTAACCATACAGGAAGAGCTCCAGATCAAGAGTTGTGGAGTGGTGAAGGTGTTTTCTTTGGTTTAGGATGTAATATTAAATATCCAATTAATTTGATTGAATCTCCGCATTCGATTATTGCAAGTGGTGTTTTAATGTTACCACAGGTATATATATATATATATATATATATATATATAGTTTATTTTTATTAATAATAGACAATGTCAATGCCATTTTCTCTAGTAAATTCTCCAGTTAAACATTATCCAGAAATGTCTCCAGTTTATAATGAAGTATTTCCAGGTTGGATAATCTATCAAAGTCCATATTCATTAGTAAGAAATACTAGAAAATATAGAACAAGAACCACAGGAAATGGTAGTACAAATACTAAAGTATTTACAATGAAGACAATACAGTATATTATCCAAGCTAAGAATCAATTAGAAAGTGTTAAAAACACTGGTGAAAGAGAAAGGTTATATACTGATCAAGATGTACCAGGATTAGGTAAAAATTATATGTTAGAAGAGAGTAGAATTGCTGGAATTAATGCATATAAAAGAGCTATATTGTTGTATGCATTGGAAGGATTATTTGATGAATGTTTAAAACAGAATTATACTGATCCAAAGATGGATATAAATCAGATAGAAAATGTTACAACTGAATTTAAATTTCAGATTCAATTAATCAATGACTATCTTTCTACTAATATATTATCAGTTGCTTTGAAGAAGTATGTGTTAATGAAAGAGAAATTGTTTGCTGATTCAAGAGATTCTAAGAATCGAGATGATATTCGTGGTAGAAAAATTATTCCTAATTATGATGATTATTATGAAGGTAGTGAGAATGATTCTGTGATAAATTCAGAAAAAGAGATCTTTGAATCTCAAAAAGAACAATTATCTCAATTATTATAACAAAAATAACAAAAATAAGTTTTTTTAAGTGTGTTTTTAATTTAATTTACTATATTTTTTTTGTCTATCACATATTTGTATTGTTTTTTTTCATTTTATAAATTCAATTGTTCTTTCATTCTTCTTAATTGATTCTTCATATCCCCATCTGGGAAGTTACTAAGATCATAATATTGAGGTGCAATCTCTAACAACCATTTACCATCAATCACAGTAACAGTTCTAATAAAATTACTACTTGTCAAGACAAATTCATTATATAAAACCCATTCTGGATTATAGTCAATAACTGTACTTGGATGGAGTTTAACTGTTTGATTATCTTTAACGGTTAAGTAGAATCCTTTTCCAGTCTTTTCCATATGTGCAATTTGCATGAAAAATCCTTCAGTTAATGCTTTTCTTACAGTTTTATAATAATCTAAACTTGTCTCTGATAAAAATTGTTTATAAATATTTAACTTCTTACAGTTATTTTCTAACTGTTTTCTTACATTCTCCATCTGTCTCATTGTTCTATTATTCACATAATTATTCCAACACCATTTATCACTACATCCATTCTCATGGTAAGCTCTATATAAATTCAAAAATGTCAAATGATCACCATCTCTATGAGAAAATTGAGATTTTGCTTCATCTGCTGATTTGGCTTGATCTTTTGGTCTAACAAATGGTTGTGGAACTGATAAGAATGATACAATTGTTAACATCTCTGCTGTACAACCATAATTCCTTGAAGATATTAAACACTTAGCTAATTGTGGATCTACAGGTATTTCTCCCATTAATCTACCAATTTCAGTCATATTTCCTTCATCATCAAGTGCACCTAAATAATTCAATTCTTCTAACGCTCTCATCATTGTCTCTGGTGCTGGAGGATCCATGAAATCAAAATGAACTAAATCACTTATACCTAATTTCAATAATATCAATACAACACTTGATAAATTAGATCTTAATATTTCAGGATAAGTTTGTTCCTGTAATTGTGTCTTAAATGCTTGTTCTGTATATAATCTAAAACATTTACCAGGTCTTGTACGACCAGCTCTTCCAGCTCTCTGTTTGGCTGATGCTTTGGATATACTACTCACTAACAATGATTCAACTCTAACTCGAGGATTATATACTTTTTGCTTAGCAAAACCAGGATCAACTACATAAACAATACCATCAATTGTTAAAGATGTTTCTGCAATATTAGTTGAAAAAATTACTTTTCTACCTGGTGGATCACCTTCTTTTAATGGTGGTGGAGCTGGTGAAAAGATTTCTTCCTGTTGCTCTGGTGGTAATGATGAAAATAATGGAATTGCCTTTAGAATTGGTGTACCTTCTGGGAAATCATTGGATTCATCTCTTACCTTGTCACATGCATTCATAATCTCTTCTTCACCAGTTAAAAATACCAAAATATCACCAGGAGCTTCATATAAATGTATTTGAATAACAGTTCTAATTGCAGCTTCAACATAATCTCTCTCAGGAGTTGGCGTGTAAAATATTTCCACTGGATGCAATCTACCAGGAACTCTCATCAATGGAGCATCTGTAAAATAATCTTGGAACTTTGATGCATCTAATGTAGCACTCATAACTATCAGTTTTAACTCTGGTCTTTTAGGTAAGACTTCTTTTAA
Organism: Proteromonas lacertae; assembly: GCA_002245135.1. NCBI lineage: Eukaryota > Bigyra > Opalinata > Proteromonadidae > Proteromonas > Proteromonas lacertae. Next base: position 279,366 of record NGBS01000873.1, read on the forward strand.
TAAACCCATTAAAACATCAGTGGATAACGTTCTTTCGTGGGCTTCATCTAGTATAACTACGCTATATCTTTGTAATAAAGGATCTGACATTGCTTCACGCAGTAACATACCATCTGTCATGTACTTTAATAATGTTCTTGGTGTTGTATAATCGTCAAAACGAATTGTATAACCTACTTCTTCACCGAATTCTACATCTAATTCTTCAGCTACACGCTTTGCTACACTACGTGCTGCGACTCGACGTGGTTGTGTACAACAGATTAATTTGTTTTTGTCAATACCGAGATCTCTAAACAATAATGCCTATTTGAAATATATTATTGTATATTTATATATACTGCAGGAACTTGAGTTGTTTTACCTGAACCAGTCTCTCCTTCAACAATCAGAGTTTGGAATTTTCTTACATTTTCTTCTAAATCATCTAAAAATTCATAAACTGGCAATTTCTGTCTGACTTTGAGTATTTCATAATATTTATCTGAAAAAGGTCTACCATTTAGTGGATTAATTTTGTCATTTGATGTGGTCATTCTTTTTTGTGGCTTCTAGAACAATATAATTTCAAAAAAATACATCTGTACTAACGTCAAGTCTTCGTTTCATTAAAAAATTAGAAATGCAATTCACAAATCGTAAATCGATCCGTTTCACTTTTTTAACTTTCGTTTTTTAAATATGACAAATCGAGTAACAGAGAATGTAAAAGTATATTGCAGAGTTAGACCATTATTGAATGATGAAATACCAGATAGTCAATGTGTAAAGCCAGTAGATGTTAATAAAGGCCGTTTTTCAGTGGATACTGATGCAGAAACAAAAATGTATATTTAACATTGATGTATATGATAATTAGATATTCAATGGATTCATTCTTCCCAGAATCTTCAAAACAGGATGAAGTGTTTGATACAGTTGCATTACCAGTAGTTCAATCTGTGCTGCATGGTTTTAATGGAACTATCATGGCTTATGGTCAAACAGGAGCAGGTAAAACTTACACAATGCTTGGTCCAGACGCATCGAATAACACTAAAGGAATAATTCCACATTGTTTAGAATCAATATTTTCATATGTAAAACAAAATTCAGTGAATTATGAATGGACAATTGAATTGTCATTTATTCAAATATATTGTGAGTTAATTTTAGATTTGTTTAATCCCCAATCTAAAGTAACAATACGTGAAAACCAATCTCATTCCACCTTTCTAGAAGGAGCTACAAAATACAATATATCCAATGTAAATGAAGGAATTGAATTAATCCAAAAAGGATTAGAAACAAGAATAACAAGTTCAACAGCAATGAATAGTGATTCAAGTAGAAGTCATGCAATATTAGCACTGTATATAACAAAAAGAAAGACATCCAATGTTAATGAAGATAGTAATAATGGAATAAAAGCATTCTTTGGTACTTTATATTTAGTAGATTTAGCAGGTTCTGAAAGAGTAGGCAAATCTGCAGTTTATGGAACACATTTCAATGAATTAAAAGCAATTAATTTATCATTATCTGCCTTAGGGAATTGTATTAATGCATTAGCAGAGAAAAGATCATTTGTTCCATATAGAGATAGTAAATTAACAAGATTATTATCATCTTCATTAGGTGGAAATAGTAAAACAAGGTATTTATATATTTATTATTATTATTAAATAGTTTAATATTGTGTATAAGTCCAAGTGCCTATAATAGACAAGAAACTATTTATACCTTAGCATTTGGTGAAAGGGCTATGACAATAACATTGAATTTATATACAAATGAAGAAGTTGATTATAAAGCGTTGTATTTAATCACACAAAAGAAATTAGATGAAAGTAATGATGAGATTATTAAACAGAAGATATTAATTGAGAAATTAAGAAATGAGTTGAAAGAAGTGAAAGATGAATTAGAAAGTTCAAATTATAATAATAAAGTATTAATACTTATATATTGTTTATTTATGTCTTTATCAATAGATGTTAAAAGAACAATTGAATAGTTATAATTCAATGAGTAAAAGTGAAGAAAAAGGAGAAAATATCTCTACAAAATGGGAAAAAGAAATTGAAACAATCCAATTGAAGTATAAAGAAGAATTAGAAAAAGAAAAAGAAAGAATGAATAAATCTAAAGAAGAATCGTTAATTCAGTTACACCAAGCTGAAGAAGAATGGAATAAGATTGAAAGTGAATTAAACAATCAAAAGAGAGAGTATCTTGATACATTGCAAGATCTAAAAGAAACTAAAAAAGAATTATCTGATTTAGATTCATCTACAAGTCAAAGAATTGCTGAATTAATGGAAGATATTCAGATATATGAGAATAGATTAGGTGAATATGAACAAAGATATGGAGTATTAGAAGATGAAGAAGAAGCAGATATTGAAACAGAAAAGTTGAGAATAGAATTGGAAAGTAAGGAAAAAGAATTGAATGAAGTAAAAGATCAGTTTAAAAATGAATTTGAATCATTAGATAAATTGTATAAAACTAAAGTTGATCATTTAGCTGAAAGAGTTCATGTAATTGAAGAAAGTAAATTTAATCCAAAATTAGCTGTTAAACCTTCACAACAACAGCAAAACTCAATAAAACCAAAGAAATTACCAAGTTATATGAATGCTAGAGCTGTAGCAATAACTGGCAAATCTGCAATTGATAGAAGAAAACAATATGGAAATAGTATTTATTTACATAATGCTAATTTGTCAAAGATTAATAATAAGAATAAAATGAGTCGTATATATATCATCATAATTATATTTAATAGAAATCAATAAAGTGTATGGTAATAGCAATATTGGAAGAAGTATGTCAACAGGAACTGCATATCAAAGAAAGAACACTAACAATTTTTCATCTTATTTAGTTGATAATACTAAAATGAAGAAACAGAATTCAATTAGTGGAAGGAATGTTGCTCCGTTAAAACCTAGAATTAATACTCATTGGTAAGATAATATATTTATGTATTTAATTGTGTTGTTTAATTTGGATAATTATTTCACACTTACTCTCCCGCATGTAATTTATATTGTAAACAAATATAACATATCAAGCTAAATGTATTAAAAACTATTTCATTCCTTTTTTGTTGTTATTTGTATTATATAAATTACTATAAAATACAGGATACTACTTTGTCCTTATATTTTACTTATTGTTTACTGCAAAAATTATTAATTTTATTCTAATTTCAATAAACAATAAGTAAGTGTAATAACATATCATAATTTAGTATCTTATCTATCCAAACATCTAATTTTCAACATACAGAAGTATAAACATAAAATCATCACAAATATGACAATTAATTGATAACCAACTAAATTCCATAACAAATCATATCTCATCCCATAAAAATCAATGAAATATTCATGAATTGTTAATGTAATATTACCTTCAATACGAACATTTGGACAAGAAGCTTTATTTGTTTCAAAATTATCACATTTGAATTGATTTATAGCTGCTGCTTGTTGAGAATACATTTGAGGATTTATCCAATATAACCATTTCCAAGGAGCTTTCAAAGAAGGATATGGAGTTAAAAAACCAGTAAATGTCATTGCTAAACTATTACCAATATTAATTGCTAAAGAAGCATTAGATTCTTTAGTAAAGAAATAAGAACACCATTGAGCTAATAAAGAGCAAAATAAATACCATTCATATGTAACTAATAAATGAATTAACACTTTCTTTATATCACCATCTAATCCAACCATTGGATAGAATATCAGATTGAATACCAATGATAGCATAAAAACATACACTGCTTCAACAAATACTAAAGAAATCAAATGAGCAAATGGATGATATGTTTTCATTAAATCTTCTCGATAAAATATCATTCTTGTACCAATTACAAAACTAACTACAGAATATACACAGTTTATTCCACAAGACATAATACTTATACTTATTCCAGCAAATTTACTTTGAAGCCCACCTTGATTACTATCATCTACTTGGAAATATAATATACCAATAGGAATAAAAGATATAATTACATCTTCAAATCTTGCCAAATTAAAATCAAGTTTTCTCCAATTCATTCGGAAATTTCTTTTGGTTACTTCATAGATTTGTCTGAATATTGAAACTGAATATTTAGATTTGGATTTCACTGATGGTTGATCAGAATTCTTTATTTCATTTATTATATTCAAATTATCTTCATACAATTTGCTTTTCATATAATAATCACCAAATTCAATAGTATTTTTACCATCTACACCAGCACCTGTTACTTCTAACATCCAACTAGCTGGATTATCATTCTCTTTAATCTTTGGAACATTTTCTATCTCACTTATATATTCTACCACTTTTGAACCATGTTCACCTAATGGACCTAAATAAACTACTTTTCCACCTCTTTCTAACAATAATACATCACTAAATAGTTTGAATATTTCATAAGATGGCTGATGGATTGTACAAATTATACTTCTTCCACATTCAGCTATTCTTTGTAATACTTGACATACTAACAAGGCAGATGAACTATCTAATCCAGTTGTTGGTTCATCTAAGAACAATATTGAGGGATTAGCTGCTAATTCTATTCCAATCATTACCAATTTTCTTATACCCATTGGCAAACCATTCTCTTTTGTTCCTATCATCATATTTTTATATTCACTTAATCCTAATAATTCGATTGTTTCATCTACATATTTCATTATCACACTATCTTTGGGATTTCCTGGATATCTTAATCTACCACTAAACATTAATGCTTCTTTCACAGTCTCAGTTTCAGGTAATGTATCTTCTTGTTCAACATATCCACTTAACATACACAAATCATTGGTTTTGTATTCTTTACCATTCAATAAGAATGTACCTTCTGTTTTTCCTTGTGTTTTTCTGTTTGCTAATACATCCAATAAGGTTGTTTTACCTGCACCACTTGCTCCCATTAAAGCAGTCATACTGTGACTTCTTACAAATCCACTTACATCGTCTAATAACGTTTTATCTACTTTTCTTTTTGTTATTGGATCTTTTACTCTTACACTGTATTTCACATGCTCAAATGTAAAATCTACATTCTTTACTGGAATATCAAGTGAACTAGCTTTCTTTTCATTCATATCTCTCTTCATCTTCTCCAACTTATTTATTGAATCTTTATCTACTGTTTTACTTGGATAATAAGGATCATAATGGAAGAAATGAACTACTAATATTTGACATATTACAAAGAAGATATGTTCACATATTAATATTATTAATGAATACCATATTTCACTTCTTTCAGTTGGAAAATCATATGCTTTGAGATAGATTTTTGATTCTTCTTTTGTATATTTATTACTTGTAAATTCATTTATAATTTGGATTTTTAACATATGAGCAAATGGACTGAAATAATAAAATTCAATTAACCAAATTGGAATACTCTTTCTGGTTATATTAAAACCATTAAATGTATATATTATAAAACCAACCAGTGGTAGAAATGAACTTAAACTTCCCATTGTTTCAAATAGATATACAAATATTCCATAACAGGATATAAATGTTGTATATCCAAGAAATAATGATAGAATATAAATGAAATAATATTCACCATTATTATCAAATGAAAATCCCATCATTGAATAGATTATTGTCCCATATACTATAGTTTCAAGAAATTGAATCAGATAATTGCTTATCACTGAACTGATTATATAAGCACTACTACTATAATATCCTTGTTTCAATTGTTTATATAATGGTAATTTATTCAAAAAAGAAGGCATTATTATTCCTAATGTTGCAGTTACTATTGTAGCTGTAGCTATAAACATACCTCCAATTTTGGATATAAAATCATCTTTATCAAGTCCAAAAAATATCCAACCAAGGATTACACTAGATATAATTTGTTGCATCATTCTTCCTATCATTACACCAGGATTCTTGTATATATTCTTACAGTGATAATTGAACAAGTAACATAACTGTTGAATGTAAGACATTGTATGTTTTTGATGAAACATTAAATCATTATAATTATTGTGAATTTCTATGGATGGAATAGCTTCTTCATTTACTTCTTTTTCTATCTTTTCATAATTCTCACTCTTGTGGTATAAATCAACCATTGACTTTATATCAACATTCACACTTTCATCTTTTCGAAATGATAATCTTGATTCTTCTTTTCCCATATCTGATAAAAATGAACCAATATCTTTATTATTTGGAATATTATAACCAATTGAATTGAAATACTTCATAATACACTCTTCATTTGATGATCCACCATAAATTATCTCACCTTCACTCAGTATTATCACATTATCAAACAGTTTTATTACCTCAGGATCTGGCTGTAATAAGTGACATACTAAGATTCCTTCAAATATCTTTACCCATTGATTTAGGAATTTACATATGTCATACGTAACTGCACTATCTAAACCGGTACTCACTTTATCCAACAACAATACTCTGGCTGGACCAGCTAATGCTTCACCTAATGTAACTCTTTTCTTTTCACCTCCACTAATACCTCGAATCATTTCATCACCTACTAATGTATTTTCACAGATATTCAATCCCAACTTTTCTATCAACAGTTTGGTTTTATTACTCACATCAGCTTCTAATCTGTAATGGCCTTTTTTTAATAGATTACCTTTACCATTCAAACAATGAACTGCAAAGTTTATTGTTTCTTTCACAGTCAAATTGCCTAATTGAATGTCATTTTGACCACAGAAACTACACAATTTCTTCCAGTTCAAACTCTCGATTGACTTACCATCACATTTCACGCTCCTGTGTGTTTACTGGATGGAATATAACTTGCCAATGCCTTTAAGAACGATGTAGTACCTGAAGAAGGAGGGCCAAATACCTAATTGCTTATAAGTATGTTTTATACTAACGTTGATGAACCAGACTTGAAGTGATAAGTCACATCCTTAAGAACCACTTGATTCTTCTTGCTTGATAAACCTAATCCATCCATAACTTGATAATAAACTCCAGTAACGATATTTGGAATATCATTATACTCTCTTTTGGCTTTCTTTACTTCAAATGTGTAGTTTTTGATAACAATATCAACTTTTGGTAAGTCAGGTAAAAATGTCTTCAGCTGCTTAGCATAGTCTTCGTATTCTGATATAACATCTATTTTTATATCAGACTGAGCTAAACTAACCGGTAATACTAAATTATCACTCATAAATTTCACAGTATTTGAAATTATTAAATTTTACATTTGTTAACATTATTTCTTAACAAACGATTAATGTTTAATTACATCTCAATATATAGGCGCAAGAAGATTAAATAAATAGCTAATATATAATGATTTTATATATAGTGAAAAGGCAAAATGATCAAAGCGATATTTGGTAAATTTACAAATTATTTACATTTCATATATGTAAATATACACACAACACATTATAACTACAGGTAATATATAACAAAATAGATTTTTAAATACTTTTACTCTTTTTCTTCTTCTTCTTCTAATATCAACTCTCTTTCTTTACTTTCTTCATTACTAAATAAAACACCACCATAACTTTCTTCTTCTTCTTCTTTCTTCTCATTTTTATTATTAGTAGTATTATTAATATTATCATCTAAATCAGAATCATCAGAACTTAATGAAGTTATTTCTACATCAGGTTTATAAGAACTTGAAGATTTTGCTGCTACAATCTTAGATACTCGAGAAGGAACACTACTCTTTCGAGGATTCTTTAAAGCTGGAGGTTGATTTGCTCCTTCTTTAGCATTTGGATTCTTCTTTCTCTCTAAAATTGGTAGTAAATATTCTAAAACTCTTTGTAGTTTTACTGATAAATGACTATTCTATTAATATATTAATATAATTAACAAATATATATATAAATACAGATGGAATATCATCAAATTGTTTATATTCAGCTATTTGACCCAAAGCATCAACAAATTCTAAAAATCGCATCTTTTGATCTTCATATGTTAATACTTCATCTATTACTGTTTGTTCAGCTCGAATAAATGCAAATGTCACTTCACGAGCTGTAAATCCATCATCCATTAAACCACTTGCATTTAGTAAATCGCCAAATTCACCAATTGACATAAATGGTTTTTCACCTGGTAATGCTTCTCTTCCACTATACATGTCAAATAAGGCTTGAATTTGAACTTTATTGTTTTTAAAAATATCATCACATTTTTCATTATATAATCGAGACCATCTCCAAGAATTAATATCAAAATAATCAGCTCGTGGTAACACAAATTCTTCTAATAATTGTTTCATTCCATCAGCTACTTTACTCATTTTACCATTCTTTATGTATTTTGCCATAGCTATTCGAGGTAAAGATTCTAAAAATTCATATCTCATAAATGCTCTTTCATTATTACGTTTTGGTCTAGGACCTACTGATACATTCACTGCAATAAATATTGTATCTAAATCTTTTAAAGCGCAAGTATCATCGTCAGGAATTTCACATTTTACACAAAATTCAGTAAAGCCATTCCATTGAATTGCAAATGGATCTCCTGCACCAAAACAAGCATAGTGTTTGTAGATATCTTTAATTATTTTATAATGAGATTTTAATATTTGTTTCGTGTTTTCTAAATCATCAGGATCTTTTATAAACTTTCCACATTTAGTGTGACTCCAATCAGCTTCAAAACATTTTCGAATCAAATCATCATTATCACGATTATATGGATAAAATATTGATTTAGGAAATGACCAAGGATCTTTTGCTGGAGGTGGACCTTCTACTGGTTTTGCTGGTTCATATTCTCGTGGTGGAGGGTAATCCACTAATACATCCTCTCTCAATGGATTATCGATATAATTGGCAACTGAAAATTTCATATCAGGTAAACCAGGAATTGCTATTGTAATATATAAATAAAAATAATTATACAATATTCAGCTCCCATCACATCTTTATCTAAATCAAATGCATAAGTAACTGGTTGATAGCTATGACCATTTAACAGTAGAAATACAAATGTATTCTTACCTGGAGGAAACATCCTTTCCATTTTCCATACATCACCTACTTTATCCATCGTCATTGGAGTAAAATCTAGAGAAAATTAATATATATATATATATATACTATCAAATGAAAAACAAATTCGAATTTCTTCAGCTTTTGGACCACTTTTACCTGGTGTATAAACGATTGTATATGGTCTCCAACCTCCACATATCCAACAGTGAGTATTATCTCGAAAGCAATCATTGGGAATTACATCCCATAATGGCTTATTACGAGTATCACTACTCCAATAGATTTCTTTTGCTCGATTATCTTTCTTTTCACCTAATTCCCAAGGTTGAACATATACTTGAGCATCTACACTACACATCTCACCTTCTAAATGAATTCCTATTAATATGTGATTTTGAGTTAGAGCAATATTTATTCGATCTAAATCATCCTTCGAGAAATTATTATGAGATAAATCTAAATGAATTAATGTATTATTTTTTATAAACATATCACATAAAGAATCAACTGGACTATCAGCTACTCGATTACCACTAGCAAAACAATTCCATGATAAATCAGCTACTTCTAATGTATTATTATCTCTTATTCCTTCAGCTACAGCCTTTGCACCATCACCTCGAATTTGATTCCACGCTAATGATATTCCTTTCAGACTTTGATTTTGACTTAATAAATTACCAAAACAAATAGCTCCTCGATCAGATATTTCATTATAGCCCAAATCTAAATATTCCAGTGTAGCATTATATTTTATTGCACTACAAATCATTACAACATCTTTATCAGTTATTCCTGTTTTCTTTAGATATAAATGAGAAATATTATAATTTGGATCATCCAAAATTTCGGCTAATTTTTTCACAGCTTCTGTTCCTATCATATTATTAGTTAAATCTAATTGATATATTTGACTTGTTAATGATTTCAATAAAGAAATAACTCCACTGGAAGTCAATCTATTATCAGATAAATCTAATTTTGTAATTCCATTTAACTGTAATAAAGCATCACCATGTGCCATTGCATAATTATCTCCCATTCCATAATTTGATAATTTGACTGTAGTAGGAGCTCTTGGAGATGGGACAATACCTAATGGTTCAGGAACTATACCCATTCTTTCACACTAAATAAAATAAAATAAAAAATAAAAATATATAATACAGCAACTAAATAATTTGTTCTTGCTGAATCTGGTCTTGCTCCTTTATCATTTCTATTTCTTAAGTTATGATAACGTGAATAATAGGTTGCTAATTGATCTCTTCTATCACTGAATGGGTTTAAAGTCTCAGTTTCTGGATATCTTTGAACTTCTTTGTCATATACTCTTGCACTTTGAGATTTGTTTTTGTGTGGTAAATTTACTAATTTATCTAATGGTAAGGTTATTTGGGAAAAATCATCTACTTTTTTATCTTCTTTTCTTTCTACTAGTGACTCTTCGAATTTATAATCGTATTCTGGGTCAACTATATCTATCTTTAAATCATCTGGAGTATGTGCTCTTAAAGTTAAATCAGCAGTTCCTCTAATAATAATAAAATTATGTGTTAATTTGAATACTGTTGCATTGGAGTAGAATCAGGTAACTAAATTATAAAATAATATTATTATACGTAATCGTAAGTTTCATCTTCTATTCCTGCGCCTGTAATAAAAGGATCTTTTTGTTGCTAATGAACTATAAAGGGTATAAATACGAAAATATAGTTTCCTGTTGCAGTAGTCATGACTGAAAAACAGTGTATATTTTATTAAGAAGATAGCTTTCTATTACAAACAAAAAAAACTATTTCAAAATTAAAACTGTTTTACTGTAATTATATCTGTAAATTACTAATTACTCAAGCCTAAATCAAAGCATCGTTACATTTGACTTTTTTGATTTTTTATATCAAATAGTCGGCTTTAGGATAAACTTATAGTCAGAAAGAGAAAAGTGTCAATATGTCAACCATAAGACCACAACATTTACGCAAAAGTCAAAATCAGCCATTGTATTTTTCTTTTTAATGATTTATTTTCCAATAGAGAACATAAAGTTAGTGATATAATATCAACATATCAGAGTAAGCATAGTAATAATGATACAACTCCACCCCAGAGCCTTTATCAAGTTGGGGATCGTATTATAGCCAGATATAAAGGAAGAAGAAAGTTATATACTGGTGAAATTATTGTAGTGAATGAAGATTTCACCTACAACATTTTATATGATGATAATGATATGGAAGAGCATGTAAGTGCTTCCCAAATCCAAGGCTTGTCTGATGAAGAATTAATTGTTTATGATGTAGGAGATTCAGTAGAAGTCAGAAAAAAACATAAAAGAACATTTTATCCAGGAGAAGTAACAAAAGTATTAGGACATAATCGTTACAATATCAAATACAAAGACGGGACAATCGAAGAAGGAGTACATTCACAATACATGAGAATGTTATGGAGTATAAGTCCAAGAGGTGGAAATAATGGTGGAAATATCTTTAGCGAAGAAAATCCAGAAACTTCTTCAACAATCAGTCAAAGATCATCTGAGAATGTAAATTACAATCGTTTAACTCCAACTCCAATGATAGCTCCTGACAGTGTAAGTAAAAGAAAACTATCAATGTCAAAATCATTAAATAATTCATTCTCATCCAGTAGTGATATGTTTAATGGTGTTTTTTTCAATAATAATAATAATTACAGCCAACAAATCACTTCTATTAATGCTCCATCTATTCCTGGGAAGATTATTGGATTTACTGCATCAGGAATTATCTCTGAACCAACATCACCAGTCAAAGCACCATCTACAATTCAACCATTTTCACCATCCAATAAGAATCAACAAGATGATAGAAAATCACCAGAATTTCATTATAATATTGGTAATTCAGTTGTTTATATTAATAATACATTACCATATTATTCATGTGTAGTATTAAGTTACAATGAAAGAACAAAGTTATATACTTTAAGAGCTTCAGATGAATGTTGTACTATTTATGATAAAGTATCAGCCATCTGTTTAGCACCAATTAATCATCGATTAAATAAGGTATATCAAGTAGGTGAAAGAGTATTATCACATTTTGTTAAAGATGTAACTTGGTTAGCTGGTTATGTAACTTCTTACAATGAAAATACTCAGATGTATACTGTTTTGTTTGACAATAATGTTGAATTGGAATCTGTAGCTCCAAATATGACTTCATTTCCACCAGACATTTATTTACAAAAGTTTGAGATACAAGATATTGTTTTAACCTCTTATAATTCTAATTCATTTCAGAAAGGAACAGTATTAGCAAAGAATGATTTTGATAGATACAAAATAGAGTTGGAAAATAGAGCGATCTTAAGAAATGTTCATTCTTCTTATATTGCTTTACCAGAATTGGGAGATGAAGAAACAGAATATTTAATTAATTACCCAACAGTATTATCTGATGAAGATGAATTATTAAAACTATACGATTATCCATTTGAATATAATGATACAGTATTAGCAAGATATGTAGAAGGAGATGAATGGTATAAAGGTAAAATTGTTGATAAAGATAATCAGAATACTATTTACAAGATATTATTTGATGATGGTGATTCAGAATATGATGTAAAACCATGTAATATCTGTCATTATGTTGGATTTAAACAATATCAAAGAGGAGATAGAGTACTATGTGAATTTCAAGATAAAAAGTATTTATGGTGTTTAGGAACAATTTGGTCTGATGATTTTAAAAGTGGAACTTATAAAGTAATGTTTGATAATAGTCAGTTATATTCTGATGTACATATAAGTCAAATCTGTAGAATTCCACAAGATAAATTCAATAGAAGTTTTAAGAAAGACACAAAAGTTTTAGCTAGGTATGATTTTATGAATGATAAATATTATAATGGTACTATAACAGCTGTTAATGGAAATCATTATTCTATAGCCTTTGATGATGGTGATTATAAAGATAATATACACGCTTCATTTATTAAAACTTTGGAAGAAGCAGCAATAGATCCAATAATCAAAAAAGTACCAGTTGAAGTAAAACAAGATGGTTTTAATGAATTATATTTAAATCCATTTAAACAAGAAGAAACTGTATTAGCAAAAATAAAAGAAGATAGTGATAAATGGTATAAAGGAAAGATTGAAGAAGTATTAAACAATAGCAGTTTGTATAGAATCACCTTTGAGAATGGATATAAAGATATTGAAGTAAAATCTGATTTTGTCAAACCGTTTGTAAGATGTAGTGAAATACATGAAGGTGATAGAATATTAAGTGAATATAAGAAAGATATTTGGTATTTAGCAACAATCTGGGATCCAGTATTAACTGAAGATCATTGTTATAATATAATGTACGATAATGGTGAATCAGTATATAACAATATTCACAAAATATGTAGTATAATGCTATTTGATGATTTACCTAAATTTGAGAATAATATGAAAGTAGAATTTAGATCTAATTTTGATGATTTCAATTATTACAATGGTGTAGTTGTTGGTGGTAAAGGTGATTATTATCATATTCAAAATGAAGATAAAGTGAAAGAATATGTTCATTCATCTTTCATTCGATATGCTGAAGGAAATTTACCATTTTTCAAGACATCTTCAAGTCACCGAATGACAATAGAATCACAACAATCATTTGATAATATGCCTGGAGAAAGTGAAATGACAGAAACAAAAATACCATATGAGACATTTGAACAATTAGATTCACCAAAACATGCTTCAGTTATATTTAAAGAAACTAAAACATTTGAAACACAAACAATTAGTCCTTCCATAGTGATGGAAACACAAACAACACCTCGTTTACCTCCCAAAACTTACTCACCAAGAGATCATGTAGTAATTGATGAGAATGAAACACAAACTGAATATACAACACAACAAAACATGACACAAACAGGATATGAGAATGGAGTAGATGTAGAATGTTCTGTAGATCCAAATGCATTTATTAGTGAATATGCAATTCAAACATCACCAAGATTATATGAAGAAACTACTTTCAGTGAAAATGCATCTCAAACTTCACCTGTACCTGAAGCTGATTCATCTGATGGAGAAGCTCAAACACTTGGATATGCTCCAAATGTAAATTATGGAGTTCAAACTGCTCCTCCTAATTTTATGGTTTCTAGACATAATCAGACTGATGATATTAAACCATTACCTCGAGCAAATGCACAAAAGAGACCAAAGAGATTGGAGGAATTGCCAACTGTTGTTGCTGATAATACATATGAGAATTTCTATAAGAGATCTTACAATGTTGATGAAGTTGTATTGGGAAGATACAAAGGTTTAGATGAATGGTTCAAAGGTAAAATAGCTGAAAAAGATGAACAACTTAAAACTTATAAGATATTCTATGATAATGGATTAGATGAAATTAATGTAGATGAAGATAATATTAGACATTATATAACAGTAAAATATTTGAATGTTGATGATAGAGTATTATGTCAATATTCAGAAGGTAATAAATGGTATTTAGGTACGATTTACAAAGGTAAAAATGATGAAGATGATACATACAAAGTAATGTTTGATAATGGAGATGTAATCTCACAAGTATCAAGAAGAATATGTAAAATACCTCAAGAGAAATTTGATAAATATGAAGTAGATATGAAAGTAGTATCAAGGATAGATTTTAATGATAATAATCGATATATTGGTAAAATATTGAGAGTTCAAGGTGATAGATATAATATTCATTTTGATAATGATAAAATAAAAGAAAATATTTATGCTTCATTGATATATGGTGAATTAGGTGCAAATGAAGATTCAATATCTGTTTATTCCAGTTCTTCTCATAAATCTTTATTAGTTTTAACACCAAAACAACAACATATCAGAGCAGTACAAGGTGTTCATTCATTAGCACTTTCATCTTCATTAGGTTCAACAGGATCAACACAACAACCTTCAGGTATTTTAGTAAAGACATTAGAACAAGAAATATCTACATTAAAAGATACAATCTCTTCACTTAATCAAAGATTAAATGAATATGAATCTCCTTATTCTAATGGTTCATATCCTTCAAGGCCACAAAGTGCTTTTGGTTCTCATGATTCTCCATCTTACACAGATACATCTTATTCTAGAACTTACAAACAGAGTGGTAGTTCATATACAAGACCTGAAAGTGCCAGTAGTTATTCAACTACATCTTATACAAGACCACAGACAGCTTCATCAGAACAATCAAGTAGTGAAAATGGTACTACAACAACTGGTACTACAACAACTTATCCTACAACTACAGGACAAACATCCACAACTGAACAATCAGCAACAACTGGGGTTACAACAACCACTGCTCCAACTACAACTACTGGATTTACAACAACAACTGGTAAAACAACTACTACACCAGGTGCAACAACAACAACAACAGGTCAAACTACAACAATTACTCCAGGTGGAACTACAACAGTAACAACAACTTCACATGGTACATCAACAACAGGAATGATTCCACCAACTTATCCTTATTATTATAATCCTTCACAATTTGTTATGATGACTCCAGTAACAATGTCTTCTGCTACTCCATCATCTGTATCAATGACTACTACATCAACACAACAACAACAACAATTAAAACAACACAAATCACCACAATCTGCATTTTCTCAATCATCTTCACCAACACAAACAACAACAACTACTGCAACTACAAATGGTCCATTCTTTGCACAATCTCCAATACCACCTCCAGGAAGTATGATTGTACCAGTTCAATGTATTACACCAACTCCACAATTAGGTCCTCCAATGACACCACAATATGGATCACAATTTGTTCAAATAACACCAATTAAGAATACTCAAAAATCAAGAGAAGCTTCACAGAATAGAACTTCTCCTGGTTCTACTAGTAGTGTTCCTGTGATGTCTACCTATGTTCCATCTGGTGTTGCTTTCCCATTAAGACCAGCTGCTGCTAAATTGTTAAGAGGCTATGATAGTGAGACTTCTTCTACAACTTCTGATGATGATGGATCTTATTCTTCTAGAACATCTACTTCTGGTAGTTCATATTCAACATCCACAGCTACTACAGTATTAGAAGATTATACATCTTCAGAAGAAGAAGATATTCCTTTGAAAAGGGGTTTTAAATAATTAATATTTATTCTATGTAAAGAGAGTATGAAAATATATTTTATTTTTAATTATTAAAATGAATTGTTTGTGTAGGATTGAAAATATAAAAGAATATTAGTTTATTGATATAATATGATTTTAATGGTCCTTATTTGGTATTAAATCAGATTTAACTTGAATCAAGATACATTATTTACATATCACGAACTAATAGTCAGTACTAGTCAATATTAATCAGCCGTACTATTTATTCAATGTTCAGCCTTCTGTAATGACAGTTTTCAGCCTGATAAAAAAAACTAACTTTATAAAACAACCCTAAAAAACACAATAAAAAACATTCTTTGTTGAAATGATATTAAACAAAATAAAGCATTGCAAACCATTAGTGTCTGTTGAATATACATTAATGGCAGTAAATTGTGTTCTTTTTTTCTTTGGATGGTTTAGTGAAATTATGGGATTTGTCATTAGGAATGTTTCAACATCACAAGGTATAGAAAACTCAAATTTATATATAATTATTAGCTAAGAATTTGATATATCCAGATTATATTCTATACATTCAAATTGGTGGTGGAATATTAATTATAGGAAGTGCTTGTAGTGTCATATATAATCTTTTCAGAACGATGAAAAAGAAAAACATATTGATCATTTATACTATTGTTATATGTCTATTAATAATACATCATATTATAGTATTCTTTATGGGTTTACCATTGTTGGATGTTGTAAATGGGAATATTTGGCCAATGAAAGATGCTACTAAATATTTTAACAAAGGAATAAAGATAAATTACGATATGTGTTGCTTAGATCACTCAGATACATTTAATAATGCAGATAAAATAGTATATATCTTATATATTTTTAATATTTATAGTGTGATTATTTCTCAGATATGTGCAATGAAGGAGATGTAAAACAGTATGTTGTAGGAAAAATAAGTGGATATATAATTTCATTATCTGTAATGCTTTTTATAACAATAATTGTAGAGATTATTATAATCGTTGTTTTATTTAATATAAAAGACGTGGAAGAGTATAATGATGTACCGAAAATTGCTCTTGGAGAAATTAAAAAGACTAAAGTTGTTGATTTGTAAATGTTTAACTAAATTACATATATCATCAAGTTTTCATAATTATATAGATTTTTTAATATTTAAGGGGATTTTTTCGTTATTTTTTCTTAATACAAGCAAAAGTTTGACATTTCTTTTTGTTTTTTCATTATGAAACACAAGTCAAAATCAAGTGGAAATCATACAAAGAATAAAAGTATTACCTGATAAACAATATTATCAAATAGATAAGAAAGTAAAGGAGAGAAAGAATAAAAATCAGAAAAACAATCATCCAACTGTTGGACATTCAATGATTAGTAAAAAGAAAGGCTCATTAATCGAACATTTTAAAAAACAATTATCAGGAGGTCGTTTTAGAATGTTAAATGAACAATTATATACTATTCGAGGTGAAGAAGCTTTGAAATTGTTTCAAGAAAATCCATCTTTATTTGAAGTTGTATAATTTCCTCCTCTATTAAGTAATAATAGTATCACAATGGATTTAGAGAACAGATACAATCTTGGCCTACTAATCCAGTGGATGTATTTATAACATTCATTAAAAAATGTCCAAATGCAATAATAGGAGATTTTGGATGTGGAGAAGCAAAAATAGCAAAATCTGTGAAAAATAAAGTATATTCATTCGATTTAGTAGCAAATAATGAGTATATAACGCCTTGTGATATAGCACATGTTCCTTTAGAAAAAAATAGTCTAGATATTTCAGTATTTTGTCTATCTTTAATGGGTGTGAATGTTTATGATTTTCTAAAGGAAGCATATCGAGTAACTAAACTACATGGAATATTATTAATTGCAGAAGTGGTTAGTAGATTAGAAAGCTGTGGAGGACCTGATGGATTTAAGAGAATATTGATTAGACTTGGTTGGGATGTTATTAATATGGATGATAGAAATACAATGTTTGTAATATATGAAGCAAAGAAGACAAATAGAAAACCAGAAAAAATGAAAATTGAATTAAAAGCTTGTAAGTATAAGAAACAATAGTTTGTGTATATGAATAACTATTAATAATAAATGTGTGTGTTTTATTTTCTTTATTTTATACTTATATATATATATTTTCATTATATAATTTATAATAATATTTTATATATCTCTTGATTAGGAACTCTATTGAAAATAACTGTACCATCATAACTTAATGATGAAAATACCCACGGATCCTGTTGACTCCATCTTACATTATAAATTGAATCTTCATGTGGTTCATATGTATTAATTACCTCATCTTCATCATTCGCTTCTCCTTGACTGCTATATATACTGTGATTTTCCACTGATTTTACACTAATACTGGAAATACTTGGAATTCTCCATAAATTAATCAACATATCTGTTCCACAGGACAATAACAACTGATCATGAAAAGGATTAAAACACGCGTGTGTTATCCAATGAGAATGTCCAGATAAAACTCTTAATATTTCACCTTTCTTTTGGCAGTTTAATATTTTTATATATCTATCTTTACTATATGTTAATAAAATCCATGGTTTATTAGGATTGTATTGAATACCGGTAATTGTATCATCATGAACATTCTTTATTAAATGAGACCTTCTATATGTATATTATAATTATATTTTTATATTATTATACTTATTATATCTGGTATCTATAAAATGTAAATCATGATTTACAGCTATTGCATATTCTCTAATATGAAATAAATCCCAATCACCACAACTTACTATTTCATAATCAACATCATAATTACTCTCTAATTCTAATTTATTATTATCTTTAAATATCCATAACTTTATAGAATGATCATGAATTGTTAATATTTCTAATGGATCTGAATCATCTAAATATGGCTTGATTACGATTTGTTTCACTCTTTCTTCTACATTTACATCAGCTATATGATTTAATTCTCCATCTGTTATTTCATTACTATTGTTGTTGTTGTTATTAGAGTATTTGTTTTGATCTTGTTCATCTTTGGGTGGTTGATTATCTGTTAATCCATCAGATGATCCATCTACATTTTCTGGCTTATCTGGACTGATAAATGTAGGTTCATCACTTGTTTTAGACATGCTTTTATTAGTCACTTCTTTATCATCTATTAATTCTTCTGGAAGAATCACTTTTGCAGATTTTTTTTCACAATCTTCTAAACCAGACATTCTCCATAATGAAGTTTTAAATTTATTATCTTCTGAAAGATATGTTGTAAATAAAAGTGTTGGATCATGTGGAACAGTGACCATATCCCATATTTCTCTAGTATGAGGATATTCTCTCTTAACAGTAACATGAGCATTTTCATCATTATATTCAAGCATAGTAATCTATAATGACAATAAGAAAACATCATAAAATTCATATATACGAGATTATCAATATGATGTGAGCAAGTTGCTACAAGAAACCTATGATACGAACAATTTCCAAACAATGGAGCTAGACATCTTGATGGTTGATTTAAACGATAAATGGCTGTTCCAGTACTCATAAAAAAATCTAAAGAAAACTTGAATAGAGTTTGAATATATTTTTAAATCTATTATGAAAAAAGTGTAATATCAACACAAATACAACATAAAAGCAAAACGAAAATAAGTTATATGTAAATATATACACAAAATAAATAATTCAAGTAGAGAACTGTCTTATTATTTCTATCGGATATAAATCTCCATCAGCAGGTGGTGCATTATCATAAATATGATATTCATCAATTATTGTAGATCTACCTCTCAACAACTGTTCATTTTCTCTAATTAACCTATAATTGTTATTACGATGTAAAAGAAAAGCAGCTAAATTAAAATCACCTGTAGTTATATTTCCATGTTCATTATTAGGGATATTTTCAGGTATAACAAATTCTCTATGAAATTCATCTTCCTCCTCATCTTCAACACCTGGATGTACTACAGCAGGTATACCATTGGAGATAGCATTCAAATATTCAGTTTTAAAGTCATTATATTCATCAATCAGAGAAATTGTTTCTGAATTATTAGCTTTCACTGTCTTATCAATGACAATATTCTTTAGACAATTAATGAGATTCTCTAATCTGTCTAAATATTCATAAAAACATGGTTCTTGTTCACTTTCTATATGATAATAACAGTAAATATAACTATAATCCAATAACTCTTCACATTTTAGTAATAATATACATAAAGTAGTCTATTAAATAAATAAATAAATAAATAAAATTATACTTGTTTTATCATTTTAATACTTTCAATCTGTTCTTTCACCAATACATATCTTGAACTACAAAATTCAAATTTTGCTTTATTCATCTGATCTTGTATTCTTCTATTAGCAATAATCTGTTCAGCAATTCTATTACAATGGAAAAATCCACCAGTTTCTTCTCCATGAATTGACCAATCACATAAACACAACCAACAAAATTGGAAATGACAATGTTCACATATCATATGATTACATCCTTTATTTTTCTCTATTCGCATATGACAATTTGGGCAAAACTTAGTATTTTCAGATATCCAATTATAATTAATAGCATCAGGATCACGTGTAATAATTCTATTTTTTGATAGTAATAATTGCCAATTATCTAAATCTTCACAGGAACAAGGGATATGGACATTCTTCTTACATTTCCCACAGAAACGATGATGTTTTGCACATTCTAAATCACTATTAGCAAATGTATATCTATTTATATTACCATTATCTCCACCATCACCATTATTATCATTATCATAATCTTCATATATGCTAATATTCATTACTTTAACAATCTCTTTACAATTTGGAAAAGGACATTCAAATAGACTTTTATCATTCTCTATAATGGATTTTGCTTTGAATATATTGTATTTCTTTTGCATTGTTTTACTCACTAATGAATAGATATCTTCATCACTTAGTTTGTAATTGCAATTGGAATTCATACATTTTATATCCACTTTACCATTCTAACAAATATATATATTAATATTATATATATATATATATATACTCTTATTTCATTTTCTATATAAAACTTCCAACATATTTTACAATAACTGTCATTACAATCCAACCAAAAGTAATCTGAACTATTTCTCTTTTCACAACACACATCACATTCTATTTCTTTTGATGGTTTTAATTGATTGTTATAATATTGTATCAATATCACTTCTACATTACCATTATATTGTCGAAGTAATTCTTTAATGAAATTGGGAGGTATATTTGTACTTACTATTAATAAATAAACAATTTTAATATATATACATTTCACATCATTTATTTTTTCATTTTCATTATAATCATAAAATCCCAACAATATATTATCATAAACTTCCCTATCTCTCATTAAAGCCAACATTTCATAATTACGCGTAATTATGCACCAGTCGTAGACAGTTTTACCTGAATGATCTGCCTACAATATAAAATATTAAAAAATATATAAATATATACAATATCTAAATCTATGATTTTCATATTCAATAATAGTTCAAATAAATAAGTTTGATTAGTTCTAACTAAATAATGTAAACATGTACATCCTTCATTGTCTTGAGCATTCAGTAACCTACAGAACATACCATCACGAAAATTAATTAAATATTTTAAACATTTTATTTTACTGGGAGGTGAACAATGATTTATATGATCACATCTATCACATAAATAGTGAAATATTGTTTTCCCTTCCTTAGTGCTGGATAATAAAAGATCATCACTGCTCCTTACACAGCAGATCCTAAATATAGAGTCTAACCCACACATTCCAGCGTAATGTGCGAATAGATTCTTATTGGAGTCTTTAGTTGAAGTGTTCTTCTGAAAAATGCCATTATAACTATCACCAGTTTTCTGTAGAATAGATACAATCTCCGTTTCGTTTCCCACATTCAAAATTGGTATATAAATGAGACGAAATTGATTGACCCATAATTATTTTTTCTAAATTATATGTGTTTTATAATAAAACAGAAGTCAATTATTATATTATTTTTAAAAATAAATATTATCCTCTTTATACGGTTAAATAAGAGCTATCAGAATATATTTGATTATAAGTATACATTTATCCTGTAAGTGGTGTGATATATTAGATATTGGTAAATAATTCGTGATTAGATGAACTTGATAAATAATATAGTGAATATGGCTGAAAAAAACTAACCAACGTATTTGATTTAAAATTATGACCGTTTCAATACAACTTTTAAAAAGTTGAACTAGATCGTCTTAAAATACTCAGTGTAGTTATAACTTGCTTCATTATTTTTTATATCCATCTTTAGCCTTAATTTTTGTATTGTATTATTAAAAACCAAATCTTCTATTATGCCATGATTTTATAAACTAGCAACTATATATAATGTAAGTATAAATAAAAATCTCAAAAGAAAACTAACAACTGATGAAAAACTAGAAGATTCAAAAAAGTAGCTGTTATAAAAATATATTTAAAAATTCAAATTTTTTTTCAACTATGTTGAGTTCCAAGCTGATTTCATACCTTGGACAAGAACCAGTTGTAGTGATAGGTAGAATAAAACCATTAAATGAAAGTGAAAAGGGGGATGTGCTAAAAGTTCTTAACTTTAATGAAGTTGAATATATGGATCCAAAAATAAATGAGATTATAAAATATAAGTATGTTATGCAGTAATATATTTTATTAATTAAATAGTTTATCTTCAATTTATGACGGTACAGCAACTCAAAGAGAAATATTTGGTCAATCAATATCCCCATCACTTAACATAGTATTTGATGGTGGTAATTTTTCTTTATTCACATTTGGTGCATCAGGATCTGGTAAATCTTACAGTTTACAAGGTACTGAAAAAGATCATGGTTTAGCTTATCGTATTTTAGAATTTTTATTCAAACACAAATCACAGAATCAATTAATTCAACTTGATTTATCTTATTTCGAAATATACTTAGAAAAAGTGTATGACTTATTAAAACCCTCAAAAACTGAATTAAATGTATTAGAAGATTCAGATAAATCAACTCATATTCAAAATCTTTCACAAACTAGATTATTCAGTTTAAGTCAATTTCAAAGATTGTATAAAAAAGGGAATGAAAGTCGACATATTGGAAATACTAAAGTAAATCAAATATCAAGTAGATCTCATGGAATCTTACAAATAACAGTTCAATATCCAATTTCAGGGAAGTTACATAAATCAAAAGTAAATATAATAGATTTAAGTGGAAATGAAAATAGTAAAAAAGCTGAAACAAGTGGAGTAAGATTATCAGAAGCTTGTCATATAAATAGTTCACTTTTAGCAATTAATAAAGTGATAAAAGCAATAGTTACAAAAGAAAGTTATATTCCTTACAGAGATTCAAAGATTACACGAATATTATCAGATTCATTAGGTGGTTCATGTAAAACAATAATGTTAGTAACATTAAGTAACAATATTGAACAATATTATCAAACTAAACAATCATTGGAAATTGCTAAAGACACAATGAATGTAATAAATCAAGTCAAAATGAATGGATATGAAATTATTGAATCAAGTAAAGATGTAGAAATGAGAAGATTAAAATCATCAGAAAAGACAATGAAAAGAAAAATCAGTTTAATAAGTAACACTCCAATAAGTAGTAATAATAACAATTATAAGAATAATAACTCAAATGAAAATATGAAAAAGAGATTAAAGTTAGAAAATGGTGTTATATCCAGTCCATTAAGACCACCAGCACAACCATCATCTCAGAGATTATCAATTAGTAATTATTCATCCATTAAGTCACCATTTAGAGAGTGTGAATCAATACATAACTCACCTGCATTGAGAATTAGAAGAATTATACCAAGCCAAACACCGTATATATATTATATTTATTTTATTTATTATTTATTATAGTAGAAGACAAAATATATCAGTGTTTAATGTTGAAAATATAGTAATTGAACCAGAAGTAAAAGAAAATGAGAATAAAGAAATGGAAATTGAAGAGTCTGATAGTAAAACTGAAGTAGTTGAAAAACAACAACAATCACAACAAAAAGAAGAAAAAGATGAAGCTGAAACAATCTCACCAACAAATATTAAAACACCAGTAGAACGATTATCAATTGATTCAATACAGTCAACTCATTCAATCAATTTAAATACCTCGCAAACATCTCAAAGAAGTCGTCTCAATGATTCCACAGATTCTATTGCTATTATACCAGCTATGACATTTAATAGATCTAGTAATAACTCAGCTGCTTCATCTGCATCAAAACATCAACCAGTTTCTTCATTCAGTAGACATAAAGATAAGAAACAAACAACCAAATCATCTGGTAAAGAAAATGAAGAGTATATATATATATATATATATATATTTATTTATTATCAATAGAAATAATAATAACAATAATGCTAATCACAACGATAGTGTTAGTAAAACAGAAAAATCACCTAATACTAGAAAATCACTGCATTCTAGCGACTTGTATAGATTTATGAATATATTTATTGTATAGTGCTAAACAGAAAGTAAATGAAGCTAAAGAATACATAGTAAAAGCAAGAGAATGGGAATTCTCAAATAATGTGGCATTAGCTATTGAAAACTATCAAAAAGGTATTTATAAAATGTTTATCATATTAATTAATATAGCATTACAAATATTACCTGACCATCCTGGCATACAAGTGAAATTAAAGGAATTATCATCAACAGTTGCACCAAAGGTTGCAGAAGTGTTGAAAACAGATTCTTCAGATGTATAATATATATAAAATATATAAATTTAGAAGAATGAGTTCATATTGCTGAATATACTTAATACTGGAAACATAAAGCAACTAATGAGTTTAAAACAAATTGGCAAAAAGAGAGCTGAACAAATTATAAACGCAAGAGAAAAAGAAGGTTTATATACTAAAGTATTTCTAATCATATCTATATTTTTATTAGATAGAGGATCTCACAAAAGCAGGAATAACAGAGAAAGTCGTACAGTCAATTGCTGCTGCTAATAGTTAAAAATAACATAAATTAAATATATTATTCTTAAATATGAAAAATTCTCATAGATATTGTTCTTGATTCGCCATATTTTC
Organism: Proteromonas lacertae; assembly: GCA_002245135.1. Taxonomy (NCBI): domain Eukaryota; class Bigyra; order Opalinata; family Proteromonadidae; genus Proteromonas; species Proteromonas lacertae. Next base: position 304,635 of record NGBS01000873.1, read on the forward strand.
TTGCTTTAATCTTCACAAGATGCAAACCGAGAAGTATAGTTTCTAAATCTAAAAATAGAATACATAAATACGTTCAGAACTTATCTACTGTTGAGAAGGAACATCATAAACAGATTCTTTTCGGATTAAGAGTTTTTCCATGTGAATATCAAGAAAGATATGGATTTTGTTATGAAGCAGAAACAACAAGAAAGGGGAGAGAATATGCTCATGTATATATCATACTTATCACATTCAATTAGCATGATTGTTTCTATTATCACTCATATATGGATCAACGTAGATGTCCAATAACTTTCGATAATTGTGAAGCATATAGACCAGCTTTATGCAAATCCTATAACATGAAGACAGGAAAATGCAAATTTGGACCGAACTGTATCTACTCACATGGGTATTCAATGATTTTTGATTTATTTTATTAGCTATAATGAGTTATTATTCCATCCTGCTATATATAAAACTAGAATGTGTAGATATATTGAAAATGGACAAGAGTGCCCTGGAGGAGCATATTGCTGCTATGCTCATGGTTTTAATATATCATTTTCTTTTAATGATATATAATTGTTGAAAATTTTCTTTAATGATTCTTTTTAAGATCTTAGAATTCCACCAGAGATTGTTGTAATAGAGCCTAATTCTAATAACTATAGTAGTAGCCTACAAGAAGTCGATAATATACCTAGTGTTAACATACCTGATCAGTTATATAACTCAAGCGAAGACTTTGTTTATGATAATGATGAGTATTTATTCATTCTTTTTACTTTCAATAGAAAATCTTTAAGAGAAACAAGTCCTTTGACAATTACATACAACTTTCAACAATACGAGCAAAAGCCACAACAGTTGCAGCAAGTTAAACCAATGCAACTAGTTAAACCTATACAAAAACCTAAATTTCATACTTCACCTGTTAATTCACGTTCTAATTTAAACAGAATCGAAGAGTTATTAGAAAATTTCTCCGATTTTGGTCCAATCTGTCATCAAGAACTTTGGAACTAACTTGTATTTGTAACTAATACACTATAATATAAAACTGCTTAATTCGATTTTATATTACATCCTATTTGCTTTGTTTATCGAAAATGAGAATTTTAAAAATCAGAAGTAACTTGGCTTGACTGTTTTTGAAATTTCAAAATAAATTATCTCGATGTATAGTACATCTGTGGATGATATAGTACATGCAGATCCTGAAGAAGTGTGTGATATAATAACTAGATATTTTACTGATGATGATGGAGAGAGTGAAAAGATTAATTGGGAAAGTTTGATGAGTAGTGTTGTACAAAATTCTGAAATGAGATCAAAATGTTCATGTGAAAGTCATCCAGGAGAATTGTATTACAGATGTTTGACGTGTGAAGTATTACCTCTGTTCTATGTATTATATGAATAGTTATCTGAAAATTCATACTATTGTAAGAATTGTTTCAATGCAGAATATCATAAATTTCATCAAACATTAGAATACAAAGCATTAGATGCAAATGAACATTACAAATGTTATTGTGGTGAAATTGACAAGCTGAATATATTATCATTCTGTAAAATGCATCAAGAACATACCGATATGATCACACCTCAAATGGTTACGAGTATGAACAGAATTGCTAAAATCACTATCGAATATGTAAGTGAAACGTTCCAAGAAATTTTCCCATCATTTTCATCCCCAAATTCCCCAGATATCACCTATACACTGATTTTACCGCAATGTCAAAAATCATTGCAAATTTACCACTTTGCTATATCCAATATCTCTGGATTATCATTAGAACAAAAATCAGAAATATTAAATAACTTAGAAACAGAGCATCAATCAACATTGACAGATTTATCAATGGATTTAGTCAATAATATAATAACTTATTTAAAACAGTCCAATATTGTTTATATCCTCTTAACTAGTGATAATTACATCAAATATCAACGAATAGAACAGATATTTAGATGGTTGAATTATTTATTAAAAGGTGGAACGACTTTTAGACAACCAATTGTTGAAGCTGTATAAAAATATATTAAAAATATATTTGTTTTTATAGATAATGAAATCTTATTATGATGGATATACACATATTGAATCAATAATGAGAAATATTCACAAATTACCATATTCATTAAGTTATAATATTCAAATATTTATATGTAATTTATTGAATTCGAAGCAATTCTCTGATTTGATATTGTCCTATTTATTACAGAATTATATATCATATATTGATGCATATACAATGAATCAAATTAATTATTTTACTATTCCATTAAATATATATCAAATTGTATATAATCATATATATATAATTAAATAGTTGTTAAGTAATACTGAAATAATCAAAGATAGCCAGTTTAATATATTGAAATTGTTGTTTCAATCATTGAATGTATATTTTATTTATTTATTCTTGTCTGTATAGAACATAATTGAAAGATCAGATTCTCATTCAAATATACTAATAGACAAGATCATTAATTTAATACAAATCTATTTATTCCATTATAATAGTGAAGATGTTAAACCAATTCAATATTATTATGATATTATTGATGTAATAGACAAAATACAACCAAAAAGTATAACTGAAAATGCAAATCCAACGTTATTACTATGGGAACAGATGAATTGTACATTTTATTACAATTATAAGATATCTCAATGTTTAATTACTATTGGTAAAATACTCTATGACATTAAAAATAAGAATATTGCAGATGACGTGTTAGATTATGTTAAAAAGAAATATATCAAGTATCTTGAGGATGTATATATATTATTATATTATATATGATGTATAGCTGGGAGAATTTCATATTCCTATCAAAGAAACTGTACTATATAATTCTATTCAGTTTTTATATGAATTATTATTATTTTACAATATGAAATATGATACAATAACAATCAATGATTATTTTAAGAATATGAATGATGGTAATAATGATATTATATTATCAATAATACAGAATTGTATATCTCCACATGTTTTCTCTATTAAAATACAAACATCAAATGCTACACCTGAATATATGACTTTATTAGTATATTTCATTATTTTTATTTGTTATTTAGACTGATTTTTACATGTCTTCCTATTATGCAGAAATGAATATATTTTTGTTACACACAATCGCTGTTTATTATGGAATGGAAAATATTATTAATTTGGTATTAGATTACTCTGAAACAATAGATATTATAGCAAATGAAAGAGTATATTCACTCTATAAACATTCAAATAATATATTGTATGGAAAAGAGATAGTGAGATATATATGTCAAATATTGATTATTAGTTTAATATATAATAACAATACCACTAACAATTCATATTATAAACAGTTTTTGATTAATACATTGAGATTAGAATGTCAAAGTAAAGAAGAATTATATTTTAAAAGTATTTTTATTATTATGTTCTTTTTTATAGTGAAAACTCACTTTTATAATCGTTTAAATGAATTTTTTAGTGTATTTTTTATCACAGATAAAGTTCTTAAAGATTGTGCAGTATGTAATAACCTCAGATATAACAATTTGAATATTTATTCATTACAAACTAAATATTATAACGAATATTATTATCCATTTGTACTAAATTACACTGTGAATAATAATTACTGTATTACAAAAGTTATTCAATTATTTTCCATTTATTCATTACCGAAAGAACCATTTAACTCTCAATTTCAACCGAATTATGATTATTTATATTCAAATAATTGTTTAAAACTATTAATTTCCACTTTATATGTATTACCTCAACCAAAGAAAGTTTCTAGTAATAACCAACAGCAAATCGACTATTATTATATTGTCTTATATTTGTTATCAATTATTTCACATAATGTTACAATGCTCACTGATGAATTTAAACATTCTTTAATAACCAAATCAAATAGATATGGCAATGAGAATTGGTTAGATTTATTCTACATTTATGATTGGTTGAAATTGGATAGATTGAATGATATTTCTCATTATATTATATCCAATTTTCAAAAAATATGTTTGGATATAAAAATAACAATATCTCGATTATCTCCTGATAAAGCAAGTATATATATTTTTATTAATGTATTTGTTATTTTTATTAGAATTATTGGATATGAGCAGTGGAGAAAGAGAATCAATTCCAAGTAAACTAAACAAACATTCATTCTTAAGAATGTGTTCGAGATGTAAAGAATATGTTTCTAAATATTACTGTTTTAATTGTGATGATCTATTTTGTAAGAATTGTAAACTCAGTGTTCATGAAAATGTATATATATTAATTTGTAATATATTGTGAATTAGATAAATAGAAAACATCATAAAGTTAGACCTCTTCTATTTTGTAATGAATGTCATTCAAATGAAAGTATTTTCGCTGATATTTACTGTATAAATTGTAATAAATTCTATTGCATCATTTGTTCACAAACAAAGCACACAAATACAAAAGAAGAACATGAATTTGTTGGTATAAACGATTATGCTGAAGGAAATTATAAACATGAAAATAAAGAAGTAAACAATCGAAAAATGGAAGAAATTGCATTCTTATCAATGAGAAGTCATTACTTTCATATAGGAATTCGATTAATTAAAAAAGTAAGTGATGGTATTAGAGTTCCAGTGAAATGCATTCATCCTAATATCCCTGACCATGATAAATTGTATATGTTAGAAATAACTGAACCACCACCATCAGTAGAATTGATTAATTATAAACCTTATGAAATATATAAGAAGGTTGGAAATCATGAATTTTTATTGCCATTTGTTGGTACAATAATGTATATATATATATATATATATATAATTAATATAGAGATTTAATAACAACAACATTTATCGAATACTTTTCTAACAAGTTGATTAGTGATAGATTATGTTTTGGATTATTTGATTTTGAACAAAAAGTATATTATATTATTATTATTATTATTTCTATAGAGTATGGAAGAAATAGTTCCAACGCTTCAAATGATTACAAGTAAGGGAAAAGGAAACTATCCAACAATATTGAAGTATAGTTTTGAAATAAGTAAAATTCTCTATGATTTATATAATAAAAACATTATTCATCGTAATATCAGTCTTTCAAATATTTATATTTCAAAAGATGATCATATTCAATTAACTGGGTTAAATTACAGTATTGTTGTAAATGATGATAAAACGACTAGTAATTTAAATGTAATTGGAAATTTAGAAACAAGAGCACCTGAATTCTTTGCTCATTTGAAAGGAAGAAAAACAAAAGTTTTAAATTATAATAAACAACCATCTTGGGAACTTGGAGTTATTTTGTTTGAAATTTGTGAAAAGGAAAAACATCCTTTTCCTAATTACCCTAAGAGTGTTAATAATAAGTTGAAATTGACTGTTGATTATCCAAGTGAGTATTTAGATTTAATACAGAAATTGATAATTTTAGATCCTTCAACTAGAACAACAATTACCGAAGCTTATAATACTTTAAATTTGTTATATTCCACAATTAACCAATAGATTTAATTATTTTGTATGTTTAGAATAGTTTTTTATATGCATAATAAAACTTATTATTAATGTGATATAAAATTCTATTGTGTCACATTGTTTTTATTTTGAAAATCTTTACAAAACACAAAACGGCTATATTTCGATTAATCAAAAATACATCATTATACCTATGCTGTATAATCATTTTCACAATAAATTAGGATGTACAGAAGCGCAATTAGTATTAGCATGGGTTTTAAAAAATAATAATGTGAGTGTAATGTTAATTAGAGCTTCAAATATAGAGCAATTGGATGAAAATTTGAAGCGTTTGGAAATATTACCAAAAATGAGTGATGAAATAATGAATGAAATTGATGAAATAGCTTGTACTAAACCTATTCCATTTCCTGATTGTAGAACATGGAATAATTAAAAACATAAATTGATAATAATAATAATAATAATCTCTACTTACACATCTTAATAAATTTTTCTATTTTTGCTTTATATTTTCCATCATCATATTTCAATGCTTCATTAAATGAGCTTAATGCATCAGTTATATTTTTCAACTAACAATATACACCATATATATATATATATATATATATACCTTATCTAAATTCATTTTTCCTATAGCCATTAATAATTTACATTTCATAATTCTATTATTTTCTCCATTTACATACTTCTCAGCTTCTTTTAAATATTTAACAGATTCATTGTATTGTTTCTATTCATATGATATATATTTATGAAAACATATATACAACAAAATAATAATATTGTGATATATTATAATTACTTTCATATTTCTCTTCATCAGATTCTGCATATTTAACGGAATCTTTAAAATATTTTATTCCTTCTTCTAACTTATTCTATAATAAAAACAAAAAATAGATTTCATTATTATTAATTATTATACTATAGCCATTAAATCATTTCCTATATTCATATAACTAATATATTTCATAGCATTACTATCTGACAATTTCAATGTCTGTTTAGATACTTCCATTCCTTTTTCATACTCTCCCTTTCAATAATAATTATTATTATAATATACATTGAGAATATAACATGATGTAAGATTGTTATAACATTTCCATTTCTCCTCATTTGATTTAGCATATTTAAGAGCATCATTAAAATATTTCATTGATTCGTTGAACTTACCCTATATATTCATATATATATAGTAATTATGCTAACTGAAAAGTATAACATCCTGCATCAATAATATGTTTGAATTTCTGGGAATCATTAGAGGAATAATTGATTGCTGATTTTGTATATTCTAATGCATTTTCTATTTGGTTTAATTCCACATAGCATTTAGTTAATCCAACACTTAAACCATATTTTTGATTTTTATCATTTGTTAGAGAATAATTCATTTTTGAATATTTTATTGCTTTTTCATATTCTTTCTATTAATTAATTAATACAAAATATTATATATATATATAATTACTTTCTCATAATAAATAACACCCAAATAGTTAGTTACTAACATTTTTTCTTCATTTAATTTTGCTAATGTGAATGCTTTTTCTAAATATGGTATAGATTTATCATCTTGATTCTATTATATATATATATATATATATATATAAACTTACTAAATTGTAATAACATATTCCTAAATATGTATTTGATAAAAAATTCTGTTCATGTCCCATATTCGTTTTTATTGCTTCAGATAAATAAGGAATTGCTTTTTCATAATTATTCATATTATAATAACATGTACCAATGTTGTAATTACATATTGTTTTTTGATGTTCATCTTCTGCTAGATGTAACATATCTTTATAATTAACTACTGCTTTTTCATAATTTCTCTATAGAAAGTCACAAATTATTATATTTATATATTCATATACTAATTTAAAATTTGATGTACCCAAAAACAAGTTACACATTAACATTTCATCTTTAGATTTTGCTAATTGTAAAGCTTTTTCCAAATTTTCCACTGCTTTTCTATGATTATTCTATTATTGATTAAAATGAATATATCTATACATCTTGTGCATAAGCTCCACCTAATCCAATATAACACTCTAATGTATCGGCGTTTGATTCAGTACATTTTAATGCTTCTTCCAGTAATTTAATACCTCTGATTGTATTGCCTTCTTTTAAGCAAATTCCAGCCATTTCAAATAATTTCTTGTAACTATTTGTCTGTTCAGATATAAAACGATGATTCATATATATTAATCCACAATTATATAATTTGTTGCTGTTGATATTTGAAGTTAAAAGACATCTTGATGTAGATATGGAACTAAATGGTTTACCTGCTAATTTAATAAGAGTAAATCTTGCAAATGGTGTACTTACTTTTGTTATTCTGTTCAACATTTCAAAAAAATAAAAAATGAAATTGAGGTTCGAAAATATTGCACCAAAGAAGAACTTTTATTTTTACATCAAATTCACTAAATAAAAACACACATTTGCAAATTTATAATAAAGAAAAATGATAAAAATAAAAATAAAAACAAATTCATTTCTTCTTAATTTCTAGGTGATTCTGGAGGAGGTGCAGTCATATCTTCAAACACTAATACATCAACATGATTACCAGTAGCTTTCTCTAAATCTTCTGCCAACCTTTTATTCTCATCACTATACATTATACATCTTTCTTTAAACTGTTTAGCTTTAACAAATACCTCATCTAATTTATCTTTAAGTTTCTGGAAATCTTTTAACTGAGAATCAAATTTCTTTACAACTTCTTTATCATCTTTTCCTAATTTTGATATACTTTCTTTCATCTTATATTTCTCTATTTCTCTTGTTTGTTTATTTGCATTTTTCTTCAATTTATCAATTTCAGCCATTAATTCTTTCATTTTCTCAGGATTACATTCTCCCATTCTTGCGGGTGATTTTAATTTTGAGTTTTCTTGAGTTAACTTGTGAATTTCTTCCTGTAATTCCATCATCTTTTGAGTCATTGAAGCTGATATTTCATCTGTGGTTTTACTCAATTCATTGTTCTTATTATTCAAATTGGTATTCTCTTTTGATAAATCATCGTTCTTCTTTTGCAGTTCGTTTAGTTTATTTGTCAATTCTTCAACTTTTATTTCATTATTTGTTGATGTTTCTACCATAGATCCCATTTGTTCAGATATTTTGATTAATTGATCATCTTTTTCTTTTGCTGATTCCATTAATTCTTCTATTTGTTTCTTGAGATTGTTTATTTCATTATCTTTTTCAGCTAATACAGTTGATTCTTCAGCACTACTTGATTCTTTAATTTTGATAATTTCTTCTTCTAATTCTTTTATCTTGTTTTCTTTTTCTTCAACTATTGAATTATCTACTGTATTGGCTGAACTTTCTTTCAATTGATTGATCTCACTTTGAAGTTGAGTTATTGTTTCATCTTTATCTTTCATTTGTTGTTCTAGACTTTCTTTTACATTGTTTATTTCATTTTCTAATTCTTTTATCTTGTTTTCTTTTTCTTCAACTATTGAATTATCTACTGTATTGGCTGTACTTTCTTTCAATTGATTAATCTCACTTTGAAGTTGAGTTATTGTTTCATCTTTAGCTTTTGTTTGTTGTTCAGATGTTTCATTTAAATTCTTTACTTCTTCTTCTAACTCTCTAATCTTATTATCTTTTTCATTTATTAATTCATTTGCACTACTTTCACTTTCAGATTTCATTTGTTCAATTTGGCTCTTCATTTCTTCAATTTCTTTTGTTTTCTCACTTTCATATTCATTATATTTACTTTCAGCGGCTTCTAAAGATGTTTTAACTGATTCTAGATTGGAATTTAACTCTTCAATTAGTTTCTCTTTTTCCACGATTATATTTGCATTTTCATTATTTTCACTCAAACTGGCTGTTAAATTGTTTATTTTTTCTTCATATTCAGCAGTTAAAGTGTTAATATTTGTTTGATTCTTTTCATCTATTTCATTAATAGAGTTTTCTAGTTCTTTATTCTTATTTTCTAATTCTTCTTTTACACTTGTCATACTGTTAATTTCATTTTCTAAAGTGGAACTCTTTTCTTTCATTTGATTTAATTCTTCTTTTAATGACTTAATTTCATTGTTTTTTTCTTCTACTAATTCATTACCACTACTTTGAGTTGATTCTATTTGTTCTTTTAATTTTGTAATTTCACTTTCTAATTCACTTATCTTTTCATTATTCTTATTAATTTGTTCTGATTTATCGTTTATAGTAGAAATTGTTTCATTTTCATATTGTGTATATTTAGCTTTTTCTTCATCAATTTGTGTTTGGAATGTTTTAATTTTGTTATTTAATTCTTCAATTTCTTTATCTTTACTTTGTAATAACTCGGTATTATCAGCTTTAGATTGGAATAATAAATTTTCTTCTTTTAAATGAACAATTTGGTCGTTTAATGATTGGATTTCTGATTCTTTTGAAGCAATTTGATTGGTTAAATTTCTTATTTCATTATCAACTTGTTCTTTCTCTTTCTTTAATTGAGAAACTGTTTCTTCATTGGATTCTTTTACTTGGGAAATTTGGATTTCATAATTTGATTTTTCTGTTTCTTTTTCACTTGTTATTTCATCTATTTTAGTTTGTAATTCTTGTTTTACTTGTTCTAGTGATAATGTTAATTCATCAACTTTATTCTTTGATTCACTCAGTTCATTCTCTTTGTTACTGATTTCAGATTGCAATTCATTGAATTTTGATTCATTTTCACTTTTCAATGATTCTATCTCCTTCACTTTCTCTTCTAATTCACTATTCTTTTCGCTCAATTCATTCTTTATTGTCTCTAATTCTTCATTCAATGATTGAACTTGTGATGATTGATTACTCAACATTGATTCATGTTTTGATTTTAACTCTTCATTTTCATTCTTTAATGATTCTAATTCACTATTCTTTTCGCTCAATTCATTCTTCATTGTTTCTAATTCACTATTCTTTGCTTCTAATTGATTTGATAATTCACTTTGAGATGAATTTAATGATTCAGTCATTTCTGTTAACTTGGATTGTAATTCACTCAGTTCATTCTCTTTGTTACTGATTTCAGATTGCAATTCATTGAATTTTGATTCATTTTCACTTTTCAATGATTCTATCTCCTTCACTTTCTCTTCTAATTCACTATTCTTTTCGCTCAATTCATTCTTCATTGTCTCTAATTCTTCATTCAAATGATTGAACTTTGACTTGATCTTGATATTGATTACTCCAACATTGATTCATGTTTTGATTTTAACTCTTCATTTTCATTCTTTAATGATTCTAATTCACTATTCTTTTCGCTCAATTCATTCTTCATCTGTTTCTAATTCACTATTCTTTGCTTCTAATTGATTTGATAATTCACTTTGAGATGAATTTAATGATTCAGTCATTTCTGTTAACTTGGATTGTAATTCACTCAGTTCATTCTCTTTGTTACTGATTTCAGATTGCAATTCATTGAATTTTGATTCATTTTCACTTTTCAATGATTCTATCTCCTTCACTTTCTCTTCTAATTCACTATTCTTTTCGCTCAATTCATTCTTTATTGTCTCTAATTCTTCATTCAATGATTGAACTTGTGATGATTGATTACTCAACATTGATTCATGTTTTGATTTTAACTCTTCATTTTCATTCTTTAATGATTCTAATTCACTATTCTTTTCGCTCAATTCATTCTTCATTGTTTCTAATTCACTATTCTTTGCTTCTAATTGATTTGATAATTCACTTTGAGATGAATTTAATGATTCAGTCATTTCTGTTAACTTAGATTGTAATTCACTCAGTTCATTCTCTTTGTTATTGATTTCAGATTGCAATTCATTGAATTTTGATTCATTTTCACTTTTCAATGATTCTATCTCCTTCACTTTCTCTTCTAATTCATTAGCTTTTTCACTCAATTGATTTCTCACTTCATCCACTTCATTTGTAAGATCATCTATCTCCATATTATTAGCTTCTATCATCTTATCTTTCTTCATTATATCTTGTTGAGACTTCTCTTTCAATTTATGTAATTCTTCTTTTATATTAATATTATCTTCACATAAATTCTCATATTTATCATCAATCTCATCCTTTTGTTTGTTGGCTTCTTCTAAATTCATTCTTAATTTGTCAAGCTTGGATTCTAACTCTTGAACGTGTGAATCTGAATCACTTTTACTCTGCTCTAGCTCATTTCTTACTTGAGTAATTTCTTCATCTTTTGATTCAAGTTGAGATTTTAAATTGGTTATTTCTTGTTGGTTATTTTCAAATATAAAGTCATTTTCACTTATTTTTCCTTCTAATTCTGTTATTCTCTATATATATATATATATAATAAAATATAAAAGGTATTTATACTGATGTTTTAAATGCAAGATCCATATTAACTTCGTCTAATTTACCTTTCAACTCTGTTATTTCTGCTTCATGATCACTAATAGTCTTTTCTAATGATTCACGCTGTTGAATACTTGCTTGAGAATTCTATTTTTGATGTAATTATGATAATTAATATGAAATATACCTTCATTAGTCCCTTTAGTGCATTCATTTCAGCTGTATGCTTTGCTTTAGCTGCAACTATCTCCTTTTTCGATTTATCCAATTCTTCCTGCAACATTTTCACTCTATCAGAATCTTTTATACCTGAACCATCAGAACACTCAATTTTCATTTGATAAGCTTCAAAATCAGCCTATAAATAATTATAAAATATTATAAATACCTTCTCTTTAGCGATTTGTGCTTCTAAATTCTCAATTTGTTTCTTGTATACTTCAACTTCATCAGAACTTGCTGAAACTATTTCACCTGAACGAATTAACATTTTAAGATTATTGTTCTAGTAGATATTAATAAGATAAATACTTCAGCTATTATAGTTTCATTCTCAGATTGTAAATCTGATACTTTCAATAATAGTTTGGAATATTCACTTTTGTCTTTACTTGCATTAATCTCTTTAATTTTCTTTTGAAGATTCTTGTCTGTTGTGTCAAGCTTCTTTTTAACAGATTCCAATTCTAAATTTATAGTATATTGATCATACCTTTTTTAAGAGTTTTGTTCTCGTTTTCAAACTATATAAGAAAATGAACTGTAGTTAAAATACCTCTTTAGCTTTAGTCTCCCATTCTGACTCTGATAAATTCTTCTTTCCAAACATGTTTTTTAAACTGCTTTTTGTATTCTAGCTATTGCAATTCAGCTCAATTAATAAGATACAAAGGCTTGAACAACCAAGCAACTTTAAGATTCTTTTTAAGATTTTGAGCTATTGAAGAGATTAATAGTATTATCAATAATATAATATGTTACAATTAATATAGCAAAATGAATATTGTAGAAAAAATTAGACGTATGTCACAAGATGTAGTAGAAATTGATGGTAAGACTTTATTGACTTATTACCTTATAGATCCAAACAATAAGTTTCTATGTCAATGGTGTGGTAATGTATTTTTATCAAGCCAAGTAAAATTGCACAAATGTAAAGAACCTAAAGATGCAAAAGAAAAAGGAAGTCAAGTATTATAACATATAATTCCAAATAATAATACTAGTTTGTTGTCTTTGAAGCTCCTCCTCCAGAATCACCACATCCAGAAGCAAGTGATGGTCCAGCACCATCTTTGAAAAATCAAATGTTCAGATGTAAACAATGTGGATTAATATTTTATACACAAGATTTACAGGAACATTCTTGTATAATATTAGAAACTGTTAATATATGAATAGTAAATTGTGAAAACAAGCATATAATAGATAATAAAATAGTTGGAGGACAATATGAGCCAATGAATAGTGAAAATACACCCATAGAAGTAGATCATGATTGTCTTCATACTCGTATATATATATATATATATATATATTGTATTGTCTATTTATAGGTCGTGAAAGTGCATTCCAATGTAAATATTGTTATAACATATTTACAAGCAGTGAAGCAAAGAAACATTCTTGTCCAAAAAGACCTGAAGATGAAGATGTTGAAAGTCAAGTATAATAATATATTTCACATTTTTTATAGTTTCATATATTGAGTAATGATTTAAGTAATTTAGAAGAAGCACAAACACCAAGAGAAGAAGAGGAAAAACCAAAAGAAGAAGAAAGTAAAGAGTAAAAAATTAGATGTGTTATGTTATATAGAAATTATATATTTCATTGTTTTGTTATATATTTTTTTCTATTTATAAAATAATTTTAAAAAAATAACATAATTGTTAATAATAATTTAATAATTATCGAACAACCTTTATTCTTGCTTTCAAACTCTTTTCTTTTTCCTTCTTCTTTCTCTTTTCTTCTGCCTTATCTCTCTTTCTCTTTGCTTCTTCACTCAATTCACTATATTCACTTAAATACTTTCTTCTTTCTTCTTCTTTTCTTTGCTGAGCTTTCTCTTCTCTTTCTTCATGTTCCTCTCTGCTCTTTCTTTCTAAATACAATTCCCTATACATCTTACTTCTACTTTCACTTTCTTTACTTAATTTTAAGTATGGAATTTCATCAATTAACCACATAACATATTGTATTAAGCTAATGTAATTATCTTTCATATCATCATTGAATAATTCATTTAAACTATATTCCATACTTATACAATTTGAACTCAATACAACACTATCACTTTCACTATAACTTCTTTCATCAGTTATATGTAAAGTCTTTAATAATTTATTGTTATTACTTTTATTAAGTATTTCTACAAATTCTTTGGGTATGAATTTATTCACTAATTCGGGGCTTTCAGTCAAAATTGAATAATTCTTTTTTGGAAAACCATTGGGAATACCAACTTCACTTATTACACTAGCATAATTATTCTATATATATAAAATAAATATAAAACGAATATTTTTTAATTATATACCAAATCTCTCATTTTGTAATGATAAGATCTTTGATCTCTTTTCCTACAAATAGCGAATACACAATGTGCCATTTTATTCATAGGTAATGATACATCTATTTGAATTGTATCTTCTTTTGGACTAACCATATTCCAAATAACACTGAATAAATCTTGTCGACTTTTCAATTTTAAATGACAAATCATACCGCTACAGTTCCTACGACCATAACAGTAAATTTTGTAATCATCTTCGGCATCTTTGACGATTTTGTCGATAGTACCACTTTCATATCCCACTTTAGCAAATTGAGTTTTTAAGAATGCAGAATTTACATCATACCATCTTTGAGCTATACGACTATTTTGCATTCTACCATACATATAACACATCAAATAGATAGAAAAACCTACTATTAGTATGTATTCTATAGTTCTGTCTTCTTTGGGTTGTAATTGTATTTCTATATTTTAATATATATAATCTTTAATATATATACGAGGTGGTAAGCCAGTATCACTTTTAGTATTGATTGGTTTCTTAGGTTCTGGTATTGGTGGTTGTTTAATTTCACCAATGTCATCTTCTACTTCTAATTCATCATCTGCAACTTTTATTTCTTCTTTAGGTCTTTCAAATTCTTCATCATCAAACTCTTCTAACAACTATAAATTGAAATATGCATACCATCAATGTTTCTTATTGCATGCGAAGAAAGAATACATAAAATGAAGAATATATATAGAGAATAAGACAATTTCATTTAAATGTAGGCTTGTTTATTCAAACTTATTTTTTATTGTTTTTCAGTTTTTCTCAATAAATATGAACATTTTCAACCCAATCAACATCATCATAATAATAATTCTTATCTGTAACTGTACATTTCAATTTATAATATGTATATTGTTATTATGCAGTTTTTTGGACAGTGATTTACTTTTCACATGCTTTTAATGCAATCAAAGCAGCACCTTTACCTGATCCATCTTCACTTAATTCTACTTCAGCATCACAACCTAAATGTCTCATAGCTGCAATTAATCTATCATGGTAATGAGGATATAACTTATATAAACTTCCATCAACACCAACGACACATCCTTTAGCTTTCTCTCCCATTTGTCTGCAAATAGCTGTAATATCACAAGCAGCTAAGATACAAGCTCTTGTAGCAATAATTTCAGCTAATTCCTTTACCATTTTTCTATCTTCAAGTGTGCTTCCTTTAATACCAGCTTTTTCTAAAACATCATTCACTTCTTTTAAATCTTTAGTTTCATCAGCTTCAACTTCACTCAACTTTGGAGTATCAAATGATAAATATGAATTAAATTGTGCATCAGTTGCAATAGTAGCTGATTTGAATAACAATCCTTGTGCAACTAACTTCTTCATAACCAATCTGCATAATTCACCTAAGTACATTCCAGGATACCATCTTCTCGTTCATTTGTTCACCTACATTGGGAGTTTCTTTATCCATTATATTATCTTCTTCTGTTCTCCAATCTTGTAATAAACCAAATCCACCACATTCCATATTAATTAACATTTCACCTTCTTTACTACCTTTCCATTTTGGAATGTTGTTAGCCATTTCTACATAAGCACAGTTATAACCTGTTCCTAAGATTACACCTACTAAACAAGATGGTTTTTCATAACATTTTGCCATTAATGTACCTACTGTATCATTGACTAAAGCAGCTACACGAATGGTTGATCCTTGACGTTCTAATGCCTGATTTAATAGTTTGGTAGGATCTTCACCTACACATCCTTTTGTAGTAAAACCTTTTGTCCAATGGCATAAAGTACCTTCAGTTATGCTGGTTTGACTAACTGGGAATGAAAAAGTAAATCCTAAGTGGAATGTTGTTTGGTGGATCTATTCAAAATATAATAAAAAAAATGAATAATACTCATTTCTAATACGCACTTTGCAATAAAATCGAATAATGCAATAGCATCACCATTCATAATCTATTTTATATAAAAAATCATTCATACATCAGCTGGAATAGCGAATTTCTTTTCTTCTTGAGTTGATTTACGGTTTCCATGCAAATGATAAATGACAACTCTAAGATAGAAAAAATAAGCTTTATTTAAAATACCTGAAGTTTGTACCACCAAGATCTAAAGCTAAATAATCGCCAGTTTCAGTTCCTATACAATAATATTAATTATTTTATACCATTTGGTCTTTTTGTAACGAAGGATGGAATCATCTTAATGGTTGATGGTTCAGCTTTTAAGCCTTTGTCCATTTCACTAAGAAATCTCTTGATGATTTCTTCTTGGTCGTTATCTGTGAGTGTGTATTGTTTACGAATTTGCTCCATTGTTGAGAAAAATTGAAATGAAATAAAAGATCCAAAAAATCGATTCGTGTTTTGATTAAATTTGATTGGCTAATGAATCGGCATATTTGATAAATTGATGTCGTATGATGAATAGCTATATTATAGTGGTAAAATTTTATTATCTATTCAACTAAAGGTAAAAAATTTAATTTCAATTATGTCATCAATAAGAACATTTCAGTTCATAATTATGTTATCAAACTGATGATTAATAGCATATTGTGTTGTCCATAATCCATTTGATATGTATCATATTTTATCAAAATATAATTGCACAATAAAGTTTATATTACTTCTTTTATGCCTAATTTATTTATTTCATTTCATAAGGATGTATTATTTCACCTTACTGAGGTAAATGTAGTTGTAGATTGCTACATATAAACATTATTTATCATACTTTTATATTATTTTATACACAACAGATTGGAGGAATAGTATGCAATACTTTTGACCAAGTATTTTCTATATTGTAACATGTGAGAAAATAAATTAATTATTATCACTCATAACTATTAAATAATTAAGCATATATCATAATCACTCACTAACCACGATTAACCATTTCAAAATTAAAATAATAAAATCAATGATCAAACCAAAATTCAAGCCTACTCTTTATTGTATTGAATAAAAACATAAGTTAAAATAATTATTTTATTATTAATATATTTTTGCACTCATCGCTAAAGTGCCATTTCTTTCAGCTGTTCTTACTAGCGTCTCACATCTTTTAGCAGCCATTTTTGCAATTTCAACTTTTCTCTCCCAATTATCAATCATTTTCTTTAATTCAGCTTCTTCTGCTCTTTGTAATACATAATTATACACATCAGGCATATCCTTAGTTTCTTCTATATTTTCTTTTAATTTGATATTAATTGGTCTAGTTTTATTTATTTCTTGCTTAACAGTTACACTCTCTACTTTAACATGTTCAAGCTGGCTTGATCTATTCTTAATATCTTCTTCACAATCTTCAGTTTCTTTAATTATCGCTAATAATTGCGTTTTCAAATGATTTAAGTATTGCAATGTTTTACCTGCTGTCATTTTAAGATTCAGTAACTCTTGATTTCTTTCTTCTATCTTTTGTGCAAATTGTTTATTTTCAATTTGAAGTTGGTGGAAATCTATATAATGTAGAACTTCACCTAATTCTTCCTTTTGTTTTAACGTCGATTCGGTTTTCTTACATTTTGCTTTCAAAGTTACCGTTTTTAATCTCAATTTTTCTATTAAAGCATCCTTTTGTCGTAATTTTTCTTCCATATATCTTATTATCTTCTCTGCCTTTGTTTTACCTGATTTACCATCTTCACCAGACAATACAACCTCTTTTTTAAATTCATATGATTCTTTCTTTAGTTCATTTAACCTTACATCAGCAGCTTCTGTTAAAGCCTTTAAAGTATCTAAAAACTTCTCTGATTTCTTTTTTGTTTCTTCAATCTTCTTCTGTAATTCATCTAATTCGCTTATTGATATTCCTAACTTTTGAGCTATACATTTTATATTATATTTAGATTTATACTGTTGGTTAGTTCTGTTATTCTCTGTAATGTCTTACCTCGAGTCTTAGGTGTTGATTTTACATCTTGTCGAGGATCCATCTATCCTATAATAATAAATATCAATACAGCATGGCGATTTAAATATGATTCGAATAATGAGTTTTCTTTTGACAGCATATCATTTTGTTTTAGTATTTCATCAAGCTAATCACTAGCATAATATGAATAATACTCTATTTTGTAATTCTATCTCTTGGCCAACGAAATCCATTCAAAAATAAATAAAAACGGAATATTCAAACTTTTTGCTTGAGTTTTTTTTTTTTTTTTTTTCTTGATTGAAGTGTTGTAAGCTTAGAAAAAATACAATATTAATTAATTATATGTAGTTTAAGTCACAATAGAACTAATACCAAATAAAGAAGGTTCAAGTCTATTATTTGAAGAGTTAAATGATAAAGAGCATTCAGATATGTAATATCAACGGTTTTCATGTAATACTAGACTATTGAAATAACAAAATTTAACATAAACACCTGGAAAGAGGGAATAGTTACATCTGCAGTTGTTTCATTTTCTACAGATATAATAATAGATAATTGTTATATCACAGATAAATCTAATACTCTAGAAGTAAAAGTAGATGATTTAATAACAGAAAATAGTGAAAATATATATAATATAATGAAATCTATTGGATATGAAGTAAATGATTCAATAATTCATGATCCATTATTACCCTATTATAATAAGAATGAAGTGAATTATGAAGTCTTTATTTCGAAACAACCTAAATATGATGTAAATGAATGTAAATCTGAAAGAATGATGAAAATGATATATTCTTCATCATATTTGCTAATGATTATAATGATAATATCAGTGATTGTTATGATAGTAATTATATTAATATATAATAATAATGAGATTAATAATGTAAATGCGAATGTGAATGATGTTGAAGGAGTTGGATTTGAAGAAGAATGTAAAGATAGTTCTTATACTCGAATAGTGATGAATGATGTATAATAATTTATGGTAATTTAATAATGATAATTTAAATTTGCTCTATCCTTCTTTAATTTGTTTTTTTAATATTTTGAAACGAACAAATTATTATAGCTTGTTGAAGCTTGAATGATATTTTATTCTTTCCCTTTATTCTTGTTATGTACTATAAGTATACTACTATTAATAGAATTTTATTATATGTATGTATTTAATGAAGTAGATAAGGATGATTATAAACCAAAATATAAATATTTACAGATTTATGTTACTTGTGGCAATGCTACATTCAATGTATCCACCTCACCAATTCCAACTTATCATATACAATGTGATCCAGAATATAAAAGTATTCAATGCTTAGAACATGGTCTTTATCTTAAATTTATTCTTGATCATTACGATAAACCACTTGCAGAGGTATATTTTTTTGCTCATGGTCATGATGTAGCATGGCATTATATTGAGCCATATTTTCATAAAGTGAATCAAGTTTTATTATCAAAAGAATTCGAAACTGACGCTTATGGAGGAATAGAATGCGTGTATAACACATGTCCAACTATTAATTCTCCTCGTTTCTATTCAATATATAATGAACTATTCAAGAACACATCAATGGAATATAATCTATTCCCAGATTGGCAATACCCTTGTTGTGGTACATTTTTTGTAAGAAGCTCACAAATCAGAATGAGACCAAAGTCCGATTATCAGCAAATACTCAAGAATATGTATAATTGGAATATATACGAATATCCTAAAACTGGCTGGACTAGACCAAGCTCTTTTTATTGTTCTAGGATTTATGAAGCAACATACCACATCTTGTTTGTTAATAAATCAAAAATTGCTGTTCCTAGTCATTGTCCTTATACAAAATACAATGCCTGTTGGTATAAATGAAGTATTTATAATTATTTATCTGTGTGTCTATTTTTTGTCTTAATTATCTCTCTAACATACTAATAAAAAATAAACAGAATTTTTGAATATTTTCAAGCCAAGTTATTTTTTCGTTATAAACCGTTACACTTAATTAGACCGTTTTTTTTATTTGATTTTAACTGTTTAATAAAATGGGTATGGACTTTGCTAAGAAATGTATATTTGCTTAATATTAATATTTAGGTGAGTGGGATTTGTTTTGGCCTGCTTTAACCTGGACTTTCCTTGGAGTTGGTATAATTCAATATTTTTATTGAGTAGGACTTGACAAAATGAAAGAAGAACACTACGGTAACATTCCAGAAGCATTAGGTATGGTAGCTGTGATAATTGGAGGAGTGATGTGTGGTTTATCTTTACTTTTGATGATTTTCAAACTTATTTCAGGCGGAAAGGCGGGAGGTAAAGATTTCATTGAACCATCAAATTACCATAAAATTCAATTCATAATCTGCTGGCTTGTTGCATTAGCTCAATATTTAGATAGTAGTAATAACTATGATAATTCAATTACTTATATAGTAGTTGTATTACAAATGTTGTTTATCTTTGGATTTTGCTGTATCTGGTGCTTATATCCTGGTAAAAAGAATGTTTGTATGGAAATGTTAATTACATTTTTAAGTTTTCGTGCTACAGCTAGTTTAGCGGGAGGAGCATGGTTTGATGTATGGAAGGAAATGTTTGCTTCAGCTGCAACAATGTTACAAATTCTATCATTCATAACACTTTTAGTAAATTCTGATGAAGCTATGTCAGATAAGAATGGATCAGCTACAGTAGCATGCTATATCGCTATGTTATATGGTAGTGAGACATATACTAGTAGATGGGGTCGTACACTTGCTGATAATGCTACACCTACTCCTGATTGGAATACTGATTGGAATAATTTACGTTATACTCCAAGTGTATACGTTGGATGTTCATTATTGTTGTTATGTTTATTCCACTGGCAATCAAAGTTAGATTTTTCAATTAGATATGATTGGTTAGTATTCTTTGCTCCATTCGGTATTTGTGCTCCAGTATTTGGTCAATATGGTGCTCAATATGATAATGATACTCATCATGGTATTGCTATTTGTGAATTTATTGTTGCTGCAATTTGTGGAGTTATTCAAATTGTTATGTGGTTTTTGGTAGTTATTAAATCTCCTGCTCCATCTTCTAAAGTAGCAGCAGCATCATAAAGGATATTATTATGATTATTATTATTTCTTCTTCTTTTATTTTTAAAAATAGTATTTATGTGTTGTTTAGGGTAATATGATAAAGAAAACAATTTATATAAAATGGTTACTTTTATAAAGAAAAGAAAATCTCAAACTTTTGCTTGATTTATTTAATAAAACTTCTTACACCAGTAATTACATATTCTTTTGATTTTATAAATTATTACTGAAATAATATGAAAATTTTTATATTGATTTTATTAGTTTATCTACCATTTACAATAAAAGGAGCAAATTTAACAAATGAAGATCAAAAAACTAGTTTAAATCAAAGAAATGATAATATTAAATTTTTAAATATGCTAAAGAAAGGAGGAGAAGTAGAAATATGTGAAAGATTGAGTATTGACTTGAATACTTGGAAACCAATAACTCCAAGTATAAATAAATTAACAGGAAATGTTAAAAATGCTACAATTGAACTAATTCCAAATGTAGATGGTTCAATACTATTATTTGAAGAGTTAAATGCTATTGAGATAGTTAATATAAATATAAAAATACAATCAACTATCGTTTATTAAAAGCGGAATAATAAAAAACATTCAGAGGTGTAAAATTAATGGTTTTCATGTAGTATTAAATGATCCAAATATCAGAATTATCAAAAAGTATTGGTTTAATAAGTAATTCAATCTATTCCAGTGAATTGAATGATGTTGGAATATTATTTAATAAGATGGATATTAGATATTGTGATGATTATAAAGCACAAAGGTTTAGTTTAATTAGTTTGACAGTAGTAAATGAAAAAGAAACTAATTATGAAGGAATATTTGTGAAGGGAAATTCTATATATTTAGATGGTGTACATACAGCAATAGAAAGTGGGTTGTTATTTTATTCAATAAAAAATGTATATTTTAACTACACTGTGATTGATATTAATCGTATTTATTTTCATATCCAATCTGCATTATCATACAGTTTATTTATTTACAAAACAGACTCAATAGTAAGAATAGAAAATATATTTTTAATAATTAGAAATAGTTTTGGTTATAGTGATTATAATAGTATAGGCACAAATACTCTTATATCAGGATTAGTACATGACAGTTATCATCAATTAATTATTAACCATTGTTCAATATATATTCATTTTCATGAAATGTCATTTAATATATTTAAAGGCAAGAAGAATAAATCTAATAAAAGAAGCATGTATGTCTCAATGATAGTAGATAAAACTCATTCAAATGTTGATATTAATTATTTACATGTGGATGTTATTTTTGATCAAGAATTTAAAAATAAAGAGGAAGTATACATTGGTTTATGTTTTTCAAATTCATTAAAATGTTATAGAAAAGCAATTAAACATTTTTCTTTTGTTGCAGATGAATCTTACAGTTTGGTAAAAATAAGTAATAGTTATTTTAACATAAACACTTGGAAAGAGGGAATAGTTACATCTGCAGTTGTTTCATTTTCTACAGATATAATAATAGATAATTGTTATATCACAGATAAATCTAATACTCTAGAAGTAAAAGTAGATGATTTAATAACAGAAAATAGTGAAAATATATATAATATAATGAAATCTATTGGATATGAAGTAAATGATTCAATAATTCATGATCCATTATTACCCTATTATAATAAGAATGAAGTGAATTATGAAGTCTTTATTTCGAAACAACCTAAATATGATGTAAATGAATGTAAATCTGAAAGAATGATGAAAATGATATATTCTTCATCATATTTGCTAATGATTATAATGATAATATCAGTGATTGTTATGATAGTAATTATATTAATATATAATAATAATGAGATTAATAATGTAAATGCGAATGTGAATGATGTTGAAGGAGTTGGATTTGAAGAAGAATGTAAAGATAGTTCTTATACTCGAATAGTGATGAATGATGTATAATAATTTATGGTAATTTAATATATTTTATGGTGATATATGTTTCTTTTGATTATTAGAATTAAAAATATATAAATAATAATAATCAATTAAAATAATAAAGTGTTTTTAAAAAATTCTATACAAAATATATTTATCTAATCTTCAAGTTCATATTCTCCATCAGATCCTTCTGTTTTAGGAATAGATATTTCATTACTATTCTTTCTTAGATCTTCTTCTTCTTCTTCCTCTTCCTCTTCTTCTTCGTTTGCTTCTCCTCCTTCTTCTTCAACATCTTCAACATCTTCAACATCTACTTTTTGTTTCTTTTCTTTCTTACTTTTCTTCTCAGCTCTTTTTGCTCTCTTTTCTTCTAATCCTTCATTATGTTCTTTTGCCATTTTTATATATTTCTCTTTCTGTTTATCATTAAATCTATTCCACTCTTTTCTACATGCAGTTGCATTCTTACCAATACTCTTTTGGGACTTTATATATTGAGATAAACCAGCAGCATCTTCTTTATTAGCTTTCACTATATCAGGATGTTCAGCTTCCCATTCAGATAGTTTTCGATTGTATTCTTCTTTTTCTTTTTCAGCTTTCTTTGTGTATTCTGCTTTTTCATCATCAGTTAATGCTTTCCATTTTTCTCCTAATACTTTAGACACATCGGTTAATGATAATGATGGATTTTCTGCTTTTACTTCATCTCTATGTTCACCACTAAATATAAAATAAGCTGTTTTAGGTTTGGCTGGAGGATCATTTTTCTTTTCTTCCTTCATTTCTTCATTATATCTTTCTTTATCAGTTGCTGCTTTTTCATTATAAGGAGCTTTATCTTCTTCACTTAATTCTTTCCAAGCTACCCCTAATAACCTCATTATTTCTGGCTGATCAGCATCAGGGTGTTCTTCTTTTATTTTTGGTCTTTGATCTATACAGAAATAATTGTAAGCACTTTTTGCTTTTACAGGACCTGATTTTGCTGATTTTTTGCTTCTTTTATTATTAGCTAAATCTGGATTAGATTCTTTATAGGCTTCATTTTCTTTTTCATATCTTTCTTTATCTACTGCTGCTCTTTCATTGTATGGTCTTTTCTCTTCTTCCGACAATTCTTTCCATTTCTTTGCACATACTTTAGATAAATTACCAAAATCCTTAGTTGAGCTTTCTTCCATTAATTGTTTTCTATAATCTGTAGTAAAGTAAGTGTATGCATTACATGGTTTCTTTGGTTTCTAAATATTATAGAATGAGAAATGTAATTAATACGCTGTCATCCTTCACTTTCTTCTCTCTCTTTCTTTTTGTTGGAGCTTCTTCTTCAGAAGCATCAACACTATTGAGTTTGGACGCAATGACTTTAACTAATTCTGTGATACCCTTTTTCTCTGAAGCCAAAGATCCTTCTGGCTTGCCTAGTGCTCGCTCTAAGTATGATCTAACTAATTTTGGTGTCAAATCTCTATTTGTATTACGAATTATTGTTTTTTATACTCTTCTGAATGTTCTAACAATATCTTTTTAATATGTTCTTTATACTTCTTCTCGTCGAAACCCATTCTAGTAAAATAAAGTCTGTTTAGAAGGGATAAATTACAAATTCGCTAAAAGAATTGATTTTATAAGTTTTACGGGTGAGTGATTAGTTCATAAATACAACAGAAATAAGAAAATGCAGTAAGACTATATATATACGATTTTCAAAACCTCTAAAAATAAAAAAAAGGATGTTTTGGCGCGAAAACAGAGTGAGTTTAATGAAAAATAGTAATTCATACTGCATTAAGCCTAAAGATTTTTAAAATGCCATTTTCTGTTTTTAACCAAACTGAAGTTATGAAATGCTTTTTATCTCGTTGATACACTATTTTTTGTTCGATTAAATGATGTATATACTATATATAAGTCATTTTTGTGATTTTGTGTTGCTTGTATATAAACGAAGTATTTTTATGTAAGTTACTTCAGGTATTTTGTGAGTAAATTTATACTGTTGAAAGATATAAATGTCATAAATGTCTTTATAATTCAAACATAACACTCTCATAACACATAATACTTACATTTTCTAAGTGGTTGGTATTTATTTATCACAAGAAGAAATAATAAACAGTAAATATTAAGGGTATATTGAATTCTGCATTTCATGGGGTTGTCTAGTAACACTTGATTAAGCAATAAAATCTATTCATTCATTCCTTAGCTACCATAAAAAGTTAGATTGGTATGACGATTCAAAATACTGAACTTGCCAATGAATATTAATTTCATTAGAATATAATATTGTATTTTAAACTATAAAACAGTAAGAGTAATGAATAGAGGTTTAGAAGAAAGATTTCTTTACTGATTCTTACAGTATTAATTGCATAAGGTGTAATAATATTGCATTACGCTGCAATACAGCATAATTCTGCATTTAAATTCTCACTTCTTGGTGAATAGAAACTTCGAAAGATGAAAATTTAAAAAGAAAAAATACATAAATACACTAAATACATTTGTATTAGCTTTAAAAAGTATCAAACTTCTAATTAATGAAGCCTCATCCATTTTTGAGAATCAGCCAATCAAATCGCTGAAATCGATATGAATAGCCAATAAATCTTCTACATCATCTTAACCACTCTTTAAAGATCCCCTTACATTTCAATCATTTTATCATGCTTTCCCTCGTTCGTAGTTCTGGAAAATTATTCTGTCAACAGAATTTCTTACGTTCAGCTGCTGTATGCATTTATACTATAACAACTTATAAATTTATAAATCTATCAGCCATTCTTCATAAACTGCAAATGTTATTACATTTTCAGTTTATTATATTTTTTATAATACTTAAAACTCATTTATAGATGTATATTAATCTTTTTATAGACACAAGCTGTTGATTTAAATAAACCATTTGCCGAACGTCTCCAAGAAGTACGTTCAAAAGCCATTGAAGGTGGAGGTAAAGCTAGAAATGATAAACAAGTATTTTAATTCAAATTTATTTAATCAATAGCACAAAAGAGGCAAGTTAACCGCCAGAGAAAGATTAGATTTATTATTAGATGTTGGTTCATTCAGAGAATATGATATGTTAAAAGAACACAGATGCACCAATTTTGGTTTAGATAAAATCCATTATCCAGGTGATGGTGTTGTTACTGGTCGTGGTACAATCAATGGTCGTCCAGTCTTCGTATACTCACAAGATTTCGGTGTTATTGGTGGATCTTTATCAGAAACACACGCTGAAAAAATATGCAAAATAATGGATGCTGCTATGACTATTGGATGTCCAGTTATTGGATTAAACGATTCAGGAGGTGCTCGTATTCAAGAAGCCACCGGTTCATTAGCTGGTTACACTGAGATTTTCAAGAGAAATACTTTAAGCTCTGGTGTTATTCCACAAATCTCATTAATTATGGGACCATGTGCAGGAGGTGCTGTCTATTCCCCAGCTATTACTGATTTCACATTCATGGTTAGAGATACATCCTATATGTTCATCACAGGACCAGAAGTTGTAGAAGCTGTTACAAGAGAAAAGGTAAGTCAAGAAGAATTAGGTGGTGCTAAAGTACATTGCACTAAATCAGGTAATGCTGCTGGTGCTTATGATAATGATGTTGAATTATTAAGAGCCATGAGAGAATTCTTTGATTATTTACCATTAAATAACACATGTCCACCACCAAGAAGACCATGCAACGATCCAAGAACAAGATTAGACAAAGCCTTAGCTACAGTCTGTCCAGCTGATCCAAATGTACCATATGATATTAAGAAAGTAGTAAGAATGGTAGTAGATGACAGAGAATTCTTTGAAATCCAACCAGAATTCGCAAAGAACATTGTAATTGGTTTTGCTAGAATGGAAGGTAAGACTGTTGGTGTAGTTGCCAATCAACCATTCGCCTTAGCTGGTTGTTTAGATATCAATGCTTCAGTAAAAGGTGCTAGATTTGTAAGATTCTTAGATGCTTTCAATATTCCAATCATTACATTCGTTGATGTTCCTGGTTTCTTACCTGGTGTATCACAAGAACATAATGGTATTATCAGAAACGGTGCTAAATTAATTTATGCCTATGCTGAAGCTACAGTACCAAAAGTCACTGTTATTACAAGAAAGAGTTATGGTGGTGCTTATTGTGTCATGAGTTCAAAACATTTAAGAGGTGATTGCAACTATTCATGGCCAAGTGGTGAAATTGCTGTTATGGGAGCTGATGGTGCTATTAAGATTATCTTCAGAAACGATCCATCAAAGATTGCTAAGAATGCTGCTGAATATAAATATAACTTTGCTAATCCATTAGAAGCTGCTAAAAGAGGTTTCATTGATGACATTATTGATCCATGCACAACAAGACAAAGAATTTGTGAAGATTTAGAATTCTTAGAAACTAAGAAATTGACAAATCCATGGAGAAAACACGGTAATATTCCTCTTTAAACAGTGGTTAAATAACCTACTTAGTCTTAACCTATAACATTGTTTTATTTTGGGTTTATTAGTTAGTATGAAATGACAAAATTAAACCAAGCTTTATGGTTTGTACAGAAAAAATCACATCACTTTTTAATAGAGTTTTTTTTGCATTTTGTCCTTATTTTATTATATATATAACACTATTTTATAAATATACTATATGGAATCATCAGTTGAATCACAGTTTGAAGAGCTGATGGCCAATCCTGATACTATTGAATCAGAATCAGATGCAAATAAAAGAATTGTAAATTTAAATAGTCTCATAGAATAACCAGATTTATGTTTTTGATAAACAACAAAACAACTATTGTTCAAATGCAATTCATACCAGTCGTTACACATTATACTCCTTCTTACCCATCTTCTTATTTACAGATTTAAATCCTTTTAATAAATTTGCCAATTTTTATTTCTTGTTGGTGTGTATTTTTCAAATGATCCCTGCTTTTACGTATTTATATATATATGTTATTCCTTTTAGCATTACAGATGGTATGCCAACTTCAATAATGGGTTTACTGTTTATGTTATTTTTTGATGGAATTACAGCTGCTTATGAAGATTATAGACGTCATAAATCAGACAATATTATAAACAGTCGTCCAATAGAAATATTAACCAAAAATACATCAAGCAACACACTTACATTCGAGCAGGGTGAATGGAAGAATTTACATGTATTATTAATAATGATATTTTTTTATTTTTTTCAATAGGTTGGAGATATAATATTACTTCACAATGGAGAAATTGTCCCTTCAGATATCTTAATATTACACAGTGAATGCAATGGTACAAGAAAAGGCATTTGTTACAGTAATACCAGTAATATTGATGGAGAAACAGATTTGAAGATAAGAAAAGCGATTAATATGAGTAGAAATGTATTTGATAATGAAGGTAATGAAATAAATGAAGAATATTTAAAAGAATTAGTAATAAATTGTGAAAAACCAAATGGAATAACCAGTGAATTTTATGGTCGAATAAGCCATATAAATGATATAACAGTAAATGAATGTTTAACAATAGAAAATATATTATTAAGAGGAACTACTGTTCAAAATACAGATATTGTGATTGGATGTGTATTATTCAGTGGAAAAGAAACAAAAAGTGAATTTTGTTCAGATAAACATTACTCTGAAAAAGTATAATATTATATATAAATATATATATATTTCTTCTCTTTTTTAATACACTATAAATGTAGATTTCATCAATTAATAACATTATAAATGCTCATATTATTATATTAGCTTTATTAGTATTAATATCCTGTGCATTTTCAGCTTTATATCACGTTGGTTGGGATTATAAAATTGGTGAAGATTCTGGTTATTTGATACTGGGAGAATACAAATTTATGGAATTTTTAAAGACATTTTTCAGATACTTTTTAATGAATTATCAATTGATTCCTGCTTCATTATTTGTATGTTTAAATTTAGCGTATGTCTATTAGTTACCATTGTTATTATTATGTTTATAGATATACATTTCATCGTATTTATATGATTCATGATCCTTTACTATATGATGTTGAAAATGAACAACCAATGCAAGTAAAATCAATGAAATTAAGTGATAGATTTGGTCAAGTAACTCATATATTTAGTGATAAAACAGGAACAATAACAGAGAATGTAATGAATGTCAAAGGAATATATTGTGATGGATATGAATATTTGAAAGAAAATTTTGAAATTGTTGAAATAGAAAAAGAGAAAGAATGTGAAAGTGAATATGAATGTGAATCTGATATTTCTAAACCAATATTTTCAAGTGATAAATCACTATTAAGATCAACAGATAAAACAAAATCATTGTCTTTATCTTCACCATCACCAATATCAGATTCATTTGATATAAACACAGAAAGTAAAAAGACAAGATCTGATACAATGGGAAGAACAACATTCCATAATTATAGTCGTTACATTTCATTAACCAATAGTGTTGAAAGAATAGACACAAGATTTTCACAAATATATGATTATCATCAATCCACAATTTCAAATTATTTAACTAATTATAATGGGAATGAAGTATTTGATTTGTTTTTATTGAATATGTCTGTAAATCATTCAGTATTTTATTATTTTATTATTTTGAAAATAGGTTCAAATAGATTATGATGACGAAAATGATATTGAAAGATTGAGTGCTTCAAGCCAAGATGAACAAGCAATTGTGTCAGTATTAAAAAAGTTTGGCTTGACATTTTGTGAAAGAAATTATGAGAATAATACGATTACTATTAAACACAGAAATATAAATAGAGTTGAAGTTATTAAGATATTAGATGTTATATCATTTACAAGTAAAAGAAAGAGAATGACAGTAATTGTTGAATTAGAAAATGGTAAAATATATCTTTGTTGTAAAGGATCAGATTCAACTGTTTTACCACTGTGTTTTAATCAGTATATATTATTATATTATATATTTTTAATTATTATAGAGAGAATTATAAAATGGAAATAAATAGTCAAATTGATAAGTATACACTTCATGCATATAGAACATATCTTTTTATTATTATTATTATTTTGAGAAATATATTCGTTTCATTAATACAATGAACATTGGTATATGGTCATAAAGAATTAACACAAGAAGAATATGAAGATTGGAAAAAGAAATATGAAAATGTAAAAAACAACACAGAACAAATCGAATTAATGAAATGTAATTTATACAATGAAATTGAGGCATTAGAAAATGAAATAGAAAATCATTTAGAATTGAGTGGAGTTATTGGCTTAGAAGATCGTTTACAAGATGGAGTTGAAAATACAATTAAAAGATTATTAGAAGCTGGAATAAAGATGTGGTTAATCACAGGTGATAAAGGTGAAACTGCAAAAAATATTGCTGTATATTTGTCAATATAAATATATTATTAGATTGCTTCTGGTTTAGTAAATGAGCATGAAAGAATGATCAAATTAACAGAAGAATATTTGAGTGAAATGCTAAGAGGTACAAGAAAATGTAATAAACCATTAAGTAGTCTATCTGGTAATATCTTACAAGTAATTATAATATATTGATAATTGCTATTTAGGAAATTGAAAAAGTATTGAATGAAGGTGATACAGTCAATGGAAATGAAATGTTGGAGACATTAGAAGAAATATACAGTAGTTTACCGTTAATAAAAGAAATTATAAAAACAGAATATGAAAGAATAGAAAATGAATTAGAAGAAGAAAGAGATGTGGAAGAAGAATTGGTTTTGATAATCGATGAAAAATGTATTGATTATGCTCTATTAACGTATATATATATATATATATATATATATATATTATAATATTACTGTTGTAGATGTTATAATGAATTCATAAAAGTTTGTAAGAAATGTAAAGCAGTAATAGCCTGTAGAACACGTAAAGATCAAAAAGGAAAATTGGTAAAATTAATGACAAAAGCTTTGAATAATAGCACAACATTGGCAATAGGAGATGGTGCAAATGATGTTGAAATGATAAAAGCAGCTGATTTGGGAGTTGGAATAATTGGAAAAGAAGGAAATCAAGCTGGAAATAATAGTGATGTAGCTATTAGTAAATTTAAAATGTTATTACCTTTGCTATTGGTGGATGGTCATAATAATTATTATAGAATTTCTAAATTAATATATTTTCAATTATATAAGAATATTCTATTAACATTTTGTCAATACTTCTATTCGTTTTATGCTGGATTTAGTGGACAGAAAGTATATCCTGAATTTGGTTTTCAGTTATTTAACATAATGTATTATATATATATGTATATATATATATATAGTTATTCATCTATACCAATATTCATTGTTAGTATTGCAGAAGAACATTTTGATACTGATTATTTACTGAAATATCCTATACTATATAAACCGTACATATATATTCATATTAATATAATAAAACTATAGTGGTCAAAGGAAGAAATATTATAATCACAAATTATTCTTTGGTTTATTATTCAACTCAATTTATCACTGTATTTTATGTGTCTTTATTCCAATATTGTTTTTTGAAAATACAAGTGATTTAAATCACAATGGTTCCATATTATTATGGGATTTAGGATGTGTAATTTTCACATTAATTACACTTGTAACAAATTTGAAAATGATATTTATAATTAATAAAATTACAAGATTAATTATGTTTTTAACAATATTTAGTGATGTTTTATGGATTTTTACTATATTTTGTATATCAATGTTTAAGAATCCATTATTTGAAGATGGAGCTTTATATATGGTATTATACAGATTGGTTGTAACACCTGTATATATATATATATATAATATTTCTAGTCATTCTGGTTATCTATACTGATGTGTATGTACTTGTGTTTATTTATCGAATTATTGATTAAAATCGTGAAGAAAGAATTCTTTCCGAAAATAGATTATTATTTCAAAGTAAAGTTAATATAATGTTATCTTTAATTAATAGGAATTTCAAAAGAGACATTTATATCCTGATCTTCATCATAGAAATTCAAATTCACATTCTTCAATAGATAATAATCAATCTGAGTTAAGTGATAGTGGTGATTCTGTTGTTTTAGATAATGTTAATTATGAAGATGAAACAAAAATTGATTTAGAAATAAATTCATTAATATAATATCTAATTTCTTTATAAATCTATTGTTTGTGTATGCATTAAATGTATAATATATACACAATATTCATGACTTAACTCTCCAAATTGTTCCCACTATCGAGAAAAAGAAAATATGTTATTTTAATTATCAAACCATTAGTCAAGCCTCTATTTTATGTTCTTTATTTAACAACCTTTCGAGAAATATAAAACACAATGAAATTATCTTATCAATTATATTTTATGTTTCAAAGCATCTTTTAATAATAACAAATACTATAAAAAAACAGAATATAACACTTAATAATCCTTTATCTTATTTCAAACTAAATATCTTATCATGAATATCTCAACAATTAATTCATATTTTCTGTGAAGAAATACAAATCCAATAAACTGAAACGGATTTATAGAATATTCTATTTTCTATTTTATATCTTTGCTATTTTCTCTCCAAATGTAAGGATTTTACTTCTTATTTTTTTATTAACTAGTCACACAATGTCAGCTGCAAGAAAACAATACATTGCTCACGTTAACGAACAAATTAAAGGTATCAAAGAAGCTGGAACCTACAAGACAGAAGTATACACAACTTTATTATACAATATATTTTTATTATAATAGCGTACAATCACAACTAAACAAGCTGCTGCCATTAAAGTAGCTGAAAAGAATGGTGAAGTGTTGAACTTCTGCGCTAACAACTATTTAGGTTTAGCTGATAATAAAGAACTTATTGAAGCCGCAAAAAAGACATTAGATGAACATGGATTTGGATTAGCTTCAGTCCGTTTTCATTTGTGGTACAACTGATATTCACAAGAAATTAGAAGCATCAATTGCTGATTTCCATCACAAAGAAGATGCTATTTTATATTCAAGCTGTTTTGATGCTAATGGAGGTTTATTCGGTGCTTTATTAACTGATCAAGATGCAATCATCTCCGATGCATTAAACCATGCCTCAATCATTGATGGTGTTAGATTATGTAAAGCTAAAAGATATCGATATGCTCACAGTGATATGAAGGAATTAGAAGCAACACTTAAAAGACTCACAATCATGCAGATTCAGAATGATTGCTACTGATGGTGTATTCTCAATGGATGGTGATACAGCCAAATTAGTCGAAATCTGTGATTTAGCTGATAAATATAACGCTTTAGTATTTGTAGATGAATCACATGCCACTGGTTTCTTAGGACCAACAGGTAGAGGTACTCCCGAATTAAAAGGCTGTATGGATCGTGTAGATATAATTAACTCTACATTAGGCAAAGGTTTAGGTGGTGCTTCAGGAGGTTACACAACTGGACCAAAGGAAATCATTGAATTATTGAGACAGACATCCAGACCATACTTATTCTCAAACACATTAGCTCCACCAATTGTTGGTGCTACTATTAGAATGTTTGAAATGTTGAAAGCTGATTCAAGTTTACCAAAGAAAGTGTTGGAAAATACAAAGCACTTCAGAGAAAGAATGTTAAAAGCTGGATTTAACTTACATGGTGAAGATGGTGTTCCAATTGCACCAGTGATGATTGGTGATGCTGCTTTATCTGTTAAAATGGCTGATAAAATGTTAGAAAGAGGTATTTATGTTATTGGATTCAATTATCCAGTTGTACCAAAAGGTGAAGCTAGAATTAGAGTACAATTAAGTGCTGCTCACAGTATTCAACAAATTGATAAGTGTGTTGATGCTTTCATTGAAGTAGGAAAAGAATTAGGAATAATTCATTAAATAATACAAAGAGAAAATAATAAATGAAATTGCTTATTAAAAATGTTTATTTTTTTTAGTTATAAATACATTAAAATTAAAATCTAATTTACCAGTTTGAGAGAGTTGTAGGTGATTTTGGAGTTTCTTTAGTCCCTGATACGAACGAATGAAATGGACTTATACAACCATTCTGTCTATCTGTTGGTAAGAATGGAATCGTATAGTTTGACTTCTTCCAGTGTTCTATTTGTCTATTAGTCAAATAATTAGGGTATTGTGAATGTAAATTCTCTAATCTAAATGTTAATTCACTTTTCTATTGGACTACACATACCATCAGTTGATCTCGGTGTTGAATTATTAGAATCTGAATTCTGTGGGATTGTAGTAGGTAACAGTGATGTAGATGAGTTTATATTGTGTAAAGAACAGTCCGAAATATGTTGATTATCATTATGTACATTCAACGAACAAATTGGACAATTCTCACCCTTTTTCTTAAAATACTATATTTATCATAATAACAATATATTATATACTCGTTCAATACACTTTCTACAATACCTATGTCCACAGAATAACACTGTAGTCTCTTGATCAATAAAATCTTCTAAACAAATAGGGCAAGAAATACAATTTCCTTGCGTTCCTGAACTGTTTAATCTTCTCAACATATTATGTTCTTTTTCTCTCCTAATTTGCTCAATTGACTGTAGTATTGTAGTAAACCTATTTTTCTGTTGATACTTATATCTTCCTATAATAACAAACACTCCAATGATTATAGCAATTAACAGGAGGAATAAAAATGCACTATAGGAAGAATCAGTGTCAGTTGTTCCTACAGAGATAATACTATGAACACCTTTCAAAAATGCACTTATTGCATCATTATATTGATTATTGGCCAAGTATGGTTTCATTATTTGGATTAATTCAGGTATATGTGCTGTAGTGATAGTATTCTTTAAATCTCTCCCTGTAACAATGTACAATTTCTTTTGGTCTACTGATATAGCGAGAAATAAACCATTTTGACAATCTTGATAACCCACTTCCCAACGATCATACAGAATAGTTGCCATTTCTTTGATGTTAATCCCATTATCTATATTATTCATGATCGCTATTGCTATTTGTACACCGATAATATTCGGACAACTCACATAATATTGATTTTTCATCTGATCTATAACTCTATTATTCCTAGAAACGTATATTTAATTAATATATTATACTCCATAATTTCTTCATTGGTTAGATATTTATTTGGATCACAGATTGAAGCACTTTCTACTAAAGACTTATAATCACCGCACATTTCTGGAGTTTTGTATGGATTAGGAAAATCTTCTGGAACCCAAGCTCCTGATATCAGATGAATCGTATAACACCACAAAAACAAAAAAATAAAATTCATTTTGATTTTTTGATTTTTTGACCGTTTTGTCACTTCATTTTCCATTTTTTTTTTTAATCAACAACAAAACCATTTATAGTAATTCATAATAATTAAAATAAAATGTATGAATAAGTATGAATTGTAATAAACTATTCTCAAGTTTGAGATTGTTGTTGTTGTTGTTCAGTATTGGCAGTAGTAGTATTACCAACTATATTTACAGATTGGTTTAGAACCTTGGTATTATTATTATTATTATTGTTATCAACATTACCAGTTGTAGCTGGTTTATTAATCGTCATAATCGGTTGTATTACAGGAACTGGTATTATTGGAGTTGTTATTGTATTATTATTCGTCCCAACAGTAGTATTAGTTGATGATAATGTCATATCCTGTTGTTGTGGAGGTTGTTGTTGTTGTAAAGGTGGAGGTGAAACAGGTTGGTTCAGATGAATGAGGTGATCCATCATTAGAACTACATTCAATCTCCATTTTACTTGCATTGGATGATATTATACTAGTAGCAGAAATGACAGGTATATCTAAATCTTCATGTTTTTGAACTTTAGGGTAGATTTCATTAAATACATAATCTAATGCTTCTTTAGCATGTTCTTTACCAACTGCTACGAATTCATCACTTATCATTTTTAATAACTCTTCAACATTTTTCCCACTGATTTTGGGTAAATAATCTGTCTTAAATATTTCATATATTTTCTCAACAGGTGATAATACACAACTACCTGGAGGAATTCCTAAGATTTTATCACTCTCACGAATAATTGATTTTAACTTATCAATCAATACTGATCTTTCTGAATCAATTAAATATAAGCAATTATTAATTTTAAAATCACCTGTGAAGGAGTGAATATAACTATCGAATATATCAGCTTCAGAATTTGAACCAACAAATATTTCAGGATAACATCCAGCAGAGGTGATTGCTAAACACATATGGAACTGTATGGATATACATTTGGTGAATTCTACACCTGGTTTGTTATTAGTTTTCCAACCATCACCTTTTACATCACTAATTTGCCATTCACACTCATCTATCCATACTGGAACATATTGAGCAGATAATGCTGCATAATCACTTATATATTGTACACGTGTATGCTTTATATACTCATTATTTGATATATTGGAAACTGGATTAATCTTCTTAAATGTTATTCTTGGTATACCCCATTTTTCAAATCCTCCATTATGGATAAAACGGTATACTGTTGATAAAGAAGGTTTGTATGTTACTCCATTCTTTCCTTTAATTGGAAGTAATTTGGAATACATTTCTCGAAGATTGGTTTTGCTGTTGTTTTGGATCATCTCGTATAATTGAATGGCATGTTCTTTGTTTAATAACCTCTTTCTACCTCTTTGATACTCTATCTTGTCGATTGTTTTGTTTCTCTTAAGCTTCATCAAGAGGTTTCTACAGTTACCAATCCTTATGCCTGTTCTTGAAGAATATTCGATTGGACTCCAATCATCATGGTGAGTTGCATAATAGTTCTTTAACAAGTCTATTTGAGATTGTGTTACAGCAAAGTAATTTCTTTTCTGTTGCTTGATTGCAGATGCTGCTGAAGATAAATTCGAAAGAGGAGCACCAATTCTGACTAATTCTTCATCTTGAGAAGCCATTTGTGTTGAGGGTATGTTTGAGGGTGATTGTTGCGTTTTTTCAAAGTTAGTTGATGGTGCTGGTGGCACACTTATAGGTATGGCGGTATTACTATCAATTGGTGCAAGTGACATAGTGTTTATATTCCAATCAAATGCTCACAAAATATCTGGTAAAAAATACACAACTGTTGTTATTTAGAATAGACAAATTAATAATCTATTTTGAAGATCAAAATAAATTTGAACCTCAAAAATGATTTTAACTCGACAGTCTCAAGCCATCATTTCAATTGAAGATGCAAGTTCAGCGTTGTAGGTTTGTAGATTTTGTACCCATTGGTATTCAATCAATGTGTTTCTCTCCTGACAACAACTGGGTTGCTTTAGTTAGGAAAAATAGTGATATCGAGATTTGGAATATTCACGATATGTTCTTTTGTGCATATGTATGGATATATTTTGTATTATTATATTGATTTAGAACTTGGCAATGAGTGAAGACATACAGATCAGAACTTTATTATGGATTTCCTATGATAAAGATGAAACAATTCCTCCAAACACAATATCCCCCAAATGGCGTTTATTTTGTTCTGGTTTGAATGGAAAATTATTTGAAATTGACTTAGAAGACCTTACGATATCGAATATAACAGATTCATATGGTGGTGGTATTTGGTGTATGGATTATGACAGTCACAGTGAAATGATAGCTCTTGGTTGTGAAGATGGAAGTATTAAGCTAATTGACGTAGCTGTTGGTAATCTAACATTTTTAAAATCATTCAACAAGACAGAGACAAGAATTATGAGTATAAAATGGTCAAAAGATGGTAGTACAATTTACAGTGGTAATTCAAACGGCATAATCAGATCTTGGAATACTAACTTAGGTAGAAGTGAAGTAATAATGTCAGTATATTATAATATATAATTTATTTAAAAATGAATAGATTGATAATAAGAAGAATGAGACAATAATTTGGGATATCGTCAGTGTTGAAGATGGTACACTTGATCACAGGTGATTCAAATGGCAATTTATTAGTGTGGGACAGTATTACAGGGACTTTATTATATTCAATTTATAAATCCAGTGGAGATATCACTTGTTTATGTTTGAATGAGAGTGAAAATATGTTATTTGTAAGTGGTAGTGAAGGAAAAGTAATGTTATTCAATAAAAATGATAAAAAATGGATATATAGTTGTAATAAACGGAGTCATTATAATGATGTGAATTGTTTAATTTTGAATAAGAATTATTTAATAAGTGGAAGTAATGATAGTTTTTTAATATCATATAATATTCACAACTTTATTATGACACCTTATCATAAATATTATCAATTCAATAAAGATAAAAATTGCTGTATAAGTAGTGAAAAGAACTTGATTTTATCAAAAGTATATATTTTATATATTTTATTATTTCTAATGAATATTAGATTAAGAATGATTTAAAGTTATATCACACTGCAATATTACCTAAAACAAAAGTAGAATGTATCTTAGAAATGAATTTACTATTAAATGGAAATATTAATCAATTTGAAATATCCCAAAATGGTAAATTTATAGTCGTTACAACTCGATTTGAGAATAAGCTTTATAAAGTCAATTATAATAACAAGAGTAATGAAAGTGATAATTCAATAGAGATAGAATCAATAGAATTACCCAATGAAATAAAGAATATGAATATGTATAGTGTGAAGTTCAATTCAACCAATGATTTGTTGATATTAGGAAGTGAGAATGGTAAAATATATATAATCAATTTGGATAAACCAAATAAGATAAAATATACACTAGAGAATGATGATAACTTACCAATAATGAATATATATGTATCTAATGATAGTCAATATTTATGTTGTAAAAGATATAATGATAATAACCTATTGGTTTATGATTTAGATAGTAGTGAAATAACTCATCAAATACCATTAGGAGAGAATGTAATAACAAATTTGATATTTGATAATAAAGGAGAAAAGATAATCTATAGTACAACCAATAATGAAGTTTATATATATAATATAAATAAAGATGAGTTTAATAAATGGAGTAAGAATAATACAAATAAAATAAGTGAAATATTGAGCAGTAGTAATTGTATTTTATATATAAATGAATTGAACAATAATAAATATCTACTTAGTGGAATTGATTATATTATGCTTATGGATTTAGATAAAGATATAAGTAATGAAGATTTAGAATTTAATAATAATAATAATAATAATAATAATAATCGAATAAAAAGAAGAAGAGATTCGTTTGCTCAAAAATCCAGTAAGAAAGGAGATAATACAATAGAATATAAGAACATAATGAATAATTATAGAAAATTTACAAAATATGGTGGAATATTAAATATAAGAAGTGATAATGATGGTAATTTGATAATAGTTGAATGTGTATGGAATAATAGTTTGAAATACTTAGATGATGTGTTAGAAAGAAGTGAATTTGGAATTTAATTAATATTCACATTTTTTTTAATTATGTAATGTTGTTATTATTGATTTGTTTATTTTTAGGGAAGAAGGTTTGATAAATCAAGTCTGATCAAGATATTAAGCAGGGTTGTATAAATTGATCTGCTATGGAGATCTGACTGAAACTATCGGTTTGGTTTTGACTTTCGGTCTGTCAAACATATCAAGATAAATGGATGTAATTCTAAATCTATTTTTTTTATTCTTATATTTACTTATACGCAATAAGTCGTAATTTACTACTGTTTTTATGATCTATATTCTTCTAATTACTATGAAATTAAAACTAATATCAATCACCATATTCTTCTTATATTTTCACTTCTTAACAAATATTAATTGAAATCTCCTTTTATTATTCAATATAACCTGACATAGACAAATTTGACTAAACACACCTCTATAAATGTTTTTAACATTATCAGAAGTTAAATTAAGTAGCATAGATAGTAATGATATCACAACAATTCACTCTAAATGATTGTAAGTGTGAAAATATAGAAATACAAGAAAATACAGTTTTATCAAGCCAAATGTTTTGTTTTTTTTCTTTTAAATTTTTAATATCATTCTAAACCATATATAAAATATATAACGTAATAATATTACTCATTGGAAAGCATTAAATCAAATTACATGAATAGTAAAAAGTCATGCATAAATGTCACTGTCTGTCAGTGTAATTTTGAAAACTTACAACAGATAGGTTTTACTATTTTATAATAATTCTTTGATGTAAAATCCAAACTTATTAATGATATTAAAATCATTATAATCACCATACATGGCAATCACGTTTGAATTAATTCTTACAGCAGTTGGTGTGGAATGATAAGTAAGACTTTTAAGATGTCTCCTTCTATTAGTAACTAATGAGACATAGTTAAAACATTCAACTTTTTTATTTAATTCATACATTATTTCCATAATATAC
The DNA here is from genome assembly GCA_002245135.1 of Proteromonas lacertae. Taxonomy (NCBI): domain Eukaryota; class Bigyra; order Opalinata; family Proteromonadidae; genus Proteromonas; species Proteromonas lacertae. Next base: position 345,247 of record NGBS01000873.1, read on the forward strand.
TCACTATCATGTATTTTATACTCTACAACTTCATCTTTTCTTATAGAAAATGAAACTATATCATTATATACTAATGATATGTCAGTTACACATTCTGTATTAAAATATATTCTTACTGCTGTAACAGTTACATTTGTTGTGTGTATTACTTCATTAAAAGTGTCAAACGGATGATAAAGAGTTTCATCTTTACAAGACGATAATAAAATAGTTTTTCTATATTCTATATGTTGACTGTAAAGATGCCTCAAATACTCATCTTCTATTATTTCAAATTCCTCATTTTGTGGAGTTTTCCACTCAATACTGATGTAACTATATCTATCATCATTTCCACTATATATAATTTCAAAAGAATAAAATCTTGGTTCTTTAATTGCAACTTTGTATATACCATCCTTTATAAAATCTATAGCAGTATTGTTGTCAAAATAAAATGATAAATTCCCATTTGCAAGAAAATGAAGCTCATAATCACCACTTATTTTGAAATTTAACGAAGCTTTCATTTTACTGTAAATATTATCAACGATACATGACATATATTTACAATCATAGAGAGTTTGATTCAATACTGTCATGTAATTAATATCTTCTTCTTCAAAACTATTCGCTTTATTAGAAAAGCTAGCTAAAATACCAAAACTTGTTTCTGTTGAAGATGGATCTATAATGTCATAAACTAAATTGATTTGGACCTTACTTCCATGTAGCAACCCATATATCAAAGCAGTTTCATTCATTACAATTTTTGATCTTGTTGCAGTTCCTCTAATTGCGCCTGTTAATCTATCTAAGACAATGTCATCAGGGATATTTTCAGCTGTAAATGTTCCAATAAAAATGCTACATTTTGGTGGTGGGACATAGTTTGGATAATACTTCATAAAAGTAACTCTATCTGCTTTGTAATGACATTCAACTCCATTATAACCTTCACAGTTTACTATAAAATAAATAATTACTATAATATATACCTGTAATCAGCAAACAACAAAGCAATAAAAGAGTAAAGCTCATTAATAATTAGAGATCTTATTTAAATAAGAAATCGATATACTACGAAGATAGTCCAATTAAATGAAGTATTTAAGATTTTACGTAAAAATATTGGATTTTCAATGTGGTGCGAAAAACTAACCAAAAATTTATTTTTTAATGAAATTTACAGTGTTGTGTGTTATCTGTATGACTAATATTGTTATAAATGAATAGTACTATATGTTATGCCTTCATTGTGTGTTGGTAGTTTCAAGTATGAGTATAGTTATTTTCATTTGAAAGTTGGAGAAGAAGCTACAATCAATAAACCAACTGATTTAAAAGGAGGTCTATATGTTGTTGATAAAAAATTACCAGAAGGTTTATGGCTTGACCCAAACAGTGGATATATTTCTGGAGTTCCAACTGCTGAATCAAATAGCTATTACACCATAACATATAATGCAGGAAAAGAAGATGCTGCTGTTTGCAGATTAAAAATTGTTTGTATGTTTAAATCCTTAATTTTCCTAGGCATGTCTGCTCTAGTTATAAATTGTGGAGTTTCTAAGCTAACAACTGTTTCTCTCATCAATACACTTTTAGTTTGTAGTTCCACAAGTGAAATTCCTGAAGATGGTTGGTCAATATCCCCCAAAGATGTGAAAGGTATTATTCAAGATGGTCCAAATTTGAGATTTAATAATTTCAATCCTTATACTACCATGAATATAACTATTGAAGCTACAAATGCTATTGGAATTGGTATATTTGAAATAGAAATTGTTAAAGTTGAAAATCCTGGATTAAATAATGGTATTTATGTTAGATTTAATGATTTGGAAACAACAAGATGTGGTGATTATTATGATGGTATATCTGTTTATGATTTCTATGAAGGTGCAATGAATGATTTATATGGATTAATTGATTTTGAACAATGGAAAAGTAAGATGGGAATATCTATTTCTAGAAAAGTAACATCATTCAATGGTACAATGGATGGATTTATTGATATTGAAACAGCTGGTGAATATACATTCTATATGCAAACTGGTAATGAAATGAATGCTAGAGTGTTTATTGATGATGTAGAAATATTATCAGATTGGAGTGAATGTAAACCATTTAATGAATCATTACAATCATCCAAAGTGAAACTAGAGAGTGGTTTAAGAAGAGTATTAATTGAATTTATGGGAGGTGAAGGATTAGATTTCCATTTTGTATTTGACTATTCAACACCAGATAGTTCAACAAGAAAACCAATTCCATTTAAATATTCCAAATCTTATTTTGATCCAGTGACATTCTTAACTGCTGATTCTTTAGAAGTAAGTTGGTTATATGATGCTTTCAGTTTAACTCCACTTCATGTTTCAAGAGGTGTTCCAACAAGTTGTTGGATTACTAATAATGCTCAATTACCTGAAGGATCAGAAGTAACAGTTGATGGTATAAAAGGCCATCCACAATATGTTATGGAACAAACAGAATATAAATTGAAATGTAAAAATGGAGATAGTGAAACAAATGAAATAACAATAAAACTTCGTGTAACAAAGAAAACAATAGAAGGAGTTCGATCTTATTATTATAAACCTCATAATTTTGATACAAGTTTATTTACTAAATATGGACCAAATGTAGATGGTTTAGAAGCATCTTACATTCAAAAACAAGATCAGCCGTTTATAGAAGAAACACAAGAGAAACCTCATCCTGAAGGATTGAGTATCGAATTTCTTGATGATTATGGTGTTTATTGGGAAGGCTATCTTCATGCACAAAAAGAAGATATTGGTATTAATACTTTCAAAATAAATGCCGAAGGTGGTTATTGGATTTATATTGATAATAAAGAAATATTATCTAAACCAGGAAGAAATAAGGTAGATAATCCAAGTTATTTTGATTATGAATTGAATGATGATTATTTGTTTGTTCAAATCTATTATGTTTCCCATTATGGTTATTCATCATTCACAATTTCCAAGAAGTTGATTAGTGAAACTGAAGATGATTATAGTAAAGTTCTTCCATTTAGATATGTTCCAGTAAATGATTATTTTATGATGAGTCAAAGTACAGCAACTTATCTAAAAGGTCAAGTAGTAGAAAATAAAGCAATTCCAGTTGAAGATTTTGATTGTAAAAATGTAAAAGTTAATCCTCCATTACCAGATGGTTTAGAAGCTCATTGTTCAAATAATCCATTCAATCCCGTAATAATAGCAGGAACTGCAACCAGTGAAAGGTTTATCGAAATGAAAGAACATACAATAACAGTAACAAGTTCAAAAGATAAATCTGTTTCAACAAGCATTTATATTTCTGTAAAACGTATATATAATTATTAGTTATAATTGAATATATAGCTGTTGAATCTCCATCTGGTTTTTATGTTTTAGATCTTCAAAGTGGAAAGAAATATAGTGATGAGATTACTTTAGTTGTAGGTGAATTCTATGATCTTCAATTCCATGTAGAAAGTGGATATGTAATTTCATTTGGAATAGAGAATATTCCAGTTGGATTCTCATACAATTGGGAAAGTTCAACACTTTCAGGAAGTGCAAAAAATATATTAGATGTAGATATATTAGTAAATGCAATTTTTGGACTTTCAGATGGTGATAGTAAACTATTTACATTTAAAATAAAAGTAGATGGTGGATGTGAAAATGGGGTGAGACATGTATTTCATTTTAGTAATGATTTTGTTGATAATGGACAGTATTTAAAACTTACTGTAAGTGCATCAAATGATGATGTTGTATATGATGTGTATGAAAAAGAAACAGTTAGTTTACCTCGTAGTTACAGTAAATGTCTCCCAGAAGATACCTATAAAATCTATGTAAGTGTTAAGTTTGATTATTATTTAACAATTTATAATAATGGTTTAAGAATTTATAGACTACATGCTAATTATCCTAATGCTGAATCTCAAAGTGTTATACTAAACACAGGTATATATATAATTATTGTAAATATTATAATTATTATTTGTAATAGAACCTGTTTTACCTAAATTCCATTATACAACAAATAATGTAACATATTATCAAAATGATGAAGTACTTTTAATTCCAAAGATTGAAGCATATATTGAATATTTCACCATTACATCTTCTACATTACCAAAAGGTATTATATTCAACAACATAACAGGAAGAATATATGGAACAGCCGAAGAAGTAACAAAGATAACAAATTATAAGATTACAGCTCATAATGATAAAGGTGAAGTTAGTGTAGAAATGATAATTCAAATTCTTCCAGATACACAAGAAGATGATTGTGAAAATGCTGAAAAATTCTTAGTTGGATTGACATTATATGTTGGGGATAATTACGATATACCTGCTTATCAGTTAATAAATTCAAAAGATGAAGTTGTGTTTGAAAGATCAAAGAATTCATTTTTTGGAAGCACCATTGACAGAGTAAAGATGTGTATAACAAAAGGATTATATATTTTGAGATTAATTAACTACGGTGATATTTCACGATACTATGATTCAAATATTACTATTTCTGCTGGTAATTCAATTATTGGAATGTACACATTGTTTAATTCTGATAATGGCGAAGTAAATAAAACATTTGACTGTATGTAGGATTATATTATTATTATATATTACTAGGTAACTATCTTATTGATACTCATACTGAATGGCAAAATAGTCAACAATATGTTCCAAATTGGGAATTTAAGAATGGATCAGTTTCATGGCCATCATCAACAATCAAAGCACTTCCACAAACATCATTATCTAAACCAACATATTATTTAAGATATGCATTAACATTCTCTAAATATGATCAGTATGCAGGATATTTCATTAGAATTAAACATAAATCAGGTGTAATAGTTCGAGTAAATGGAAGAGTAATATTTCGAGATAATTTACCAGTTGGTGATGTCGATGAAAATACACCAGGAGATACTGCTCATGAAAGAGCAAAAGAAGAGAATTTCATATTGCCAATCGATGATTTAAATGAAACTGCAATAGTAACTTATGAAATTCATAAAAGTCCAAATGATGATAATTTCCCAAATGAAGATAAATTCTTTATATTCCCTTTACATGGAGATAATGATGAAGATTGTATTGTATTATCACTTCATGGAGGAAGAGTGACAGATTCATCTAGTAAAAGTTATGGTAAAGATGAAGATTCTACATCTAAAAATGCATTTGATCTATCAAATGATGCATGGGTAGATTGGTATGGCACTGTTGATGGTCATTCATATGCAGATTATTCATTTGGTGAAAATAATCACTATGCTTTTAATCAGTTTACAATCACATCTTATACTAATACACCATATTGCTATCCAATAAAAGTATCACTAAGTGGTGTGACAGATACAGGAAAAGTTGATATAGTTTCATTAGATCCAGTTAATTATATGAATTTGAAGACAAAATCTCCTGGAAAAGCTTCATTCAATGTAGATCCTTATACATTATATAATAGTTTAAGAGTAGATATACCAAAATCTAACCAGTATGAATGGAATGATAAACAAATGGAAGTAGAAAAAATAGGATATCATTTATGTCGTACTAAGAAATGTCCTATTAATTCTATAGCAAATCTTCCAGAAGGAATATCAAACACATTCTTTAAAGCGAATTGTACAACTCCAAGTATATCTGGTGAAAGATATTTCTACTGTTCAAACCTTGGTGTTTGGATTGAAGTAAATACAACATGCAAAGAACCGCCTAAATTTATCAATTCAGAATTAACTTTTACTTTTGAAGCTGGTATTCGTTATCATCAAGAATCAATATATGAAGTAACAGGAAATCCAACATATTATTATTTTAACTGTCCTAGTTGTCCATCAAATAAATTTATTCCTGATATGATATATGATAAAGACAGTGGTTTAATAAATGGAACTCCACTAAAAAGTGGGACATTTATAGTAACATTTACAGCTTGGAATAAGTATGGATCAGATGAAATAACAATGACAATTATAATAAATCCAACCAATAAAGTAATTGTGTATTCATATATAGCAATTTTTCAAGCTGCTGTTTATGAAGAATTAATACATTATCAATTATTTTGGGTAGAAAGTACTACACCAGTAACATATAGTGTAGAGGAACTTCCACAAGGTTTATACTTAAATTCATCAGCTGGTTATCTTTATGGTAAAGCAGTTACACCATCTGATAAAGATTATTTATTTACAATAAAAAATACAGCAGGTCATTTTGCTGCAAGAACAATTAGAATTATAATCGCATTACCTTTTACACCAGTAATGGTTGAATCTGTAGATAAATTAGAATTAGTATATATGTATGATTATCAAAATCAATATCCAGTAGTATGTTATGCTAAGGAATTAAGTTATAGTATTGATAAAGATTTACCTTCAAATTTAACTTATGATAGAACAACTGGTGTAATGAGTGGAAAAGTAACAGCTCCAATTCAATCAGCTGTTAATTATACATTCTCATGTTATGCTAATGGTGAAACAATTTCAAAAGTAATTCCAGTTTCAATAATTGAATCAGATAATCCAGTAATAATAAGTCAAAATGAATCTGTTACATTAATAGCAGGTGAAGAATTATTCAATGCTCAATTCTTTGTAGTAAGTGGAAATAATTTAGTTTATTCAATCACTCCGACATTACCTATTGGAATAACAATGGATTCAAAGAATGGAAGATTTAATGGTTATGCCAAAACAGCTAATCGAAATACAACTTATGCAATCAATGTATCTAATGGAAAAGTGTCAATTCAATTGAAAATGTCAATCGAAATAATAAAAAGTGATAAACCAATAATCCCTGATTCAACAATAAAGAAAAATATAACAGTAGCAACAGGAACATTAGTATCAATTCAATTGTTTGATGTAATTGGAGATGGTTTATTAGTTTCAGTAAATCCACCATTACCAGATGGTTTTATGATATATTCATCTGGTTATTTACAAGGAGTTTCTGTAGTTGATGTTGAACCACAAGATTATTTAATAACAGTAACAGATATGAATGGCAAATCAGCGAGTGTAACAATCACATTAGAATTTATAGCAAAGAAATGTCCAGCAAATGGTGGTTTTCCAGAAACTTTAGTGGGAGATAATGCTATAATGAAATGTGGAGGAGGTCGATCTGGTTATATAATGAGAAGATGTATTTATGCCAATGGAAATGCAATCTGGCAATCTCCAATCGATGAATGTTCAGGAAGTATGGTTGGTGCATTAATTGGAATAATAATTGGTTGTATAATTGGAGGAGGAGTTTTATTTTTAGGAAGTTATTGTATTTATGTTCGAATAGGAGGAAGAACAAAACATGTTCGAAAAACAACAGAGCATATAGTTGATGCTTTGAAAGATACAGGTGTAAGAATATAATCTGACTTAGATAAATATTATTATATTCATTTCATTTGAAATACATAACATAAAGATTAATATTTAGCTAAAATTGTTACAAAGAAACAAAATTACATATAAGTATTACAACATCTTACAAATCATCAGTGTCATATTCTACATCACTTTCTATTTCATTTCTGTTGTTATGGTATGGATTAGAGTTGACATTTAATATATCAAATGATTTACTAATCGCTATATCATCTATTGATGCTAACAATCTAGATTTCTGTTTTTTTGAGGGTTTTAATGACCAACCTACTTTTAATTTTCTTCCGTTTATATAACTATTCTTCAATAACAAATAAGCAAAATTAGTAACAGCATGATTTTCAAATTCAATAAAGCAATAACCATGATTAGTAATACACATACCTTCAGGACTATGATCTTCTAAATGTATCTAATAAATAAATAAAAAACATAAAAAAAATATACTTTTAATGAAGAACTAAGTAAATGATTTAATGATAACATTATATCATTACTAGTCATTCCATAATTTAAATTTCCTATATATAATGTTCGATGATCTTCTACATTGCTTGTACGGCATAAATTACCTTTGATTGGAATTCCAAATATTGTCAAAACTGGAGATAAAGATTTTTCTTTTTCTGTTGTATTTTCAAAATATAAAAATGCATGTCTATTTATAAACATAGAAGTAAATACGATGTAGTAGTTTTTTCTTTTTTACTATTATTATTATTATTATTATTATTATTGACTGGATTTGAGAATATTTCAGCTGTTACTACCTTACCAATATGTTTAAACGATTCTTGTAAGTTTTTCAATGTTATTCCATTTGGTAAATTATCAATGAATATTTTATAACAATTTACTTTCATTTGGAATTCTTTCATATTCATATTTTCTAGTTTCTATTTCATATTATATATATATATATATACTATTCCATTGATTTCACCTCCTATATTTTGACTTACAAAATATGGCTATTTAATAATTATATATAATAATATACAACTCCTTTCTTTACATTATCATCATTATCTTTACTTATATTATCATTATATTCATTCTTATTACTCTCTTCATTTATGTTGGATTTATTATTATTATCACTTTCATTCCACACATCAGATACTGAATGGTTATTTTTATTTGGTTTATTATCATCTAATGATGGTAATGAATAGGCTCTTACTGCTCTTATAGTGATTGGTTGATCTTTCATTTTACGAGAATCTAATAATGTTTGTACATTTAATGTATACATCTAATAAATAATAATAATAATAATAATAATAATAATAATAATAATAATAATATACACATTTCTCTAATAAATGACTAATTAAATAGAAATGTTCTCCCATTATTGTCTTACAATAGTTTATAAAATTTGCACTATTAAATATATTTATATTCATGTATATATATATATATATACACTTGTTGTGGATATTGTGGAGTATTATTAAATCTTTTTAATCTTTGAATAAATAAATTGAACTGTTTATCATCTAATAGAGTTGATAAACGAAATGATAATATTTGACTATCTCTACTCAACGCACTTTCATCCTAAATAATATTATTCATATATATATATATATATATATTATACTGGTAAATTCTCATTGCTATGATATCTATATTTATGTCTAACTGCTATCAATGTATGTCTTTCTGCATCTCTTTGTCTTACTTCTTTATTTGTCATTATATTAATAGTTAAATCAGGTAATGAGGATTTATTGTTTCCTACTAATACAGCTTTGATTAATTCGATTAATTCATCTTTCTTTTCATTTTCTTTTAATATACTGCCTAAATGTTCAAATAAGTTATTTCGATCAGAATGACTTGCTTCATCTAATTGACCAAATCGGTTGAATAATTCGAATATTTTGTCATATTCTTCATCAGAACAAATACTATCTAATGTTTGACGTAATAATATTGCTCTTGATTCAAAACCATCATAATGAGTCATACTAATTATTAAACGTAATATATATATAAATACTCCCATAAATTGGATAAATTTGAAGCAGAATCTACGATTGATTGTAACTCTATTACTTCTTGTCTTACTTCTGCTGTTGGATTTGAATCTATAGGTTTACCAATCAAATAGGAATGTATTAATGGAAATAATGTTGGTTTTAGTGGCTGTAATATTTGACCTATCTCTTTCATACTTCTTCTCAACTGCTGGTCAGAGATTGGACTTCTTAGGATTATAAACTTTTGAAACGCATCATATAATTGTTTTCGCTTTCTTTTTGATAAAAGGTTGTAAAATTTATCTGCCAGTTTGTCTGCCTCTTCATTTTCTTTGATAATCTGGTGAGGATCTGTCTGATAGGTTTCCAATTCTTCCCAAGGAGTTTTGTCTTTCTATTACATAGTAATTATACGTTTATATTTATTACATAAAGGAACATGTTGGGTTTTTCGAAAAAATGTTTAGGAAAAGCCACAGTGGGTAATACTGGAGGATTAGTGTAACATGAAAAAGTATCAGGTTTATCAGACATTTGAGAAACACACTTCATAAACTCATATCCACTTTCTTCTGTCATACTATTAAAATTTATATCATAAAAAAATACATGGGATATGTTCCTATACGTCTATTCAAAATTCTAATTGTATTTCTAATCACAGACTTCATATAGAAAAATAATTTAAAAGTATTTTGAAATAAATGTTTGATGTAGGCTTGAATATTCATTTTTTTAAAGTGATGTAAAAGGTAATTATTCTCAATAGATTTTGTAATATTTATCAATATTAACAATAATAGAATATAATAATAATTATTATTATTGAATATTCAAGAATTCTTTTGATAATTCAATCTTTTCTTCTTCTGATATCCCATCTAATTTGATAATTCCAATTGTTGAAAGTTCTTCTAAAAAGGATTTCAATTCTGAACGTCTAATATTCTCATTTACTGTTATCGATAATTCATCTAATTTATAGAACGTTTCTATATTATCCTTTATTAATCTTAATTGTTCTTCATTTAATTCATTTCCTAATAGATTCATTTTTTTTAATTCATAATATTTACTTAACCTATCTATTATCCCATTTAATCCTTTCTCACTCAATCCAATATCTATGTAAATATAATATAACCATATTGTATTAATATAAAAAATACTTGAAAGATTTAATGATAAATCATCTACAAATTTATCTATATATTCACATATTATCTCTATTCCTTCATCTTTTATTTGGTTATTATTATGTATAAAGAACTTTCCACAATATATAAGACAATTAACTAATTCTTTTAATCCTTTATAACTAATATAATTGTTCGATACATCAATTTTATTACTACATATTTGTTTAATTAATGATATATGAGAATCATTGATATTCATATCTATTTCATTAAAAATGAATAATCAATACTTGAAAAGTCATAATCTCTTATATATCTTTTCTTTTTAACACAATAATCCAAATAATAATCCAATTCTTCATTTGTCCATGAAGTAGATTTCATCTTTATAAATGGAAAGTATGGATCTTCTAATGACTTTTCACAAATTGATTTTAATCCATTCATTTTGATATTATTACCAGCTAAAATTAAACTTTCACATTGACTAATTTCATCTTCTAACAGTATTACACTTTCATCATCTATTGATATGTTGGTTAAATCCAATTCAAATGATGAACTATTTCTAATTAACAGATATTCACTATCTAATAGTAATTTCAATCCTGCATTACTAATTGGATTATCTATAAAACAATTATTAATAAATATATAAAAATATAATACCATGAATTATTATTTGTTGTATATTATCATTTTCTTTCATATAACTTATCAAACACTCTATTCCTTCTACATCAATATTATTATAGCTTATATCAAGTTTGATTTTATTCCACAAATCCACATCGATCATCTTTAAACCCTCTATTAAATACTTTAATCCAGTTGAAGATAATCCCATCTCTATAATACCATAAAATAACATAACTATACGTGAATAACTTGAATATCTACCTAATAACTGTAAATGAGGAGACAATATTTTCATTCCTTCATCTCCTATTTCATTTCCGAATAATTGAAGTTCTACAAGATTTTGTAATGAAGATAAATTGTTAATCAGTATTTCTATACTTTTATATGTTAGTTTATTATCTAAACATTATAAACATAATAAATAATACTATTCAAGAAAAGCCATTCAATCTCTTTTAATTCATTTAATCTTAATGAAATGAATGATTGGAATATATCATCATCAATTTCTAAGTTGCTCAGATTTAGTTCATTATTATCCTTTTTGATATATTTAATCAATTCTGGAATTTCTTCATCAATTAGTAGTTCTTTACTTCCATTAAAATCAAAATCTATGTTAAAAATAGGAAATTTAGAGAATAAGTCTTTTAATCCTTTGGAATGAATATTTACATTATCTGTAATATATATTCTTAAGATATTTGAATATTTATATAATTCTTCTGATAATAATATCATAGATTGATCATTTAAATTCATTCCTCTAAGATTTAATTCATTATTTTCATGGATTAATAAATGCAAATATGGAAGCAATAATTTGAAACCTATTGGACCGATTGGATTATCTATTCCATAATAGTATAATTACAAATAAATAGAATAATTAATACATTGAAGATTTATATATTTCAATTTCATAAATGGAATTGATTTCATAAATGATTCAACAAAATTATAAGCAAGACTTCGAAATGATATATCTAATTGTTGAAGACTTTTTAATTGAGAAAAAAGAGATGCAAATAATGATTGAGATGACATTGGAATATAAACGTCATCTAAATGAATTTAAAAAATTAGACACATACAAAATTTTAATATTGTTTCATTGAATAACTTTAAAATTCTGAAGAAATAATTCATTCCTTCTTCACAAAAACAGCAGCATCTTTGATTAATTATCATTATGTTTTCATTAAAATAATCAACTTCAATATTAAATACCATTTCATCTAAATAACATTTTTCTTTACAATTATGATGAATTTGAAATTTCAGTTTATCTTTTATAATATCAATATAGCGATCTTCTCTGTGTATATGAAAGATCAACAATATTGATAGTATTCTGTCATTTGGTTTATTATTATATAATTTTATTAAATCATCTCTAATATCCTCCCATTTATTATATTTCAAATAATACTTTGCCTTAATATTGAATAGCGATATTTCTGTTAGATAATCATTATTGAATAACATTTCTTTTCTTTCTTCATATATCATCAGAGAATCATTTTCATCTTTCAATTTCTCACTCATTTTCATCATTTCTTTTTTCAACTCTTTCAAACTCAATCTTTCTTTACTTTTCACTTTTAACATTCTTTCAGTCATCTCTTTCATCATATTCATCACATTCTACATCACAACTGTACTTACATCTCACAATATTCTCTTTTGTTTTGTTGATATTATCATCTTCAATGAATGGTAATTTCTTGTTTATCATTTCATATAAAATACTTCCAATTGACCAAATCACACTTTTCTCATTACATTCTAATCCATTCAACTCTTCTGGGCTTTTGAAATTTATATCATATATTTTCATATCTTCTTCTTTTCTTAATGTATTAATGAACAAATCACATAACTTTACTTTACCATCATCTTCATATATTATGTTACTACTCTTTAAATTACTAACATCAACATCATATTCACTCATTATCATTAATATATCGTATATTGAACATATCAAATTAGATATATCACTTCTTAATAATGTTTTACTGAAGATTACCTCTTCTAGGTCTCTAGTGTAGTATTCTCTCTCTAATGTAATGTATTCACCATGATTATTCAGTTGATGTATTTTGTAAGGATAAATGAAGAGTGTACAGCAATAAAATATAAACGAGTTATTTTCACAGAATATAAATATCTTCTTTTCCCTTATTCTTACTGCATTAATGATTTTGAATATTTTATTACCAGTTTTACATCGAACAACCAAATCTACTTCATTAACACTTTTTTCTATTCTATCTTTTATCTAAATAATAGTGAATTAGAATACATCTATTTCAAACGGTACTATCGAGGATAATATATCATCTACAAATGTATTTAGCATTTTTAAAAGTAATGTAACGGATATATTTTATTTATAAGTTTATTATCAACAATAATTTATGAAGAACAAATACAATTTCATACAACTGTTTTACAAATAAATAAAAACAAGCAATTAATCACAACTATCTAAATCTATTCTAATAATATGATTTTCGACATTTCATTTTAACACTATAAGGAGATTTATATCTATTGAAATTTATATCTCGATAATATTCTGTATTTTTTAAATAAATCACAAGGAGGTTCTTCTATATATGGATGATCTGGTTTAACTATACATTTCTTATGTATTTCTCTTGATGTTTTTGGTCGTTTCAATTCAGATAATGGTTTTATTACTGGTTTATATGAAGATCTTCTCATCGAATATCTAAAAGGTGAAACTGGCACAATTGGTTGGATATTATTATTATTATTGTTATTATTATTATATTCATCATTGTCTTCTTCTTCTTCCTCCTCCTCTTCTTCTTCATTTATTGGTATTTCATTCTCATATCTATCTTCAAATATTGGTTGTTGTTGTTGTTGTTGTGTTTTAATTGGAGAAAACAACTTTGTTTTATTTCGATTCTTATTATTTGATTTCATTTTTCTTCTTGAAGTTGATGGTATTGTTGTTCCTGGTGGTGGTGTTGGAATAAATTGAGTTGGTATTTTAACATTTATATTGTCATGATTTGTTAGTTCTTTATTAAAAAAATGTTTAAGAAAAGAATTATATTCATTTTTACTTTTTCTTAAATTGTTATAAAATTCATCGAAATGATCATATATATCATATTCTTCTATTTCCTCTTCTTCTTCTTCTCTTTTATTTTCTTTTTTGTTCTTCAAAATTGGAGGTTCTTCTTTTCCAAATATTGAAACTGGATCTGGTAGTATTATATTCTTTATTTTTGGTTGAAATAATTGACTACAGAATTTACAGATATGAGTTTCACCATACATATATCCTCTATTCCATTTTTCTTTTACATAATCTAATCTTAATCCCCATTCTTCTCTCTTCTTATATATTGCTTTGTAAGTTATCTTATACTATTCATTATATTATATTATTTATTTATTTTATACAGGTAAGTTTACTTTTGAAAATTTATATTCACATAATGCACATTTTACTTTATTTGCTACTCTACTATCTATTGGCTGTTTCTTCTTCAATAATTCTTCTTTCTTGTTCTTTGGTAAGAATTTCTCATTTACTCTTATTGACTTTATTGGATGGTCTGGATCATCTGGAGGTGAAAATACACTTCCATCTAATTGTGGTTTAGCTGGACGAGTTTGTACATTCTCTACTGATAAAGAATGTTTTGTATCTCCCATCTTCTTCCATGTTGTTGTAACTACTAACTCATGACCACTTGGAGTTTTTGAAAGCATGTAATCTCCTTTTAAAGGAATAACTGGTAAAGCATTATATTTAATCCTTCTTTCATTTAAACTTTTTGACTTAATAGTTGATAATGGCAGTGTGTATTCATATTCATATTTTTCATTGTTTCTATCATCTAGTTCTGTTTTATTTTCGTTTCTTTTCATTTTGTTGAAACTAAACGACTATATTTTTTGAATTGCAAAAGAACGATATAATCAAACTGATTAAGATTTAAGAATAAAAAAATAATTTATGACTGAATATTGATATTAAAAGTGATTAATTTAGTTAAATAATGAATCTACTATATTATTCAATAAAACAAAGCATCAAACACAATAAATTCAGAAGAAGTTAAAAATTAAGAAATATAAATAAGAAAAATGAAGGTAAGAAATAACTAATCTGTTAAATCAACGTCATCTTCTTCAGCAAGCATTTTTTCAAGCATTTTCTCTCTCATATCTTCAGACATATCACCACCATCAACTCCAATAACTAATTGTCCCTTTCCTTCCTTAATTGCTTTTGTTTCTGGTGTTTCTGCGTCAATGATAAAATGATTATCACAGTGTGGACAATACTCATCAGCTTCTTCAAATTCTCTAGCAAAGTAAAGATAGAATCATACAACATATTTTTTCTAAACACCTTCTTACATTTCTTACAAGCAAAAACCTATCACGGATTATTAACAAACAAATACCATTTCAGTAGTTTTAATTAATGGGTGATCTTGTGATTCTTCATGACACTTTGGGCAATCAAACCATTTTTTACAACATGGAGATCTTATAGAGACCTAATAAAAAATAAAAACCGAACAATCGTACTTGTGCATTAAGAATATGCTTACACATTTCAAAAACAAAAATTCAAAAAACTGAAACTTTATAAAAAATAGAACCGTTTCTTAATTAATAAAATTCAAAATTCCTCAAAATCCAACAAATATAAATAAATTAATTCATTTAAATATCAGAACCTCTACCTAAAGCTTCATCAAGAGAAACACTATCTTTTGGAAGTCTTCTTTTATCTAATCCATCCAAAACTTCCTTCTTATATCCATTCCATTTCTTCTGAAATTTCAATCTATCATTAATTTCAGTACAGTTTTCATAAGTTGGTCTATAATACTGTATTAATCTATATATTTTATTTTCTAGATGATTAGACTTAACGATATAATGAATTTGTAACTTATCAATCGACAAAGTTTCAGCATACATATCTACATAAATAGTAGCTGGCTCAATTCCATTCCAAGGATCAATCACACTAATCTCTCCACAGAAACTAGGTGGTAAAATAATACCTGTTTTAATCTGTCTTTTTGAAGCATTTTGATATTTTTCTTGAGTTTTATAATACTCTTGTTTCAAATCATTCAGATTTCTCTTTAATGTCAATTTCTTATCATCATATTCATATGGATTAGCTTTAAACTGATGTAAAGTATGATGAAATTCATATTTTGTAGATAATTCATGTAAAGCATGATCTTGCTGCTGAAATTTATATTCTATTTCACTCAAGTAATCTGGATATATCATTATATCCAAACTACCTTTCAATAATATGTGAAAACAAGTACTTGGCTGTCCTTGAATCAATATTCTTGTTCTTTTCTTATGACATTTCCAGGCGGCTGAACAGGCTAAATATAATAACTGATCTTTATTGAAACATTCTAAAGCATGACATCTTTCTAACCAAGATACTTTTAAATCAATTTCATCTTGTGCAAATTCTCTAATATATTTATTATAATCTAATTTTGAGATCATTACCACTTGTGTCTCTTCTTTTACTATTAAATCTGCATTTCTCTATATACATATATTAATTAAAAAATATATATATATACAGATGTTCCTAATAACAATTCACTATCTCCATAGACATCATTTGCTAATAAAACATTAATAACAATATTATTGAAATTAGGTGGAATAACATCAACTCTTCCATTCACTATTATACCAAAATAATCAGGAATTTGACCAGCTCTACATATACATTCACCAGTATGGAAAGTCTTAAACACACAATGTTGAGCGATTGTTTCTTGAGCATCTTTAGGCGATTTAGCAATGTAATTTATATTTGATAAAAATATAACAATATAAGACACTTGTGCGTTTGTTCTATTGTATTCTTTCTTACGAAGTGCTTTGATTAAATCACTTTCTCCTTCGAACAATTGACTATGAATACTCACTATTCAAATAATAATAATAATATATAATATTATACCACTTGCATCATATACTTCAATATCTCCTTTCTTCTCTCTTTCTGCTCTTTTCTGTCTAATCAAATTTTGTACCAACTATATATATATAAACACAAAATATTATATAATAATATATACATCACTCATAGTACAAATTTTCCCTTGTAATTGTTTAGCAATATTATAATCAGTCTGAGCTTCAACAAAGAAACCTAATCTTCTATATACTAAAGCTCTATTCTTATAGCAATCAATGTCATCTGGTGAATTCTGTATTGCTATAGTAAAATCTTCAATACTCTCATTAAATTTACCTACATGTGAATACATAATACCTCGATTATATAAAGCAGCTGCATTATTGGGTTGATATTTTAAACAAGTTGTCATATCAGCAATTGCTTCTTCCATTTGTCTCATTTTGAATAATGCCATTGATTTAGCAAAATATAAATTACAAAATATAATTGTAGCAGATGGTGTTACTGGATCACCATTTTTGAATTTTGGAACTAATTTTATACCTCTATTATACAGTTGAATTGCTCTTTTTAATTGATTCTTCTTCATTTGTTCATATCCTTTACTTAAATAATCATCAGATGGTGTATCAGCACATCTTCTAAACTCTAATTCTCTTATATCACTTTGTAATAATACTGGCTGATAGTTGGTAATTTTATTGAATTTAATTTCTGGATCACCTTTTACAGCTGGAAAATAAGGAGAAACTCCTGGTCTAAGGATTTTACTAACATCTTTTGGATTAATAATTGTAGCTTGAGCAACAGGAACTTCAATTTTTTCTTTCTTCTTTTTAGTTAATGGAGATTCAGCTAATATTGGTTCTTCATCTACCATTTCTCCTTTATTATCAATTGGCATGAATGTGAATTTACTACCCTGTTCTCCTCGTTTATCTGGAGTTAATATAGCTGATGGATTAGCAGTGGAACATCTTGAAAGTCTTCTCAATGGAACATTATTGGGTGAAGCAATAAAAGAGGATTGATGTGTCAAGCTTGGTGTAGAATATGGCCTTGGTCCTTCACTAAGTGAAGATTTTCTACCAGTACTTTGCTCTTCAGGTATTATTGATGTTCTGTAGATTTTAGATACACGATTTTCAACATATTTTTTATTTATATCGTCTAATCTATGGTTATTTACATCTACATCTGCTCTTAATAATTCTTCTTGATATTCTATTACTTCATCATCTCCTAAATGACTCTAGTTTATAATAATAATAATAATTATTATTATATATATATACTCTTGCTATATTATAATCAACAGACATTACAGATGTATAAACTTTACCAGAAATATGATTTAATTTAATAATTTCTTCTATTTTTTTAATCACTGGTGAATTTAAACCAATTGGTTTTATTACATATCCTGTAACTCCCATTTTAAGACAATCTTGGATTATACTATATGTATATATATATTATTATATACTCCTGTTGTAAATCAAATTTATCTTTATCAATTGTGACTATAACTGGAACTCTTATTGGAATTGTATCATTTTTATCCATATATAACTGCCCCATTTCTTTAGACATTGTTGAATTAATACATTGCAACAATTTTTGACCATTTGTAATATTTGAAAAAATAGGAATAACTAAATCACAGATAATTAATTCCATTGTATTGTCTTTGAGGTAATCAATAATTGATTTTACATCTGCAAATTCTTTAGTCTTATAGCCATCAGCAGATAAAACATGACTCAACGATAAACGACTAAGAAACTAAAATAAAAATCATACGTTCCAACATCATGTTCTAATAATCCAATAACTTGTTCATAATTCTTTTTTATTACAATCTGCCTTGGTCTATTATTCGCTAACTTCTTAATTCTCTCTTTTTCTGCTTGCATGGCTATTTTCTTCTCTTTTTTTGCTCTAAATTTTCTTACTTTACGCAAAAGAAGGTTTTTTACCTTCGGTATAGCTGCTTCTAATTCTAATATATCAAAATCCATATTAACGACAAAACAACGAAACGGGTATAATTTTTTTAAATATCATTCTATTCATTCTCTTTAGCAGCCAACAAATAATGAAAAATTCACTTTTAATTATATTAAAGTAATTATGCTAAATATTTTTCCATTAAAAGAGAAGATAGAAAAATAGAGATTCTATTTAGCTTTCAGCTGCAGGAGGAGAAAATCTAGGAGGAAGTTCATCAGTAGAAGAAGGAAGTGCTACATTATCAGGAGGTTCGAATCTACAAGGCGGAGGAATAGCATCTTTCTTTTGAGCTTTAGGAGGTGAAAAATTACCAGCAGTAACTTCAGTCAGAGTCTCTGTCTTATTTTTATTATCATTGAGTTTAACAGGAGGAATAAATCCACCAGGATAGCAGTTAGGAACAGGAAGTGGCATTGGTTTTTTCTCAAGTCCCTCTGCACCAATAGCACCAGGCATAGGAGCAGTGGATGCAGGTGTAGTTATCGATCTTCTTTTAGGTTTTGTTAAAGACGGTTCTGTTAATAGATTACCAGTATTTCTAAGGGAAGTTCTACCACCATTTGAACCTTGTGATCCTCTTGATAGTTTTGAACCTGATTTAGTAGTGTTTTTAGATAATGGTTCTTCCCTTGGTTTATAAGCCACTAATGGTTCAATTTCTATTTCTATTTCACCTGCTGGTTTTTTAGATTTACTTATAAATCCAGATTCGTGTGATATAGGCAACCAAATTCGATTGAGATATCCTCTATTTTGAAACAATTGCGCAATAGCTATTCCAACCATTCCAATCATTGATCTAGAAGATATTTTTTTATCATAACTATTTAAAAATAAAAGATTTGGACATACACTTCAATGAATATATTTTTAGTATTTCCATCAACAGTAATCTCCACTAAATCATCCCATTCTATTTCATTTTAAAATCATAATCAATACTTGCTTCTTTTCCAGTATTTTCACTAACAGAGGTTTGAAACTTCCTTTCACCCACTGTAATTACAGCCACTGGCGACTGATTTCCAAAAGTTTGTACCTTTCTCAGGTTTCTTGCTTGATACACATATAAATTTAAATTCATTCAAAACTAAAATGAAAAAGACAAGCTTTATATCAAGCTAACATTAAATCAGTTTTAACTTAATATGAGTGAAGTGGAGCCGATAATAAAGAGAATTCTTGAATTGCAAGAAGTCTATACTGTAGACCTTGAAGACCCACAGGTTAAAAAAGAAGCTCGATCAAATTTCTTTAGAATGAAGAAGAAGGTGAAATCTGAGATTGACGAAACTCGAGAAGTAAAATATATTGTTTTATTGAATAGTTAATAACCAAAAGAAATGCACTAATAGAAGCAGGAAGTAATCGTAGACTTGTAATTGAGATGAACTCCTCAATTCGATATGAATTGAATCAGGTTTTAGCTGACTTTAATAGTTTAGGTGAATTAATAGAACAAGAAAATAAAAGTAGAAGAGTATTTTATATTCGATTATAACTATTTAATATAAATAGTCTAAATTAACTCCAGATGAAAAGCAATTTCGAACTAAAGTAATAACAGAACTTCTCAAAGAAATAATGGAAATTAAAAAAGATGCAGAAGAAAAAGTGATGAATGATGATGATGATTTTGTATGTAAAAATGACGATATCCAAACTATACCAGAAGATGGGAAAATTCCATCAACAGCTGGAGGTGAAGCTGAAAATCCAGAATTAACAGAAGATCAGAAACAAGCTTTAGCACAAATACAGCAAAATGACAAAGAGATTGATGATATGATTAATATAATAGGAGATGGTTTGGATACTCTCAAAGATATAGCCACAAATATGGGAGATGAGTTGAAGAAACAGGAACAGAAGATTAACGATATAGATAAAAATATGGACACACAACAAGCAAAATTAGATAAGAATAACAAAGAATTGAACAGGCTAATAGATGAAGCTAAAAAAGAAGATCACTTTTGTAGATATCTTGTGATGATCGTCTTAATTGTCGCTGTTGGACTGACTTTGTATAATATGTTAACATAAATCCTTTATACTTTTATGATGTTTTTTGCTGCATCGGGTTTAAATGTGTTTTTAATAAGAGATCTCAGCTGCAATCATGTGAGCGCATATTTTAGAGATAATACTCAATCAGATCAATATCTGACGTGTATAACCAAATGTAATTGGGGAAATAGGTTTGACACTCAAGCCTAAATACGAGCCAAGCCAACCAATCATATTGCGTAAATAAAAAATAAAGAAAGCTCATTTGTTAGTTCACGATCAGAGTCAAACCTCGAAACCGCCTTTTTTTTTGTGTTTTTTAATTGTTTATAGAAAAGTAATTTAATGGAAACTATACCATTTATGTCGTTAGATAATTCGCTAAGTCAAAATGTATGGAGTAGAATTTATATGTTTTAGGAATTACAGAAAATGAGTCAATATGAACAGCCAACTAAACAAAAACACCACACAAAAACTTTTGCTGATCACATCGGTATACCAACAAACACTATACTGTAGGCCGTTGGACAAAAGAGGAACATGATCTTTTTCTTGAGGGTTTAGATAAGTACGGCAAAGATTGGAAAATGATTTCTACTTTAGTTAAAACTAGAACTGTTGTACAAGTCCGTACTCATGCTCAAAAGTATTTTCAGAAATTATCAAAACAGAACATTACATTTGACATTGATTCTATGCCTATGCAGTACCCTATACAATTCAATTATCAGCCGCAATATTATAATCCTAACCAATGCGTTACACTAAAACATTTGCCTTTAATTGGTCCAAAACCTCAATACATGTCCAATACATCTACTAATGAGAATACTTCCATTCAACAAAGTCCTATTTCGTTGTGTAATCCTAATTTATATTCAGATTCCTCGTATTATTTAAACATTCCACCTTGTCCTCAGAATAGTTGTATTACCACTACTACTACTACTAATAATAATAATATTGATAATACCAACACTACCAACTGTGATAATTACGCTTTGCCGCAGTATAATATTTATCAACAACAACAAGATTTGTTACAACAACAGCAATTGCAGCAGCATCAACAACAACAACAACAACAGATGCAACTACCTTTATTGTCTTCTCAATCGTCCTTATTACAAACTCCTTCGTTTATACATGACTCACCAAGAGAATCATCATTTTCACAAGATTTTTTAAATCAAAACACGTGGTATGATGAGTTCAATGATGATTACAGTGATATTTTTTCGTCCTGTCCAGGATACCATTCTATGGATATATAAATGTTTATCTTATCTAATATATATACTATTTTTTTCAACATTTTTCAACTAAACTGTGTTGCTGTTGGTTTTGAGAAATAATAAAAAAAATGACGAGTTTGTGTGAGGCTAATTGTGAATGACATTTTTATTAAAACACTTCATAGATTTGTTTTTTTGCATTTTTACTAATTTCTAATGAGTGATAAAGTAGAACAAGCTCCAGAAGTTCCAGTTGAAGGAGGTATTGCAAAATTTTGCTTATTTTATCATTAGGTGAAACTTTGAGTAAAAATGAACTTAAAAGAAGAAAGAAGGCTGAAGAAGCTGCAAAAAAGAAAGCTGAAAAGGAAGCAGCTAAAGCTGCTAAAAAAGCTGAAGATGGAGAAGGTAAAGGTAAAGGAGCATCTTTAGATAAAGATACTGAAGAAACTGATCCATGGAAATATCATGAAAATCGTTCAAAGGTTGTATTTGCTGATGAAAAAGCATATTATCCTCACAAATTTCAAGTTTCTCTTAGAATCCCAGAATATGTCGAGAAATACAAGGATTTGGAAAATGACCAATTATTGACGGACCAATCTGTAAGTATTGCAGGAAGAGTATACAGTAAACGTTCAAGTGGAAGTAAATTAGTATTTTACGATTGTCATGGAGAAGGATCAAAAGTACAAGTTATGTGTAACTTAATGTACTACACTCCATCCGAAGGAAGTTCAGAGGAAGAAAAAACTCAACAATTCATCACATGCAACAACAAGATCAAGAGAGGTGATATTATTGGTGTAGTAGGATTCCCAGGCAAGACAAAGAGAGGTGAATTATCCATTTTCGCACATACAATACAAATATTATCACCCTGTTTATACATGATGCCAGATGCAAGAATTGGATTGAAGGATCAAGAAACAAGATACAGACAAAGATACTTAGATTTAATGATTAGAGATAAAACTAGAACAATATTCAACACAAGAGCTAATATAATCCGTTCAATTCGTAAATATTTAGATAATTTAGGATTCTTAGAAGTTGAAACTCCTATGATGAATATGAAAGCAGGTGGAGCAACAGCCAAGCCATTTGTAACTCATCACAATGATTTAAATATGGAATTATTCATGAGAATAGCTCCTGAATTATATTTGAAACAGTTAGTAGTAGGTGGACTAGATAGAGTTTATGAGATTGGTCGACAATTTAGAAACGAAGGTATTGATTTAACTCACAATCCAGAATTTACCACTTGTGAATTTTACATGGCTTATGCTGATTATAATGATTTAATGAATATGACTGAAGATATGATCAGTAAAATGGTTAAAGAAGTAACAGGTAGTTATATAATCGAATATCACAGTAATGGGATGGAAAATGAACCTGTAAAGATTGATTTTACTCCACCATGGAAGAGATATTCAATGGTTTCAAGCGTAGAAGAATTTGGAGGATTTACCATTCCTAAACCATTAGAAAGTGATGAGTGTCATAATTTCTTACTTAAGAAATGTGAAGAGTTACAAGTCGACTGTCCAGACCCTAAAACAACAGCTAGATTATTAGATAAATTGGTAGAACATTTTATTGAACCAAAATGTACAAATCCTTCATTTATTTGTGATCATCCTGAGATTTGCTCACCATTAGCTAAATTCCACAGAAGTATTCCAGGATTAACTGAAAGATTTGAATTATTTGTGAATTGTTTTGAATTAATAAATGCTTATACTGAATTGAATGATCCAAAAGTTCAAAGAGAAAGATTTATGGGTCAAATGAAAGATAAAAGTGCTGGAGATGATGAAGCTCAGCCTTATGATGAAGATTTCTGTGTAGCCTTAGAATATGGTTTACCACCAACTGGTGGTTGGGGATTAGGTGTAGATAGATTGACAATGTTACTAACAGATAGTAATAATATTAAGGAAGTATTGTTATTCCCAGCAATGAAACCACAAGAATTACCAACTGCTCCTACTAATACTGAATCAACTCCATTACCTTCTAGTAGTTAAAAGAAATTGATTTTTTTTATTGAATTACATTTTTGTGTGTTTTGTTGGTATATATATATATATAATATAATAATTAATAATTATTCTATGTTAAATAATTCTTTTGATAATTCTTTCTTTTTTTCATCTGATAGTCCATCTAGTTTTATTTTTTCAATTGATGAAAATGTTTCTAAAAATGATTTTAATTCTGATTTATCTATATTCTCTTTCACTGTTATTGATAATTCACTTAAACAATCAAATACCGCTTCATTCTCTTTCATTAATCTTAATTCACTTTCATCTAATTCATTTCCTGATATATTTATCTTTTCTAATAGTTTATAATCTTTTAATCTTTCTATTATCATTTTCAATCCTTTTTCACTCATTACAATATCTATTCAAATAGATAATATTCATATAATATTGGACAATTTCAAAGATGGTGGATATTCAACGAATTTATCTAAATATTTACACATTATCTCTATTCCTTCATCTCCAATTGGATTATTGTATATTAGAATATAATCAACATATTCTGCCTCTATAATGATTAATTCCCTTAAACAATGAAATATGAGAATTGTTGAGATTTAAATCTATTTCATTAGAAATTTGATATTATACTTGAAAAATTATAAATATCTTTTTTCTTTTTAATACAATAATCCAAATAATATTCCAATTCTTCATTTGTCCATGATAAATTCTTCATTTCAATTATTGGATATTCTTCTTTTTCTAATGACTTTTCACATATTGATTTCAATCCATTCATTCCAATATTATTTCCATTTAGATAGATTGTAGAACATATTATCTTATTAATTCTATCTGCTAATAACTTTGCACTTTCATCATCTATTGAGATGTTACTCAAATACATTTCATTATATTCACATAACATGTTAAAATTGTTTTGTAATAGTTTAAATCCATTATTACCAATTGGATTATCTATTGAGCATATTACATGCTGATATAAATATACTATGTATGATTAACTTTTCAACATTATCATTCTCTTTTACAAAACTCATCAAATACTCTATTCCATGTGAATCTATATTATTACCACTTACATCAAGTTGAATCTTTTCATCGATATTCTTTAAACCATCTATTAAATATTTTAAACCACTTGAAGATAATCCCATTTCTATTACATATAATATTATAACAACAATACTTGAACAATTTATTCTTTTATAAATATTTTTTAATAAATCTAAATGAGGAGATAATATTTTCATTCCTTCATCTCCTATTTCATTGCCATACAACTGAAGATGTTTAAGGTTAGGAAATGAAGATAAATTGTTTATCAGTATTTCCATACTTTTATATGTTAGTTTATTATCTAATTAATAGAAAAATATTAAAATATACAACTCAAATCTAACTGTTTTATCTTCTCAAATTCATTTGATCTTAATGAAATGAATGATTTGAATAAATCATCATCAATTTCTGAATAACTCAGATTTAATTGATTATAATCTTTAATAAATTCTATTAATTCTGGAATATCTTTATCAACCAACAATTCTTTACATTCATTAAAATCAAATTCGATTTTTGAAATAGGAAATTTAGAGAATAAGGCTTTTAATCCTCTTGAATGAATATTGTTTGATGTAATATATATTCTTAGGATATTTGGATATTTATATAACTCTTTTGATAATAATATCATCGATTCATCATTTAAATACATTTTATAAAAATTCAATTTGTTGTTTTTGTTGATAAATAAATGCAAATATGGAAGTAACAATTTGAATCCTTTTGGACCAATTGGATTACCTATTTCAAAATAGAATGAAAATAGAATAATATATACATATTAAATCTAAATATTTCAGTTTCATCAATGGAATTGATTTAACAAATGATTCAATGAATTCAGAAGTAAGATTACAAGAAGATAAATCTAATTCTTGTAGATTTGTTAATTGAGAAAATAATAATCCAAATAATGATTGATATCGGATTGGAATACAAACACAATCATCATATCCATTATCTAAGTATATTATTAATACAATAATTATACTAAATGATAGCTGTGTTGGATCGATTAGTTTCAATATTCTAAACAGAAAATTAATTCCTTCATCACATAAACATATACTGTATGAATAAATTGTAATTAATTCTTCATAATAATCAATATTACATATCAATTCATCTAAATAACATTCTCTTCTATCTTTACACTGGTGATGAATTAATTTTAGTTTTTCTTTTATTGATTCATCATGTTTGTATAATTTCATCATCAATAATATTGCCAATATTCTTTCATTTGGTTTATTATTATAAGATTTTATTAATAAATTTCGAATTTCTTTCCATTTATTATTGTGAAGATAAAATATTGATTGAAAATTAAATGGTGATATTTCTATCATAAAATCACAACTAAATAACATTTCTTTTCTTTCTCTACATATCATCAAATTGTCTTCATCTTTCAATATTTCACTCATTTTCATCATTTCTTTTTTCAACTCTTTCAAACTCATTCTATCTTCATTTCTCATTTTCAACATTCTGAATATCATCTCTTTCATCATCAATTCATCACATTCTACATCTAAACTGTATTTACATTTCATGATATTTTCTATGGTTTTATTCACATTATTATCTTCATTGAATGGTAATTTCTTACAAATCATCTCATATAATACACAACCTATTGACCATATCACACTTCCATCATTACATTCATATCCATTCAACTCTTCTGGACTTTTGAAGCAAATATCATACACTCTCATATTCTCTTCTCTTCTCAATGTGTTTAAGTATAAATCACATAAATTAACTTCACCATCTCTTTCATATATCACATTACTACTCTTCAAATTACCAATCATTATATCATTTTCACTCAATATCATCAGATTATCACATATTGAACATATAACTCTATTTACATCACTATTCTCAACAGAGTTACTCTCAAGTAGCTCTTCTAAATCTCTTGAATAATATGATCGTGATATCAACATATACTCATCACAATTGTAGATTTGAAGTATTTTAGAAGGATATATGAAGGGTAGACAATAATCTGACAAAAAGGAGTTTGTCTCAAGGAATTCTAACATACTCTTCTCTTTCATCCACTTAACATTAATCATTTTCATTACACTAACATCATCATTATATTCTACTACAAAATCTACTTCACTAGCACCTTTTTCAACTCTCTTTCTTATCTATTCACAATAAAGCAATTAATATACTTTAGAATTAGGTGGTAAGATAGAATTTAATATCTCATTCATTGATAATTTGAATGATTAACTTAATTCTAAAATCTATTCGTTTCATACTTTCAGTTATTTATTTTATAGAAGAATAACAAAGCAAACACAAGATATATAATATATAATTAATATTATTATTAGAGAATTAATATTTTTTAAACAAATTACATATATAGATTTACTTAATTGTCAAAGAAAATTCAATTTGCCAACATCTCTGGTTCTACAACATCTTCCTTCTTAAATTCCATCACATTATTAACAACTTCAACATCTATGTAATTTTCTTTATTTTCTAAACTGAAATCTGGATTCTTTACCAATTTAGAAGATGCTCTTGTTTGTTGTGGTGGAGTTTGATTTCCTCTATTTATATTATTATTTTGCTGTGAAGATTGTTGTTCTTTCATTGCAACTAATTCAGATTTCACTGATGATAATTCTTTTTCTAAATCTGAGCATTTATTCTTCAAGTCAGTATTTTCTTTTATTAATTCTGCTGAATTACCTCCACTTATAACTGCTGCTGTTGTATTATCACCACTTCCAGTGGCATCCTTGTATTTCTCTACCAAAGATGCCATATATTTCATATAATGTAATACATTAGTATTTGTTTCACATAAGGCTTGTTGATATGTATGTAATACAGTGGTAATCTGTCTTTTCAAAATCACAACGTAATTCTTTAATTCTGGGATATTATTGACTGATGCTGGTAATGGTTGATGTATTAGTTTGATTATTTCATTCATTGAAGTATTGACTGAAGCTGTAGTAGGAAGTGGTAATAATGCATCATCTTTTGGCATTACTATATTTACTGTGTTTTTTCTACCTGTCATATGTAGTCTTTGAGATGATGATAAATTCATATTGCTTGCCTTACGAGGTGGTAAAGGAGTTCCATCAACTCCAGTTGATGGCTTTCTATTGAGTGGTGATACTCCTCCTCCTGTAGATACTTTTCGTACTGGTGATACTGCACCATTTGACATTTTTCTTACGGGTGATCCTCCATTTGATACTTTTCTCATTGGAGCTGCTCCTGTTGATGGTTTTCTTACTACATATCCACCTACTGCACCTCTTGGACCTCTGGGTGATGCTGCTACTGGACCTCTAGCACCTACTGGTCCTCTTGGACCTCTAGCTACTGGACCTCTTGCTCCAACTGGTCCTCTTGCTCCCACTGGACCTCTTGCTCCCACT
This sequence comes from Proteromonas lacertae, assembly GCA_002245135.1. Taxonomy (NCBI): domain Eukaryota; class Bigyra; order Opalinata; family Proteromonadidae; genus Proteromonas; species Proteromonas lacertae. The sequence goes on from NGBS01000873.1 coordinate 374,182, forward strand.
GGACCTCTTGCACCGACTGGTCCTCTTGGTGATCCTGCGATTGGACCTCTAGCTCCAGCTGGACCTCTAGCTACTGGACCTCTTGCTCCTACTGGACCTCTTGCTCCCACTGGACCTCTTGCTCCCACTGGACCTCTTGGCGATCCTGCGATTGGACCTCTAGCTCCTACTGGACCTCTTGCACCAACTGGACCTCTAGCTACTGGACCTCTTGCTCCAACTGGTCCTCTGGCACCTACTGGACCTCTAGCTCCAATTGGACCTCTTCCTGCTGGACCTCTCGCTACTGGACCTCCTATAATAAACAATATAAAATAATATAATATATACTTGCACCTATTGGACCTCTGGCAGCTCCTGCTGGATTTGAACTTGTTGCTGGTTTATAGTCTGTTAAGAAAACTATATCATGATGTTAGTCATAGTATTTTGTTTCAAAAAAAGATATGTACTCATTATATCTCGTTAATAAAAATTTATAAAAAATTTATGAAAAATTCTATTATTGGTGAGGCTAAAATGAAATTTTAAACCGTCATTTTTTTTGAGGGTGAGTTTTCGCAAAATAACCAATTCATTATTGCGATATGAAGAGAAATATAAATCAAAATTACGAAATGAGATATATCATAACTAAAATATGTGGCAATTATGTCCAAAACGATGAGAATAGGTTCATTAGGAAATTAATGCTCTCTTTCACTGTCAGATATATATTAGGTGATCATAGAACTAAATTCATTATTTGATCCATGTTATAGAATTTACAGTGAATTATATGACTTTCTAAGATTTGACATAGAGAAAACACAGTTATATAATAATAATAATTTAATAAATTTCTGACATTATCAATAATATTAAAGAACTCCATCCAGTAAATGGATGGGTACCCATTCCATAACCAGTTTTTGCATCATAATGCTCCCAGATATAACCAGATCTTTTAAACTCCTTACTGATCAATAAAATTATATTACTTCTTAATTCATTATAAATAGAAGTAGCTAACTTCTTATAGACACAATCATCACTCATATAGTTATTATATAAGCTTTGTAAAGCTAAATAATTAATATTAATCCAAATACTACCTCTCCAATAATTCTCACCTTTACCATAATAAGGATCATCAGCTGATAAAGATCTTAATCCATAAGATGACCATAATTTAGAAGGATCTCTCATTAACTCTAGTATATTCTTCACCTCATTGTTATTTTTAGGTACCAATCCTAATAAAAGTGGTAATATAGTAACATATCCATCATGATTGACAAATCCATGTTCATAATTGTTAGAATTTGGTGGAGGAGCAACTGTCATACCATAATCACTAAATAATGCTCTTTCTTTATTGAAATATTCATCATATAATATTCTAAAAAAATGCTCATATTTATCTTCGTAAGGTTTACTATCTTCATCTAAATACTTACATAATTCAATCATTATTTTATTACTATACAATATCCAACTATGTAAATCAACATGTTTATCTTCATAGATTGGCTGTAAACCACGTGGAAAATCATCAAATCCTGAAGGTAAAACGTGATCTGCAGTTCTTTGACTCCATACAAATGTATTTGGTATAACTGAAGATTCTTGAGATGTTTCTAAATAGGTTAAATATCTTAATAAATGACGACTTATATCTCGAATTCTATCTTTAATTTGACTAGGTATTTCTATTTTCGTATGATGTTGTTGATTAGTATTCTTATCTATTTCAATACCATTCATTTCTTTCTTTATCTCTTTAATCATTTGATAAACTGATATAAAGAATGTTGGTGGATTTGCGACTACAGGTGATTGTATTTGGAATTTCTCTGGAACTTTACTTCTACTTTCATCTCCTAGTATTTGTTCTCTTTCAATCCAACCATTTTCTTCTTGACGATTCATCCAGGAGGATATTACATCTAATGATAATGTTGAATTCCAATATAATACTAATATCTGTTGAAAACCTTCATCCCAAAAGAATCCTCTTGGGAAAAACGATCTGCTAGGTACTACAGTTAATAATTCACTTGGTCTTGTTTTGATTAAATGAGATGCTTTTGTTTCACCAGGCTCGATTACGGCTTGAATTGTATCACCATAAAAGTAAGTAACACTTCCTATTAGATTACTTAGAGCGAATTGAGCCATTTGTATTTCTGGTAATGTGAATTGTTTCTTTTCTCGTAGTTTGAATACTTCATCGAATTTTTGATGGAATTCTTCAGCTATTTATATGTATAAATATATAAATAAATATATATATATATATATACATTTTTGGCTTAATAATGAAGTTAATTTTTCACCTGACAATTCTTCAATTGATTTTGGTAATACTTTGGGTTGTAATTGATAAGATGAATATGATTCTGGATCAGTAGAAAAAACAATATCAATTTGAAATGGTAACTATATTTAAATATATAATATAATTAATTATTATATATATATATATATTATTATATACTCTCACTACTTTCTGTAATATCAAAGTGTTAGAATTCTCAGCTATTGTATTTGGTAGAATTGCTATTTTTGGTAATTTAAATGCTTTTTCTAACTTATTCTTTAGTTTAATATTGTTTTCAATTGGTCCAAGTGTAGCTTGTACATTTTCATGAATTGCATCAATACCTTTTTTGGATTTATATAATACTTCACTTAGAATTCTATTTAAATAAAATAATACATAAATAATATACTGTTTCATTTTCCATTGATCTTCTTCTTTTACATATGTTCCATAGAATTGAGTATTCTCTAATTCTTTAGAAGAGTCTATTTTTCTTTTCTTATAGATTCCTGGATATGATTCTAATGGTGTTTTTTCTGTTTGTGCTCTTATTGGATATGTATTGTTTTTATTATCTGGAATATATACTGCAAAATCACCAATATCTATTGATGATCCATAGAATGCTGTATTTCCAGAGATACCCTAAATAATTATTATTAATTATTATAAATATACATTCTTTTCCATCTTTTTTGTTATTCTTGAATAAGTGAATTCATTCTTTTCACCTTGAACTGTAACAGCAAAAAAAACACTTATATTTCTTGCATCATATACATAATCAGGATTTAATGGTAAGCCTGTTACTCTTAAACCCCAATTATTGGGAGATGTCTCTACGAATTCTGTGTACATATTGATTCCGTTGTTAGTATCTCTCAACTGTTGCTTTCCATAATTATAACCATTATGTTCAAGCCAACCAAAAGTATCGAAGTCATCTTCATGTCTACATTCATAACGTAGTCTATCTACACTATCAGCTTCTGTCCATAATAAAGATGTCTATAAAATAAATAAAACAGATGTATTTACTTGAATAGTTCTTGGTTTTCTAGATCTAGTTCCAAAATACAAATTAGACTTTAATGTAAGTGCAGAAACAACACAAAAAATAGCACTAAATGCCAAGAACAATTCAAAATGCAACATTTTTTATAAATTTAGCTTGAAAACAGCTTGATTTTAAAAATTCTTAAAAAAACAAAAACAATCAATTGGAAATAAAAAGTTGTAATAATATTAAAAAAATAAGTAATACTAATTACCCCCTAACAATAAATTAGCTGCTCTATCCACATCGTTATTACTTCTTCTCAAAGCACTTATACATTCATCTCTGGTAAAGCCTAACATCAACAATGAATTTATATTCGTTTCACTAACTTCCACATCTGCTGATGAGATATCTGGAACATCATCCAAAGGATCAGCAGGTAATCCATTGCTACCATCCAAACTATTTCTACTACTTCCATTATAGCTATTTCTTTGTTGGTTCATCATCCTTTGCTCATTTTCTCTGAATAATCTTTCAATCTCTTCAACAGAAGGATCTCCTCCTAAACCACCACCCATATTATTAGCATTACCATTTCTCCTTCTATTTACACCATTATTCACTCTTCTTGTTATATCATAAGACTTAATTAAAGGAGCTATGTAATTCTTACCTATATTCTCTACAGACAATGGGAATTTTCGATTAATTAAATCAAATTTTACATATAGAAAGGTAAAAATAAGTGAACCAAATACAAACCAAATACTGTGAAAACCTCTACAAAACAATAAAACTACTGCCATAAAGAGTAATATGATTTTATCAGAAATGTACTGGTTGAGTATTTTAAAGTATTTATAATCAAAAGGTGGAACATAATCTAGTATTATATATATATATATATATATATATATATATATATATACATGCATAAAATAACCATAAACTATATATAAATATGAAAGGTCCTGATGGATAATTCTCAGATGACAAAAAAAACTGTGAAATGAAAATGAAGATATAAGAATAGGCTAAACTGCTTATATAGAATAAACAAAATTTATTACTTCCCCACTATAATAATAATAATAATAATAATAATAATAAGTATATAATAATGAATAAACAGCAAAATAAGAGAGAATAATAGGCTAATTGTTAATCAGATTGAAAACTTTTCAACATATCTCAAGACGGTTAGCATTTTCATTACATTCTTGAGAATATAGTATAGTCGAGTCTGTCGGGAAAAGGAATTCTTCATTTTAACTTGTTTTAGAATAAAGAATTAATAAAGTTATAAATACATACCAATCTTTCAAAAAAACGACATTGATACAGTATATACATCGACACTACTAATTCTCCAGGACTATTTCACAAATATAACTATAGATTATACGAATTATAGTAAAACTGAGATAATAAAAATTGTAAAAGTGTTCCATTACTCTCTAAATTATAAATTAGACCTGATATACTAGGATGATTCTGTTTTTGCATTGAAAGGAAGAAGAAAGAACAAATACAGTCTACGAACATAATAGCTTTTGTAGCTGTTGCATTTACTAAAAGAATAAAAAAATAAACATCATACAGAAACCAGTTTGTCTATCCATCAACAGAATAGAAAGTTTATAAAAATGATAGGTAATTCTATTCGTTTTTCTAAAGAGAAGTAGCAGTATGTTTACACATAAACAAACTTTTATCGAATTCAATATTTAGTTTATTATTAAAACATGTTTGTGTAGAAGTGATTATTCAACATATTTACTCAAAAAAATCAAAATTGAATTGAATGTGTTTGATTTTAATATAGTATTTATAATTATCATCCTATTAGTAATATGCATCGTATAATAATTCAATGATGATAATTTATACAACATAAAATACACAGACATTCTGGATATTTGTATAAAACCATTATACACTGAGGAATTATTTTTATAGTAAATTGTTGTATTTATAGAAATGATTATTTTGCTATTATTTTTGTTTTGTTTTTAGTATGATATTATTAATAATTCCTTTAGTAAGTACGATGCGATTAACAATTAATACCTCACTCAAAATGCCAATTATCACATTCATTTAATCAGTGTTGAGAAATTGGTGTTTTTAAAATCAAGTTTAAGCTTGAAAAAACAATAAAAATTCGTTACTCCATTTTTATAGTTTTTGTCTTCTTTCTTGTAAACTAGAATTGTTTTTTGTTTTTTTCTTGTTATTCTTTTCGATTAACTCCTCAATACTTATATTTACACTTTCAATCTACATTTCAATTAAATCAAATCCAATATGTCTGTAGCAGTGGTATATATGTTATATTTATCATTTAAAACAGCCCGGTGCAGTTCCTACTGATGAACAAATAGCCCAAAAACAGAAACACGTAAACCCTCGTATTGGTTCACTACTACCACAAGCAAATGGTGTAGTTCCAGAGACGAGAACTTTACAAAATAGACAAGCCAAAACAGTTTTCGATAGAGTATTTATCCATTCGTTTTTATTCATATAGATTGGTCAAGGGACGATTGTTGCAGATAAATACAGAGTAGAATCAAGGATTGGTAATGGCTCATTCGGAGAAAGTATTTCATTCATAATTATTCATTTTAATCTATAGTTATTCGTGCTGTTGATATTCATACCAGTAAAGAAGTAGCATTAAAATTTGAAAGTTGTGGATTAAGTCGTCCACAGCTAATCTATGAAGCAAAAATCTATGAAGCAATGAAAGGTGAAAGTATAATATCATATTATTATTATATATATTTATATATTTATTTATTATAGCTGGTTTTCCAAAACTTTTTTACGTTGGTGCCCAATTAAATTACAATATATTAGCAATGGAATTATTAGGCAACACGTTAGATTCATTATTCGAAAAACAAAATAAGAAATTTTCACTCAAAACTGTTTTACTGATAGTCGATCAAATGTTACAAAGAATCAAAGTTCTTCACGAACATTCCTTTATACACAGAGATATCAAACCTGAGAATTGGATGTTTGGTCAAGGAGAGCAATCAGATACATTATACATAATAGATTTTGGATTATCTAAACAATATCGAAATCCACTTACACAAGAACATATTCCTTATAGAGAAGATTGTAATTTGACTGGTACAGCTAGATATTGTAGTATAAATGCGCATTCAGGTGAACAATCAAGAAGAGATGATTTAGAATCGATTGGTTATTTATTAATTTACTTTTTAAAAGGTTGTTTACCATGGCAAGGAATTAGCAGAGGAGTTCAAACTGGACATATGCAAATAATAGAACAAACGAAAAAGAACACAAGTTTAGATGATTTATGTAAAGATTTACCAATTGAATTTAAGAAATATATGCAATATTGTCATGATTTAGAGTTTAAAACAATTCCTGATTATAGATATTTGAGACTGTTATTTAGAAAATTAGCTGTTAGAAAAGGTTATAGATATGATAATATATTTGATTGGACAAGTGATGATGAAGTTAGAAGAAAGCAAAGACTTTATGCCAACCGAGAAGAAGATGAAAATGAAGATAGTGATAATGATTTTAGTAATATAGAAGATGAAGAATATTATCACGAAAAAAGTGCATTATGTTTATGGAAGAATAATGAAAAAGACAATCATGAAGAATATTATGCATTAGCAGAAGGTATTGTAGGTGGTGATATAATAAAGAGTGATATTTATATTGAAAATTTAGAAAGCTCACATGCTCAATTGACTTGGAATCAAGTAAAAGGAGCTTATTGTATAAAAGATTGTAACACAAAATGTGGTTCATTTTTGCTATTAAGTGCTGAAAGACGATGTAGAGAGATTTTCGAACTACAAAAAGGTGATAAATTATATATAAATGATTGTGTTGAAATAGAAATAATGAATGTAGAACATACTGCTATTCCAATTGCTTCTAATTCGTTTTATATACCTGAATCAAATACTGATAATAATAATAATAATAATAATAATAAAGTAGAAGAAGGAAGAGCTTGTGAAGAAGTTAAAGTTAATAATGAGGAGGATAAAAAGAAACGAAGAAGAATTCAATTTAATGTAAAAGTAGAAGATAATGAAGGTACTAATTTAAGATTAAATGATGATATAGAAATAAATGAACCAAAGAAATATTTGATAAAAGCTCGAATCGCTGTAAGAATAGGAAAACACTATAGAAATGACGATACTAATTCATTATGTAGTAATAGTGAAATGACATGTCAAATTATTGATGTTTTACATGATATTACACTTGGTAGTTTATCAACAAATACAGTAATATTACCAGAAACATGCAGTGGAGTTCATTGTAAATTTTCAATAAAAGATGAGAAATTAACAGTAAAAGATTTAGCAGTAGGTGATCCAAATGGTACAAAATTATTATTGAACCGTCCAATAGAATTATATGAAAGAGATATCTTATTATTAGGAGATATGGAGTTTGGAGTAATGTCAGTAGCTGATTGTCCACAACTAGAAGCAGTTTGGGAGAAATGTGCAATAAGAATGACTCCTTTAAGGCGTAGTAAAAGGACACCAATTTATAATAAAGAACAATCAATAAAGAAATCAACTGTATATCAAATCCCTCAAGATGGTGAAGTGTTAATAGGAAGAAGTACTGAATGTACAATTAGTATTGATGATTATAAACTAGCAGAAAGACATGCTTGTATGTATTATGAGAAATTAGATAAAAAATATTTATTAGAAAGCTTGGTAATGAGTCGAGCTCAAGTAACTCAATTATTATTGGGTAGAGCAAGTAGTGCAACAAAAGCACCTTATAAATTAAAGCAAGGAGATGTATTTTGCATTGGAGGAAGTCAAATTGAAATAATTGATATGAAAGTTGAAACACAAGAACAAATTGAAACTCGAGAACAACTATCATTTGAGAGAGTAGAAATGTTATGGAAGAAAGTATCATTATTGTCATTATTACCAAAAGAAGTATTTACAAAAGTAGCTGATGCTTTAAGACCAGTATCCTTCCATGAAGGTGAAATAATTGTACAACAAGGAGAACCAGCTGCAATATTATATATAATAAAGAAAGGTAAAGTAGATATTAAATACAATAGTCGTGGTGATTTAGTAAAGTTAAAAACATTAAGTTCCCATGATTCAATCGGTGATATAGCAATAGTGAGTGGAATGGTACATACAGCTTCAGCTATAGCTGCTACTGAAACAGTGGAGTGTATGGCATTAGATAGTGTTTCATTTTTAAATTTTGTTGGTCCTTATCTTGGTGCAATGGGAGATGAAGCTAAAAAACGAGATCAAGAATCAATAGTGAATGTGTTAAGTAAATTTCAATTTTTTGACAAATTACCAGTAGAAACAAATCTTCAATTAGCGAATGTATTAAGTTCAAAGACATTTAAAGATGGTGAATATATAACGAAAGAAGGAGATAGAGATACAAATACTGAATTTTTCATAATATTAAATGGAGAAGTAAAAATAACCAAAAATCAAAACCCTGATCATCCAATCGCTATGCTAAGTTATGGAGATTATTTAGGTGAGATAGCAATGTTGACAGGTCAAAGTCGAACAGCAAATGCAGTGGCAGTTGGATTAGTTGAAACCTTAGTATGTAATGAAGAAAATTTCAAGAAATTATTGAAAGAACCATTTGAGAAATTGCTAGGAATAAATGCGAGTAGTGTTTTAACTCCGAATGGTGATGGAGGTCGTGGTTCAATAACAATCAATAATAATAATAATAATAAAGATGAAACTGAATTAACAATGACTCAAAGATATCGAACTCGAAAATTGAGTAATAAAGCCTTACAACCAACTCCAGTTAAAACAATAAGAGCTAGTGTAAAAGAAGGTAATACTGCTTCAAATCGAACAATTGGTTTATATGGAGGAGTAGAAGATGAAATGCAAAGTGCAAGTGAAGAAGAATTTTTCTTATCAAATGATGATGAAGATTATTTATTTGATGCAAGTAATACCTTAACGAAAGCTCATTATATAATCTTAAAAGTTCAAAGTGGTCCAATGAGAGGTGAATTATTTGCGATTGAAAGTGATTTAATAACAATAGGTCGAGGTATTTGTACAATTACAGTGAATGATATGAGTTTAAGTAATGTTCATTGTTGTATTGAATATCGTGATGGTGGTTATTGGTTATATGATAGTGACAGTGAAAGTGGTACGTTTTTACAATTGGGAGTTGGTTTAGCATTTCCAGTTCAAGTTGGTGATGTGTTTCGATTAGGTCATACTGAATTGACAGTGTTAGGTAAAACAAAGATAGTTCAAAAGAGTAGTACAAGTGGTAAAGATGATGATGATGATGATAAAAGATCAAAATGTTGTATAATGATGTGATTATAATAATATTTTATACTTAATAATAAATGAATAAAATAATAAAAATTTTAGTTTATTTTTTGTGTATGATATTGTTTATTAGTGGGATCATGATAAACATGAATTTGTTTGTTGTTTTAATCAATTTTACATAAATAATGAAACGACTATATTTTTGATTGAAAAATGTTTTGTGTAGAAGAGTTATTAAAATCAATTCTTCCTGTTATAGTTAAAGTATTTAAATAAATTTGTAATGAATAGATAAGAAAGAGAGTTGAAAAAAGTGATAATGAAGTAGATTTTGTAGTAGAATATAATGATGATGTTAGTGTAATGAAAATGATTAATGTTAAGTGGATGAAAGAGAAGAGTATGTTAGAATTCCTTGAGACAAACTCCTTTTTGTCAGATTATTGTCTACCCTTCATATATCCTTCTAAAATACTTCAAATCTACAATTGTGATGAGTATATGTTGATATCACGATCATATTATTCAAGAGATTTAGAAGAGCTACTTGAGAGTAACTCTGTTGAGAATAGTGATGTAAATAGAGTTATATGTTCAATATGTGATAATCTGATGATATTGAGTGAAAATGATATAATGATTGGTAATTTGAAGAGTAGTAATGTGATATATGAAAGAGATGGTGAAGTTAATTTATGTGATTTATGTTTGAATGAATTGAGAAGAGAAGAGAATATGAGAGTGTATGATATTTGCTTCAAAAGCCCAGAAGAGTTGAATGGATATGAATGTAATGATGGAAGTGTGATATGGTCAATAGGTTGTATATTATATGAGATGATTTGTAAGAAATTACCATTCAATGAAGATAATAATGTGAATAAAACCATAGAAAATATCATGAAATGTAAATACAATGTTGATGTAGAATGTGATGAAATGATGATGAAAGAGATGATATTCAGAATGTTGAAAGTGAGAAATGAAGATAGAATGAGTTTGAAAGAGTTGAAAAAAGAAATGATGAAAATGAGTGAAATATTGAAAGATGAAGACAATTTGATGATATGTAGAGAAAGAAAAGAAATGTTATTTAGTTGTGATTTTATGATAGAAATATCACCATTTAATTTTCAATCAATATTTTATCTTCACAATAATAAATGGAAAGAAATTCGAAATTTATTAATAAAATCTTATAATAATAAACCAAATGAAAGAATATTGGCAATATTATTGATGATGAAATTATACAAACATGATGAATCAATAAAAGAAAAACTAAAATTAATTCATCACCAGTGTAAAGATAGAAGAGAATGTTATTTAGATGAATTGATATGTAATATTGATTATTATGAAGAATTAATTACAATTTATTCATACAGTATATGTTTATGTGATGAAGGAATTAATTTTCTGTTTAGAATATTGAAACTAATTGATCCAACACAACTGTCATTTAGTATAATTATTTAATTAATAATACACTTAGATAATGGATATGATGATTGTGATTGTATTTCAATCCGATATCAATCATTATTTGGATTATTATTTTCTCAATTAACAAATCTACAAGAATTAGATTTATCTTCTTGTAATCTTACTTCTGAATTCATTGAATCATTTGTTAAATCAATTCCATTGATGAAACTGAAATATTTAGATTTAATATGTATATATTATTCTATTTTCATTCTATTTTGAAATAGGTAATCCAATTGGTCCAAAAGGATTCAAATTGTTACTTCCATATTTGCATTTATTTATCAACAAATTGAATTTTTATAAAATGAATTTAAATGATGAATCGATGATATTATTATCAAAAGAGTTATATAAATATCCAAATATTCAAGGAATAGATATTACATCAAACAATATTCATTCAAGAGGATTAAAAGCCTTATTCTCTAAATTTCCTATTTCAAAAATCGAATTTGATTTTAATGAATGTAAAGAATTGTTGGTTGATAAAGATATTCCAGAATTAATAGAATTTATTAAAGATTATAATCAATTAAATCTGAGTTATTCAGAAATTGATGATGATTTATTCAAATCATTCATTTCATTAAGATCAAATGAATTTGAGAAGATAAAACAGTTAGATTTGAGTTGTATATTTTAATATTTTTCTATTAATTAGATAATAAACTAACATATAAAAGTATGGAAATACTGATAAACAATTTATCTTCATTTCCTAACCTTAAACATCTTCAGTTGTATGGCAATGAAATAGGAGATGAAGGAATGAAAATATTATCTCCTCATTTAGATTTATTAAAAAATATTTATAAAAGAATAAATTGTTCAAGTATTGTTGTTATAATATTATATGTAATAGAAATGAGATTATCTTCAAGTGGTTTAAAATATTTAATAGATGGTTTAAAGAATATCGATGAAAAGATTGAACTTGATGTGAGTGATAATAATATAGATTCACATGGAATAGAGTATTTGGTGAGTTTTGTAAAAGAGAATAATAATGTTGAAAAGTTAATCATACATAGTATATTTATATCAGCATGTAATATGCTCAATAGATAATCCAATTGGTAATATTGGATTTAGACTATTACAAAACAATTTTAACATGTTATGTGAATATAATGAAATGAATTTGAGTAACATCTCAATAGATGATGAAAGTGCAAAGTTATTAGCAGATAGAATTAATAAGATAATATGTTCTACAATCTATCTAAATGGAAATAATATTGGAATGAATGGATTGAAATCAATATGTGAAAAGTCATTAGAAAAAGAAGAATATCCATTTATAGAAATGAAGAATTTATCATGGACAAATGAAGAATTGGAATATTATTTGGATTATTGTATTAAAAAGAAAAAAGATATTTATAATTTTTCAAGTATAATATCAAATTTCTAATGAAATAGATTTAAATCTCAACAGTTCTCATATTTCATTGTTTAAGTGGATTAATCATTATATAGAACTTGATTTAAAATAATCATATCAATTTTAAAGGATTAAAGGAATTAATAGAATTTTCCCCAGAATATGCAGAATATATTCTAATATATAATAATCCAATTGGAGATGAAGGAATAGAGATAATGTGTAAATACTTAGATAAATTCGTTGAATATTTTAAATCATTAAATCTTTCAAGTATTATATGAATATTATCTATTTGAATAGATATTGTAATGAGTGAAAAAGGATTGAAAATGATAATAGAAAGATTAAAAGATTATAAACTATTAGAAAAGATAAATATATCAGGAAATGAATTAGATGAAAGTGAATTAAGATTAATGAAAGAGAATGAAGCGGTATTTGATTGTTTAAGTGAATTATCAATAACAGTGAAAGAGAATATAGATAAATCAGAATTAAAATCATTTTTAGAAACATTTTCATCAATTGGAAAAATAAAACTAGATGGACTATCAGATGAAGAAAAGAAAGAATTATCAAAAGAATTATTTAACATAGAATAATTATTAATTATTATATTATATATATATATACCAACAAAACACACAAAAATGTAATTCGATAAAAAAAATCAATTTCTTTTAACTACTAGAAGGTAATGGAGTTGATTCAGTATTAGTAGGAGCAGTTGGTAATTCTTGTGGTTTCATTGCTGGGAATAACAATACTTCCTTAATATTATTACTATCTGTTAGTAACATTGTCAATCTATCTACACCTAATCCCCAACCACCAGTTGGTGGTAAACCATATTCTAAGGCTACACAGAAATCTTCATCATAAGGCTGAGCTTCATCATCTCCAGCACTTTTATCTTTCATTTGACCCATAAATCTTTCTCTTTGAACTTTTGGATCATTCAATTCAGTATAAGCATTTATTAATTCAAAACAATTCACAAATAATTCAAATCTTTCAGTTAATCCTGGAATACTTCTGTGGAATTTAGCTAATGGTGAGCAAATCTCAGGATGATCACAAATAAATGAAGGATTTGTACATTTTGGTTCAATAAAATGTTCTACCAATTTATCTAATAATCTAGCTGTTGTTTTAGGGTCTGGACAGTCGACTTGTAACTCTTCACATTTCTTAAGTAAAAAATTATGACATTCATCACTTTCTAATGGTTTAGGAATGGTAAATCCTCCAAATTCTTCTACGCTTGAAACCATTGAATATCTCTTCCATGGTGGAGTAAAATCAATCTTTACAGGTTCATTTTCCATCCCATTACTGTGATATTCGATTATATAACTACCTGTTACTTCTTTAACCATTTTACTGATCATATCTTCAGTCATATTCATTAAATCATTATAATCAGCATAAGCCATGTAAAATTCACAAGTGGTAAATTCTGGATTGTGAGTTAAATCAATACCTTCGTTTCTAAATTGTCGACCAATCTCATAAACTCTATCTAGTCCACCTACTACTAACTGTTTCAAATATAATTCAGGAGCTATTCTCATGAATAATTCCATATTTAAATCATTGTGATGAGTTACAAATGGCTTGGCTGTTGCTCCACCTGCTTTCATATTCATCATAGGAGTTTCAACTTCTAAGAATCCTAAATTATCTAAATATTTACGAATTGAACGGATTATATTAGCTCTTGTGTTGAATATTGTTCTAGTTTTATCTCTAATCATTAAATCTAAGTATCTTTGTCTGTATCTTGTTTCTTGATCCTTCAATCCAATTCTTGCATCTGGCATCATGTATAAACAGGGTGATAATATTTGTATTGTATGTGCGAAAATGGATAATTCACCTCTCTTTGTCTTGCCTGGGAATCCTACTACACCAATAATATCACCTCTCTTGATCTTGTTGTTGCATGTGATGAATTGTTGAGTTTTTTCTTCCTCTGAACTTCCTTCGGATGGAGTGTAGTACATTAAGTTACACATAACTTGTACTTTTGATCCTTCTCCATGACAATCGTAAAATACTAATTTACTTCCACTTGAACGTTTACTGTATACTCTTCCTGCAATACTTACAGATTGGTCCGTCAATAATTGGTCATTTTCCAAATCCTTGTATTTCTCGACATATTCTGGGATTCTAAGAGAAACTTGAAATTTGTGAGGATAATATGCTTTTTCATCAGCAAATACAACCTTTGAACGATTTTCATGATATTTCCATGGATCAGTTTCTTCAGTATCTTTATCTAAAGATGCTCCTTTACCTTTACCTTCTCCATCTTCAGCTTTTTTAGCAGCTTTAGCTGCTTCCTTTTCAGCTTTCTTTTTTGCAGCTTCTTCAGCCTTCTTTCTTCTTTTAAGTTCATTTTTACTCAAAGTTTCACCTAATGATAAAATAAGCAAAATTTTGCAATACCTCCTTCAACTGGAACTTCTGGAGCTTGTTCTACTTTATCACTCATTAGAAATTAGTAAAAATGCAAAAAAACAAATCTTTGAAGTGTTTTAATAAAAATGTCATTCACAATTAGCCTCACACAAACTCGTCATTTTTTTTATTATTTCTCAAAACCAACAGCAACACAGTTTAGTTGAAAAATGTTGAAAAAAATAGTATATATATTAGATAAGATAAACATTTATATATCCATAGAATGGTATCCTGGACAGGACGAAAAAATATCACTGTAATCATCATTGAACTCATCATACCACGTGTTTTGATTTAAAAAATCTTGTGAAAATGATGATTCTCTTGGTGAGTCATGTATAAACGAAGGAGTTTGTAATAAGGACGATTGAGAAGACAATAAAGGTAGTTGCATCTGTTGTTGTTGTTGCTGCTGCTGCTGCTGCAATTGCTGTTGTTGTAACAAATCTTGTTGTTGTTGATAAATATTATACTGCGGCAAAGCGTAATTATCACAGTTGGTAGTGTTGGTATTATCAATATTATTATTATTATTAGTAGTAGTAGTGGTAATACAACTATTCTGAGGACAAGGTGGAATGTTTAAATAATACGAGGAATCTGAATATAAATTAGGATTACACAACGAAATAGGACTTTGTTGAATGGAAGTATTCTCATTAGTAGATGTATTGGACATGTATTGAGGTTTTGGACCAATTAAAGGCAAATGTTTTAGTGTAACGCATTGGTTAGGATTATAATATTGCGGCTGATAATTGAATTGTATAGGGTACTGCATAGGCATAGAATCAATGTCAAATGTAATGTTCTGTTTTGATAATTTCTGAAAATACTTTTGAGCATGAGTACGGACTTGTACAACAGTTCTAGTTTTAACTAAAGTAGAAATCATTTTCCAATCTTTGCCGTACTTATCTAAACCCTCAAGAAAAAGATCATGTTCCTCTTTTGTCCAACGGCCTACAGTATAGTGTTTGTTGGTATACCGATGTGATCAGCAAAAGTTTTTGTGTGGTGTTTTTGTTTAGTTGGCTGTTCATATTGACTCATTTTCTGTAATTCCTAAAACATATAAATTCTACTCCATACATTTTGACTTAGCGAATTATCTAACGACATAAATGGTATAGTTTCCATTAAATTACTTTTCTATAAACAATTAAAAAACACAAAAAAAAAGGCGGTTTCGAGGTTTGACTCTGATCGTGAACTAACAAATGAGCTTTCTTTATTTTTTATTTACGCAATATGATTGGTTGGCTTGGCTCGTATTTAGGCTTGAGTGTCAAACCTATTTCCCCAATTACATTTGGTTATACACGTCAGATATTGATCTGATTGAGTATTATCTCTAAAATATGCGCTCACATGATTGCAGCTGAGATCTCTTATTAAAAACACATTTAAACCCGATGCAGCAAAAAACATCATAAAAGTATAAAGGATTTATGTTAACATATTATACAAAGTCAGTCCAACAGCGACAATTAAGACGATCATCACAAGATATCTACAAAAGTGATCTTCTTTTTTAGCTTCATCTATTAGCCTGTTCAATTCTTTGTTATTCTTATCTAATTTTGCTTGTTGTGTGTCCATATTTTTATCTATATCGTTAATCTTCTGTTCCTGTTTCTTCAACTCATCTCCCATATTTGTGGCTATATCTTTGAGAGTATCCAAACCATCTCCTATTATATTAATCATATCATCAATCTCTTTGTCATTTTGCTGTATTTGTGCTAAAGCTTGTTTCTGATCTTCTGTTAATTCTGGATTTTCAGCTTCACCTCCAGCTGTTGATGGAATTTTCCCATCTTCTGGTATAGTTTGGATATCGTCATTTTTACATACAAAATCATCATCATCATTCATCACTTTTTCTTCTGCATCTTTTTAATTTCCATTATTTCTTTGAGAAGTTCTGTTATTACTTTAGTTCGAAATTGCTTTTCATCTGGAGTTAATTTAGACTATTTATATTAAATAGTTATAATCGAATATAAAATACTCTTCTACTTTTATTTTCTTGTTCTATTAATTCACCCTAAACTATTAAAGTCAGCTAAAACCTGATTCAATTCATATCGAATTGAGGAGTTCATCTCAATTACAAGTCTACGATTACTTCCTGCTTCTATTAGTGCATTTCTTTTGGTTATTAACTATTCAATAAAACAATATATTTTACTTCTCGAGTTTCGTCAATCTCAGCATTTCACCTTCTTCTTCATTCTAAAGAAATTGATCGAGCTTCTTTTTTAACCTGTGGGTCTTCAAGGTCTACAGTATAGACTTCTTGCAATTCAAGAATTCTCTTTATTATCGGCTCCACTTCACTCATATTAAGTTAAAACTGATTTAATGTTAGCTTGATATAAAGCTTGTCTTTTTCATTTTAGTTTTGAATGAATTTAAATTTATATGTGTATCAAGCAAGAAACCTGAGAAAGGTACAAACTTTTGGAAATCAGTCCGCCAGTGGCTGTAATTACAGTGGGTGAAAGGAAGTTTCAAACCTCTGTTAGTGAAAATACTGGAAAAGAAGCAAGTATTGATTATGATTTTAAAATGAAATAGAATGGGATGATTTAGTGGAGATACTGTTGATGGAAATACTAAAAATATATTCATTGAAGTGTATGTCCAAATCTTTTATTTTTAAATAGTTATGATAAAAAAATATCTTCTAGATCAATGATTGGAATGGTTGGAATAGCTATTGCGCAATTGTTTCAAAATAGAGGATATCTCAATCGAATTTGGTTGCCTATATCACACGAATCTGGATTTATAAGTAAATCTAAAAAACCAGCAGGTGAAATAGAAATAGAAATTGAACCATTAGTGGCTTATAAACCAAGGGAAGAACCATTATCTAAAAACACTACTAAATCAGGTTCAAAACTATCAGAGGATCACAAGGTTCAAATGGTGGTAGAACTTCCCTTAGAAATACTGGTAATCTATTAACAGAACCGTCTTTAACAAAACCTAAAAGAAGATCGATAACTACACCTGCATCCACTGCTCCTATGCCTGGTGCTATTGGTGCAGAGGGACTTGAGAAAAAACCAATGCCACTTCCTGTTCCTAACTGCTATCCTGGTGGATTTATTCCTCCTGTTAAACTCAATGATAATAAAAATAAGACAGAGACTCTGACTGAAGTTACTGCTGGTAATTTTTCACCTCCTAAAGCTCAAAAGAAAGATGCTATTCCTCCGCCTTGTAGATTCGAACCTCCTGATAATGTAGCACTTCCTTCTTCTACTGATGAACTTCCTCCTAGATTTTCTCCTCCTGCAGCTGAAAGCTAAATAGAATCTCTATTTTTCTATCTTCTCTTTTAATGGAAAAATATTTAGCATAATTACTTTAATATAATTAAAAGTGAATTTTTCATTATTTGTTGGCTGCTAAAGAGAATGAATAGAATGATATTTAAAAAAATTATACCCGTTTCGTTGTTTTGTCGTTAATATGGATTTTGATATATTAGAATTAGAAGCAGCTATACCGAAGGTAAAAAACCTTCTTTTGCGTAAAGTAAGAAAATTTAGAGCAAAAAAAGAGAAGAAAATAGCCATGCAAGCAGAAAAAGAGAGAATTAAGAAGTTAGCGAATAATAGACCAAGGCAGATTGTAATAAAAAAGAATTATGAACAAGTTATTGGATTATTAGAACATGATGTTGGAACGTATGATTTTTATTTTAGTTTCTTAGTCGTTTATCGTTGAGTCATGTTTTATCTGCTGATGGCTATAAGACTAAAGAATTTGCAGATGTAAAATCAATTTGATTACCTCAAAGACAATACAATGGAATTAATTATCTGTGATTTAGTTATTCCTATTTTTTCAAATATTACAAATGGTCAAAAATTGTTGCAATGTATTAATTCAACAATGTCTAAAGAAATGGGGCAGTTATATATGGATAAAAATGATACAATTCCAATAAGAGTTCCAGTTATAGTCACAATTGATAAAGATAAATTTGATTTACAACAGGAGTATATAATAATATATATATACATATAGTATAATCCAAGATTGTCTTAAAATGGGAGTTACAGGATATGTAATAAAACCAATTGGTTTAAATTCACCAGTGATTAAAAAAATAGAAGAAATTATTAAATTAAATCATATTTCTGGTAAAGTTTATACATCTGTAATGTCTGTTGATTATAATATAGCAAGAGTATATATATATAATAATAATTATTATTATTATTATAAACTAGAGTCATTTAGGAGATGATGAAGTAATAGAATATCAAGAAGAATTATTAAGAGCAGATGTAGATGTAAATAACCATAGATTAGACGATATAAATAAAAAATATGTTGAAAATCGTGTATCTAAAATCTACAGAACATCAATAATACCTGAAGAGCAAAGTACTGGTAGAAAATCTTCACTTAGTGAAGGACCAAGGCCATATTCTACACCAAGCTTGACACATCAATCCTCTTTTATTGCTTCACCCAATAATGTTCCATTGAGAAGACTTTCAAGATGTTCCACTGCTAATCCATCAGCTATATTAACTCCAGATAAACGAGGAGAACAGGGTAGTAAATTCACATTCATGCCAATTGATAATAAAGGAGAAATGGTAGATGAAGAACCAATATTAGCTGAATCTCCATTAACTAAAAAGAAGAAAGAAAAATTGAAGTTCCTGTTGCTCAAGCTACAATTATTAATCCAAAAGATGTTAGTAAAATCCTTAGACCAGGAGTTTCTCCTTATTTTCCAGCTGTAAAAGGTGATCCAGAAATTAAATTCAATAAAATTACCAACTATCAGCCAGTATTATTACAAAGTGATATAAGAGAATTAGAGTTTAGAAGATGTGCTGATACACCATCTGATGATTATTTAAGTAAAGGATATGAACAAATGAAGAAGAATCAATTAAAAAGAGCAATTCAACTGTATAATAGAGGTATAAAATTAGTTCCAAAATTCAAAAATGGTGATCCAGTAACACCATCTGCTACAATTATATTTTGTAATTTATATTTTGCTAAATCAATGGCATTATTCAAAATGAGACAAATGGAAGAAGCAATTGCTGATATGACAACTTGTTTAAAATATCAACCCAATAATGCAGCTGCTTTATATAATCGAGGTATTATGTATTCACATGTAGGTAAATTTAATGAGAGTATTGAAGATTTTACTATAGCAATACAGAATTCACCAGATGACATTGATTGCTATAAGAATAGAGCTTTAGTATATAGAAGATTAGGTTTCTTTGTTGAAGCTCAGACTGATTATAATATTGCTAAACAATTACAAGGGAAAATTTGTACTATGAGTGATGTATATATTATTATATAATATTTTGTGTTTATATATATATAGTTGGTACAAAATTTGATTAGACAGAAAAGAGCAGAAAGAGAGAAGAAAGGAGATATTGAAGTATATGATGCAAGTGGTATAATATTATATATTATTATTATTATTTGAATAGTGAGTATTCATAGT